>CM075854.1:29430274-29431644 GCA_037975125.1 Latrodectus hesperus
CTCTTGCACTCGGTACTTCACATGTTTCCCTATCGGTTCCAGCGCGTCCAGATGTTGGAGCCGGGTGACCCACAACAACGTCTGGACTTCGCAACTGCATTTTTGTTACGATACGATGCGGATAACGACTGGCCACTTCGCATACTATGGACGGACGAGGCGCATTTCACCTTAAATGGCAGCATTAACACAAAGAATTGTATGCACTGGGGAGAGACGAATCCTCATGCTGTGGCGCCAGTACCATTATTTGACGCCAAAGTGACTGCGTGGTGCGGCATTACAGCTACATTTGTTCTGGGCCCGTTCTTCTTTGAGGAAACGACCCCGACTGGCCCTGCAACATGTTCTGTAACGGGCCCTCGGTATGCAGCCATGCTGAAAAATTATGTCTTACCGGAGTTGCGTCGGCTGAATGCACCCAATGACATTGTTTGGATGCAAGATGGCGCACCTCCACATATAGTGAGGTCAGTTAAAAGGCTCCTGGATCAGCATTTTGGTCATCGCATCATCTCACGCTATTATCCTTTTCCGTGGCCTGCGTGATCCCCAGATCTGACGCCTATGGATTTCTGGTTTTGGGGCTATCTCAAATCCAGAGTTTATCTGTGCAATCCTCAAACATTGTCGGACTTAAAGTATTCTATTCGGCGTGAGATTGGAAACATCCCTCGTGCCGTGTTGCGTGCAGCGACATTGTCCACCGTCTCCCGCATGCAATGCGTAATTGCCTGTGATGGCACTCATGTGGAAACTGTTTGAAATTAATAAAGAATTTTTTTCTCTATGTGTTCTCATCATTGAGCAGTGTCTTGTCTCTGTCGTATGCATTATTCCTCCGTGCGCCTTGAAGAACTGTTTGTATGAGTATAACACGTCGGTTTTCGGACACATCGGTACCGTTTCAACGCTATTTAGGGTTTTCGCATGTGCTGAACATTTTGCGATGGTAAAAAGTAGGCGTTGCCATTCGAAAATTTCAAATTTCTGTCACTATAACTGTAACCGCGAGGGCCACTGTGTTGCCATTCACAGAATCTCGAGCGCATATCTCAAAAGAACTATATTTGAAGTATCATCTTGATCGGTTAAATAGAATGGACGCTAGAAGTGCAGATGTTGGCAAAGTTTTTTTATAATCACCCTGTATATACATATATATATACATATATATATATATATATATATATATATATATATATATATATATATATATATATATATATATATATATATATATTATATATAATATATATATATATATATATATATATATATATATATATATATTATATATATATATATATATATATATATATATATATATATATATGTATATATGTACATATATATATATATATGATATG
>CM075854.1:29439756-29457256 GCA_037975125.1 Latrodectus hesperus
TAAATGCTTATAAAAATTCGATTACTAATTCTGAGAGTATGTAAAGATTTATTGTCTGTGTTTGCTCTTAAGTAGTTTAAGGTCTAAATCCAAAACCAATCATAAATATTAATTAGCATTCTTCTTCTAGTCATATTGGTAAAGGATTCTAGGAACATTATTAGAATATCAAGCTTTTGTCAACAGTTACCTGTGCAGCTCTAGTGAAGGGTAAAAGAGATTTAATCTGTTAATCAATATTATGAAACTCACAGTAGTTGAATAAAAAATATATTATGATGGGTTGTGATTATTGTGAGTTATATTGTGATGGGAGTTTTATGAAAGATGTTTTTGTTAACAGAGTTTAAGAATAAAAATTCGCGAGGAATCACAAAATTTGTTTTTCTTTTAATAAAAATAAAAATCGGTCATAGGAGTGTCACAACTAGTGTTGTGACACAGACACATCACTAGTAGATATTAATTATGAAATTCTGCTGTTAATATTTAAATACAGCGAAACAAATTAAAAACATAGTTTATTCTCTTTTAAATTTCTTGTGCAACTTATTTTAGGGATCAGGCCACAAAATTACTCGTTTTTCATGAGTTTAAGAGTTTAATTTACAAAGTATTTATATTAATAACAAATAAGTGAGAGAGAGAGAGAGAGACAGAGGGAGAGACAGAGACAGAGAGAGAGAGAGAATTTAATATCAAAAAAATTAATTTTATGAAATCTTCTCTCAAATAATTAAAAAAATATTTGTAGAAAATTTACCTGATATGAGTCCCCTACAGTTTTGTTGATAAACATAGCAGTAGAAATATTTCCAGTGTTTTTGTCCAGCATAAAATTCTTATAATCAAGAACATTGGGAAGGCTGTATTCCACTTTTTTCCTTGGCCTATCTGGATCATAAGCATGAATTGTCGTTACATGTACACCGGCGGGTGCTCCAGAATATATTCGAGGCTGGTGCATCAAGGGTCTAAAGACCAATTTACCTATATAATGATAAAGAAATATAAAAGTAAAATTAGAGTTTATATTATTCATCGTATCTATGAAAAAATATTAGTTTCCTTTTACAAAATTTAGAACGAATGAAAATTTTTAGGATTTTGCATACACAAGAAATGTTTTTTAAATATTATGTGGGTTATATAAACAGAAAATTTGTCTCAAATAAAGGCATGAATTTTAAGAACAGAGAGAAAAAATAATGTTTTAAATAATAATATTTAAGAAACCTAGATTTATTTTCAGCTTAAGCAGGTGAGGAAAGGAAGAATTCATTTATTAGATTTTTACTCGCATATATATATATATATATATATATATATATATATATATATATATATATATATATATATAATAATAGTATGTATGTATGTATACAATAGTTATTACCTTCTATTATTTTTATTCAAATATACATTTTTAATGACATTAAGTAAATTATTACATAAGTCAAACCAATATTAAATTTATAGTTAAATTTTAGCTATTTAATGAATCATTAATGTTAGAGTTTTTTTAAATAGTTAAAATTATAGGTATTTTTTTATTCAAAAACGAAACAAAATCTTTCAGTGAGTGATTTTATTGCAAATTCAAACATAAGAACTAAATTTTTGCTATTGTTATTTCCATCAAAAGTTTGAAACTTTGGACTGTGCATGAAATTTTTATTCAACAAAATAGAAAGAGAAAAGGTTAATTTTAAATAGTATTTTAACTTTTATGGAGAACAAAGAGTCATTCTACAGAGGAAAGTAACTCCAACCAGAGTAAGACATATTAATTTCGCTTAATTTTTTTCTTTTCATCTGTCGGGAGTACGACGTCTCGTTGTTGTGACAATTTTTTTTCTTCTCTCGAAGGAATCGCGAGGTTTAGCATCGTATATCCGGGTATCTCAGCCATATGGGTGCCATGTGGGTGCTCATTTTCTTTAAATGACACTCGGCAGTAAGAAAAATAAATAAAAATGTTAAGAAGGGAAAGTGATAACATTCTATACAAAAGTATAAATTACAATTTACCTGGAATGTTATGATTAAAATTGAATACGCCAAGCATATTGAACAGTTTTGACGGATAAACTTATTTTTGAAATCATTTTTATACTTCATTGGATTTGTAATGCCTGGAAAGTAATTGCTGTTTATAGTTTTTTCCATTTTATGTATCACGTTACAACTGACATTTTATCCGGACTCCGCCTAGATAAAAAATGCTTCTTACTTTTTTTTATTTTTATGAATTCAGTTTTTTTTTTTACTTTTTTTATATACTCTTTTATGTAATTAAAACTAACATTTGGAATATTATTCTTGTTAGTACGTGTGTTACTTTAAAATACATGTGAAGTAAAATGGGATGTTTTCTAACATTGAGTTTCGAGTAACAATAATTTAAAGGCATATTAATACGAAAGAAGCTATAATTAATATCACAACAAATTTTATAAGAAAAGTTTTAGTTGAGAAAAAAAAGCAACACATATTTTTTGCAATAAAAATATTGCTCGTATATTTCTACAAAATAATAAGTGCAAAAGTTTATTGAAAAATATCCCCATATTTTAGAAATTACAATGATAAGGAGGTCCTGGATTTGAATCCCGGTTCAGGCATAGATGTAAATTCTCTCTCCTATCTTTTTCTTTTCCTTGTATGATTGTGTTGTAAATGGTTGCCTATCCTATAAACGGGTACCTATGGCATAAGTGTACTGAGGAAGTCAGACTCCATACCAAATTACGGCTCATTTGGAAAAGTGGAGCAGCTTATCTCATATTGCCAGCCTAGCTGCCAATATGGGATTAGCTGCTCCACTTTATTATTTTATTTTGAAGATTACTATTTTATGATGATATTATATTATTTATTATGATGATTATTATTTTATGGGATGAGCTGCTCCACTTTATCACAAAACAACAAAATTTTAGTCAACAAATGTATTTTTATATTTTCTTATTATTTAGCTGACTGATTTATTACATAACATAAAGTTGAAATTGTAGTAATAACTGATGTAAATAAAATCTTTTACATTATCAAATGCGTAAATATATATATATATATATATATATATATATTTATATATATATATATATATATATATATATATATATATATATATATATATATATATATATATATATATATATATATATATACATATATATATATATATATATATATATATATATATATATATATATATATATTTTATGATTCCCAAAAAGTTAATTGTTAAAGATTGGTAAAGTTTGATGTGGCTTTAAATAGATTTTTCAGTTTGAAGCCACATCAAATCTCATCTTTTTCTGGAATTTTCTTGAGCGTTAAACGAAATACATAGAAATATTGTTTTTCAAGATAATTAAATTATTTGGGTTTATTTTGCTGAATTATAAAACAACTAGATATATACAATATTAAATTTACGAATGTTGCCTTATAATTCAATGAAAACTTTATTATTTTTCTTTTGATTAGAAGAATGCTGCTCAGTAATACATGATTAACAATTATTAATTTGTATTTATCGTTTCGAAGATTGTATCTAAAAACACTAAAGGTGCAAAACATCTTATTCAAAACAAAGGACATTACCCCTAATCCTATTGCTTTTATAATCACATGACCACATCGTTTTGGAGAATAAAGCGTATATTCTTAGTAGAGAAAAGTCTTCTTTGTGTAAAAGACAAGGAAGCAATGTTTCCCGTTACTGTATTTTCTTCTTTTAATCAAGGAACTTTAAACTTGATTCCTTCATAATTGTAAACTAAGTAATTTTTTCTCTTTATATTCCTGGATAATGCTTTTAAGAATGTCAGGGTTATGATTAATAAAAAGAAAGAATGTATTTTTAAAGTACGTTACAATACATAATTAATTTCTTTTGTTCTGAGTGTTCTTTTTTATTCTAAAAAGATTTAGGTTTTGCTGCAACAGAAAATTGTGATAAGATTTTACATAAAAATAATTATCATCAACATTCAAATGTTACAAAAAGTAAGAAAGAGCCACAAATTCAACTCAAATTATGCTATTAAACATTATAGTTAGAATGAGTGATTTATTTAACTGTACTCTTATTAAATAAAATATAAGGTGGTTCTATTCTTAAAAAGCACAAAACTTAAAAATGGCTGTTATTAAAAAATGAATAATTTTTTCATAATATCATTTTACACAAATATAATATATTTAGCTTTTTATTTATCAAGTCAAATTATGTAACTTAATAATGCTTTTTATCAAATTTAATTTTTGATAATTAATTTAACTTAATTTTTTTGGGTCTGAGATCTTTAAATTTTGCGTTTTTGACAAAGAAAAATCACAAAATCGCAATAACGGGAGAAGTTTAAAATTAAGCCCCACAGTGTGCAGTGAATGTTTCTTTCACAAAACGTATATTGAATCATTGATATAAAAGTACATTGTTAAATAATAAAAAATAAAACAAAATGTAAGTTTTAATATTCTTTTTTTATTTTTATGTACACAACAGTAACATTTTGCTTAGTAATTAAAGAAAGGAAAACTTGAAACACATTTTCATTTATGAACATTTAATTTTTTGAAATAAAATTTTCCACATAAAAATGCTATAAAAAGTAAATGAAATAAAATTAAGATAAAATTTACCAGCTTTTCCATCATATCATATTTTTTAATTACATTCAGGGGAAAAAATGGCATATAATTTCGTATGCAAATTCACTATTGGGTATGCATACGTTATACAACTAATATTGCAAAATTAAAACATTAAAATATTTAATATACACTTGAATAAAATTTAAATGTTTTTTATAGTAGCAAAAGTTTTTATTTAATATATCTGCAAGGACTCTTAAATGCTTACAAAACTTTAAATTATTTTATGTTAGAAACATTCGGTATTTTTAGTCCGGAAATTAATTTTAATTTACAAAACAGTATATTGTAATAATATAAAATTATGAAATAGAAATTTATATTGAAGACATTTGAAATCAAAGTGCTTACTAATTGACTCTCATTTTTTCACCATCAACTTTTAAATCTATAGATGTTTTTTCTGTGGTATCAGAATGCACTCAAAGAATATGACACACATCCGGTACTTAAGGATTAATCTCTAGAGTCGCAAATGTTACATTGAAGTTGTGTTTTTTTCATGTACCTGAATAACAGTCTTGTTTTCTTTAAAAATACGCGCGGATTCTGAAGAGATGTTTTTTGAATAATGAAAGTTTGGTAATTATCCTGTATTTATCTTTTTTTTAAAAATTTTTATCCTACGTTTCAGTTCTCTTCATTGATTAATTTTTGTTCTGGAAATATTATACAGAATTTGATACAATGATTTAAAGTTTATTTGTTGAAAGAGAATTTTTCATGGTGAATTTTTCAAAGATAATTTTTCAAAACTGAAACATAAAATTTGGAATTCACTTATGTTAATGTAAAGGAAATTTAATTTGTTATAGCAGAAATCATTACAAAAAATGTAATATTCAACTTAATGAACTGTAAAATTATCTTTTTGTTCATTTAAATGCTACTATTACATAAATAGAATATATAAAATGAAAAATTTCAATAAACATTTTAGAAATACTTTTTCCAATTGAGTGAATAAATAAAATTTGATTTCTGTATGTCACACCGCAAAAATGTTTAAAAATTAATATGTACGTCAAAAATTTATATAAATATTTATTAAATCATTTACAAAACTTAAAGCGCAAAGAAAATATTTTAAATATAACTTTTATGGGATTAATAAGAAAATGTGCTGGTCGCAGAAGTTAAAATATACCCGTTTAAATTTATAAAAAGCAAAATTAAGTCAAAAGGAATAATTAATAAAATTGCAAAAAATTGTAAATTAAGAGCAAATTTATAATAGAAATAAAATACAATTTATAACAATAATACAAAAGCATCAACAATTCTTTCAAATAGATTAACGTAAATTTTCCAAAGAGTTTATCTCATGGTATGCTATATATTCATTTTGAACTTAATTAGATATTGCCAAAAATATAGGGTACATACTCTGATATAGTTTAGAAATTTTGAACAAAGAAGAACGAGAAAAGTATCTGTCCATTTAAATAAAACTAAAACTTGATACTATTTTTAATTTACATATAATTAATATGAGGTTATACAAAATATGCTTTAGAATGAAATTTTAATGAGAAATTTTTTTGTGGACAAAGAAGTGTCGTGATAAGTTTAAACTGATTAGTTATATTATGTGACAAAAAAGTTGAAATAATTTTTAAAATATTAATTTTAATTCATTATTGAATCATTTTGAAAAACTATGAAAGATACAAAATATTTATATAAAAATAACAACATTTTATCTGCTTCAATAAGAAATTATTAAAAGTTTCAAAATTTAAAGAGGGGTTCCATTGTATATAATTTTATGTTTGTAGTACATATGGTTGAAAGATACTGTTCATATTGGAGAAAATAAATTTTTAAATAATTTTTACATAATTAAGGGACATTTTACAGAATATCACTTAAAAGAATACCACTTAAAATAAAGAAAATAGTGTACCTCAATATATACATGTAAACTTAATAAGCATTATGAAAAGTTACATTTATGTAAAGGCTTGTTCTTTTCATTGCAGTATATGACTAATTTTTAACTGAATACTTGCTCAATGCATAAATTAGAATCATCCTTTTCAAAGTACAGGCGAAAGTACAGCATAATAGAATTTTTTTTGTTTTCCCTCCTTTTATTTCATTTATTTCTTCCTCCTCACCATGCCAGCAGGAAGTATATTACTGCCAAATTTTTAAAAATAAATAACAAAATCTACCTTTCTATGAAGACTACTCACCGAATAAGCATATTTGTTTAATTTTACTGTGAATGAGCATGCTATGCAACGAAATGATGTTGTTAATTTAAGAGAAACAAATTTTTTCTATTTTTGTACTCTGAAATGATGATTTTTGACTTAGAAATTAAAAACAGAATATTAGAAATCGTAGCTAATGATGAAATATAGTTTCAGTGGTTCTATTTTAATTTTATTATTAAGAATGTAAACTTAAAGTTAAAAGCTTGGAAGGTCAAACTTCAGAGATTTCTACGCCTATATTGATACAATTTATAATTCTTATTAATTTGAATATAAGTTTACCTATATAATTTACTTTTTTTACTTATTTTTGTCTTCAATTATTTCTACATAATACATCATGTGAGAAATTCGGAGTACACTGTAAGCATTGTTGAAATGTAATCATTATTTTAAGAAATACACTCAATACTTAAATTCTGCAAATAGATTTAGTAATGCAACAGTAAAAAGATAGGTCAATTAAATATAAATTAAATATGGAATAAAACGTATTTAAAAGGTTTTTATTTTAGTATCAGTATTTTGAGCAGAATTTATGAATTCTTGTTTTAAATCCTTGGAATAAATTAAGTTATAATATTCTATTTACTGTTAAAAAAAGAAATGTTTCATTTCTTTCACTTAACTTTTTGTAAATATGAGAAAATTTCTTAAGAGAGTTTTTTATTTTTCACAAATGAAAAAGAAAATAAACTATAATACAATAAACTGGCTTTTTAATTTACATGTATGTTCTCAAAATAATTTCCAAGCAATCTAATTTCCTATGCAAGATACTTTCATAATATTAACTGTATGAAATTAATTATTTAATATACTTAATTTTATAAAAATTTTCTGATTAATTTTACAATAATTTGTAATAGCAAAATATAAGCGGTATCTCAGGAAATATTTAGATTAATCATATAACTAAGAATTCTAATGCCATCAAAAAGCATAATATTCATAAAGGAAGGTTATTTACATATATTTTCATTTCAATGTAAATTTTATAAAGAGTCACTATAAAATATAAAAACAGATAAATTTTCTTGTTGATTTTTTTATTTATTAAAATTTATTGAATATAATTCTCTTGAAAATATTACTTTTCCTATTAGAAATTAAAGAAGTAAAACTCGATTTGTCAGTTCGTAAAGTATCATCCACATTGTGAAATTTCAACATTCAAATCAGACAAGAACTACACTAAAAGTGATCATGTATGCTTTACGACAAAGAGGATGTCTTTTGTTTCAAAACCATTACACAGTTACCTGTTATTGTCATACAGTTGATTGTCACAAAACCATATCAACTATGTGACAATGACAGTAACAAAGATAAAGGTAATAGTCTTCACACACAATAACCTCGTAAAGAGAAACCAAGCTCTAAAATTAGGAATCAGAAGCACATAAGGAGGTTGACTTTAGTTGTGACTTCTTTTACCTCGATATCCCCTATAAAAGATAAGCCTCAACAAATATAAAGTATAAAGCTAAACAGTGTCAGTATGTAGATCTCTGATTGAATCAAGAAAGACCAAACAAAACATTCCTTTTCCAGATGGGGTACCGCAAATAAATACTATTTAATATTAAAAAAACTGGATTGCTGTCTTCTAAAATATCCAGCAACACTTGAATTGGGTTCCAATTTTAACTTAGTTGTGCCATTTGAGGTGATCAGAATTTTCATTTAGTTTCATTAGTTCATTAAAGAATCAATGTTTATTATAAGAATCACCTGCTGAGCTTTCAGTCTAATAAAAAATATATAAATTTATTTATTACAATTTGTTTACACAATTATTATAATACAGTAAATTTGCTCAATTTATTAAATAAATTTAACACTGTTCATTAGTAAAAAAGTTTAAAATAAAATGTATCAAATCCTTAGTTCCATACAATTTATGATCATATAAATTAATAAATTACTATTTAGAATTTAATTAAGATATATTATTTCATCAGAATTAAATTCGCGAAAGAGAATTATTTTTAAGTTACAAATTTGAATTCTCCAAAATTCAAAAGTAAGTGTAGAATAAGAAAACAAATATGCAGAGTTGGAAAATATATCTCATTTTGTATATAAGTACATTAAAGAACTTCATGTAATAAGTTTCAAATTTGAAAACCAGTTATTCACGATTTAATTTCTCTCTCTCTCTCTCTCTCTCTCTCTCTCTCTCTCTCTCTCTCTCTCTCACACACACACACACACACACACACACACACACACACACACACACACACACACACACACACACACACACACACACACACACACACACACACACACACACACACACACACACACACACACACACACACACACACACACACACACACACACACACACACACACACACACACAAATCCTGATAATTCTCTCAGACATTTATGCAGAGCATGTAGCATGTAGAAAATCAAGGTGTTACTTAGGGTTCCAACCGTTAGCAGCACCTTGATCTTTAATTTAACAGTTTTGATTGAATTATTCTTTATAATATCCTTTATATTATCCTTTATAATTCCAAACTTCTCTCAAGCAGCAATTGTTTCTTTTCTATTAGAATATGCTTTATCGTGCAAAAAGAACTTATGCTAAGCATTACTACTTTTTGTTTCAGAAATAATTTGCTTAAAGATTTCATTATAAATCGCAGTAGAAATAAATAGACATTTTAAATATAATATTTTTGAAGAAGCATCTGCTGTAGAATATCTATCTATCTATCTCTGTGTGTGTGTGTGTGGTTCACAAATGCATGTGGTCCTGAAGACGACCACTACCACGCTCGTCTTCAGGTACTTGTATTCGTTCAGTATCACCAAATTGAGCAGGAAGAAATTGTTTTTGTGAAATTAGTAACATTTTTGTTGCTTGCAGTAAAAGATTCTTTTTCGCGTTCGCTCATTTAAAAAAAATTAACTCGTATTTTTAGGTTTCAAAAACATTGGCAATTTATTTGAATAGTTCTTTGGTCTCAATATTTACGATTTGTTCGCTTGTCAAAAAAGACGATACGATGCTTCTTTTTGCTTTAACACCAATAGGACTTCCTAAGGACTTTGGCATATTCCTTCTTGGGATTTAGAGTTCTGGGCAAATGGAACAAAGGATAAACCATCTGGCCACTTATATGCATCGTTATCATTCATCCATTTAGTTAGCATATTCTTCTTTATATCCTGATTGCCCTTTCAACTGACTTTTGTGTTTGGCTGTGATGAGGTTTTCTATGAACTACCTTAACATCTTTCCACACAGTGCATAATTTAGATATGACTTGATTACTGAATTCTCTACAATTTTTTGATTTCAATATTATTCGAGCACCAAATATTGGAAGAACGTGATATGCAACTTCTTGAGCTCTTTTATTTTTCAAAGGTCGTAGCTGGATAAACGTAGTTGAATGATCATGATGCACCTTAATAAACTTATATTCCCTATCTATGATTGACTGCAGATCTATCAGATCAACTTGACTTCTTGAATTTAACTTAGAATTGACCCATTGCTTTTACAACAATACCTTTCTTATATGCACTGTGTGTTATTTGATACTGTTTGCATAAATTTACAAACAGCATTACAACTTTACATGTAATATTTTTTATTTAACTTGCAAATCTTTAATCATATGTGATCTTCTTCAGTGAGTTAACTCTGTTGTGAGTTTCGTATAGTATTTAGAGAGAGAGAGAGAACAATATTTTTCATTGGTAACATAATACAATATATTCATTTCTCCTGGTTTTAATAGTACAATTAATTTCTCTTCATCATTAATTTTTAAATTGTCAAAACGTTTTAATCGTCTGAAATCCAAAGGTGAGCTGCACTTAGTTTTAGCAAAAACCACTTCGGAAAGTATTTTAGGGTACTTTTCTGGAATAAATAAAAATAATTGTCTTCTCGTTCATACGCAATTAGTGTATTCAACTTTTCAAGAAGAAGATCACGATTCACTGCAGTATCCTTTCTGTACAAATTAGAGTATCGGAAAAGATTAAAATAAAAAACGTTGCTCGCACTATCAAACTTTGCATAAGACTGACAAAGCCGACTTGTGAGTTTCGTATAGTAACTCACAAGTCGGCTTTAAGCCGACTTGACTCCCAGCACAATAAAGGATTTGGCGGAAGGCAACCAGTCATCTCTTTGTTGATCTAACCTTCTCTCTTTTCGATCTCCACCGGAACATATGCGTGATTGTCGACATTTTCAGTTTCGATCTATATATATGTATGTATATCTATCTATCTATCTATCTATCTATCTATCTATCTATCTATCTATATATATATATATATATATATATATATATATATATATATATATACATATATATATATATATATATATCCGTTTTTAATAACCCAAAAGCACATGACCTACTGAAAATGCTACTATTGTTAGTCCTCGAAGTTATTAGCATTGGCATTCAGCAATATCTGCCAGAGTGTCTTCAGTTGTGCAATCTCCGCGGGGTTTTGGACGCAAATAAATTTGTGAGTGCTTGGCGTAAGTTTACTTCATTGGTGAAGGATTTTCCAAGAAGTTCATTGTCCAGGGAATGAAAGAAGTGGTAATCTGATGGTGCAAAGTCAGGTGGAAGAGAAGGATTGCACAAAGTATCCCAACAAAGTCACTGTAGGGTATTTCTGGCCAACCACGTGACATGCGGCTTCGCGTTAATGGCCAAGAACAATACATCCTTGCGATTAACCAGTGCTAGCTCCATCTGCTGCAATGCCATTTGCACAGTTCCAGTTGCTGCGAGTACCCGCAGTGACCGCATGGCCCGTTGGTATCATCTTACAGTTAATCACTCGGCTAGTCCACCAGACACAAAGCATAATCTTGCGTGCGTGCATTGGTAGTCCTGTGCTGTCAGCGACAGAATCCTGAGTTGACAACCAATGCTTGGATCATTTAAGAATGTCATACAGGACCCACTTTTCGCCACTGGTCAACACTTGATTAAACATGAATGCGCTGTGGTGGTGAGAAAGAAACGATAAACAGGCTACAACTCGTGTTTCCTTATGAACTTCCAACAGCGCGTGAGGAACTCAATTGCTCTGTTTGTACGTCATACCTAAGCGATGCAGATGAAGTCTAACCATTTTACCATAAACTTTGAATTGTCTGGCAAGTTCACTGCACATTTAACTACTGTCCTCCAAAATGGCCGCCTGCAGGACTTCGTTATCGAAAACTTGTGATCTTTCCCTGCAATCTTAATCTTAACTGCAATCTTAAAGTTATTTTTATAAAATTTTAAAGTTAATTTATTACCCACTGATCACAAGAATGAGCAAAAAATATAATTCATTAATTAAATAATATAATAAAAATTTAATATTGTTTTTATTTGTAAAATTTGCATTTCATTTATAGTATGTAATATTTGAAACTTTTAACTGTAGAAAAATTATAAGAATTCATACTTTAAATGTTACAGACATTTAAAAATAAATATTGAAACTTATAAAGTTACTTTAGGATCATATTTTAAAGATTTATGTTCATTTTTTTTACTTAAAATAACAATTTAATCCTAATTTGTTGCGAAATAATATTCACTGATTATATGTAAGAGAAAAATATGATTATTTTAAAATAATTAAAAATAATATTAGATTTATCAATATTTAACTGACCTCAAAATAAAATACTACTTACTTTGTTAATGGATATTCTTTATAACAAAGTTTTAATTTCTGAATAAAAGTTTAATTTCTAAAAATATTTTAACAATTTTTATGGATTATTTGTGTTTTATTGCTTCTGCTAGCATTACAAGAGTTCTCCTTTAGAATTCTAAAAATTATGATTCATTATTAGGCTGTGTTCTTTTTAAATATTCCGCAAATATATCGTTAAATGTATTTTGAATATAATTTTCAAAATTAATACATGTTTCTAAGAACAATTTTTAAAACCAACAAAAAAATTAAAAAATGTTGCATAGAAATAAATAAATAAAAAGATAAAAAAATAATTTTAATGAATTTGTGAAAATTTCACAGCAAAATATTAATTCCGAAACATTGTGTTAAAAATATTTTTTCAATTGCTAAAGAACTCTATTTCTTTTAAATTATTCATATAGAAATTATTTTCTATCTCATATAATATTCTAAGAAAATCCATTAGAAAATATTAAAACTAATTTTGAATGCTATATATATATATATATATATATATATATATATACATATATATATATATATATATATATATATATATATATATATATATATATATATATATATATATATATAGATAGATAGATAAATGAACAATACCAAATATTTTTGAGTTCCTAAAACTTAAATAACGGAGAACAAATGGCTTTTAATCTGCTTAAAACAAATTCTAAAAATAAATTAACTTTTAAGCTGTTTGAGATATAATATTCAAAGAAATTTACCGCAACACGGACTTTGGAAAATTCTTAGAACTAACTGCAAGCCAGGATAATTTTACTAACGTTCAATGAAATTTCATATAACGTTAAAATATGGTTACTCGCTTTATATTTCAACAACATATTTTAACTGGAAAAATTACCAGTAGACATAATATTAATATTTTTTGAAATATAATAATGCATTTCTTGGCAATAATGCTTTTCATGATAAAAATGACTATTTTCAGAGTAAGTCCATCTCCCGGTGTTTAAAGGAGGAACTTCTAAGATGAAATATATTTTAAATAAAATTTTATTTTCATTGTTGATACCAAGAATGCATTAGAGGATTTTAAAATCTCTTTGACATCATTAGAAGCTTCGAGGAATCTTATTATAATTTCAATTTCTTTACTTGTGTTTAAAGTATCCATTATTTCCTTTAATTAAGAGACTTATAATCACATATTTTGTAATGAAGTATATATATATATATATATATATATATATATATATATATATATATATATATATATATATATATATATATATATATATATATATATATATATATATATATGTATGTATATATATATATGTATGTATGTATATATATATATATATATATATATATATATATATATATATATATATATATATATATATATATATATATATATATATATATATATATATATATATATATATATATATATATATATATATATATATATATATATATATATATATATATATATATATATGTTTTAGTTTTATATATAGTATTCAGTATTCTTTATTTATTTATTCTATCAATTTCTATTCTTTCCTCATTTAAAAATATAAAACAGCTTCAATTTTACAATATCTATAGTAAATAAGTAGTTATATCTAATTTAATAATATAGTTCTTTCTTTACTAAAAAAATTGAAGTTTCCCAATTTTTTTTAGGATTTTAAAGTTTTTATGTTTGTAATTTAGATTTTAGTAATTAGTTTAGATTAAATGAAACATTTTGAATAATTATTTTTATTATTTTAGTATTTAAGTGAAATTAGCAAAAATAATAACTGATTTTTCAGACCCGAAATTAAAAAAATGAAAGTTTATATGATATCAAAGTTAATCACGTTAGAATATATGGTTTTACTTGCAGTCAAAATCTTATGTAGTTAATAATGAGAAAAGTAATAAATAATCATTAAAACATAGAATTTCAAATAGAAAATGATGGCTAATTGCATAGCATTTAATATTTTATGTTTTGAAACAAGTGCTTATAGAAAACAACTGGGCAATTTTGAAGGTTAAAAATAAGGAATAAGCAAATGCAAATTATTAAAAATCATTTTTATAGTGACTCACCAAATCGAAAAGTTTATATATGCATGTTCCATGAAAGTTGCATATACAATTTTAAATATTTTCTACAATATTTTTATAAATATATTGAAAATGTAATTGATAGTTAGTTATATTTATAATTTTAACAATAGTAATTTACTTAATGTAACACCTAATAATGTAATATAATTATATAACTAATAGCATTCATTCGAGGAATAATGATATTAAATATTTCTAAATATATTTCATCTTATTCCTTCTATATAGTTCATTTTATATTTTTTTAAAATTTAAAATTACAATAACAAAATGTAAGCATCTCTTAAAAACAGAAGTATTAAAGTCCCGAAGAATATAATGAATTGATGTTTATTTTAGTTAGGACATTTTTTACTTAATTCTTAAAATGTAAAACTTTTTTCTGTTTTATAAATGAAATATTTTTGTATATGATATCTGATGAGTGGATTTTATATCTTATTAACAAGTAAAATAGAAACAAATATATCTGTGTGTGTGAGTGTGTGTGTTTGTGTGTATGTGTGTGTGTGTGAGTGAATAAAAACTAATATAACTGAAATAACCAGATCAGCATTACCATATTAGTGTTGCTTTTGTAAATAATCGATATTTCGTGTATTTAGAGAGTATATTTAAAAATTTGTAGGAAATGATTCTGCAGAAAAGAAAACTGCTGAAAATTTTTCTCAGTATGAGCAAAATTTTGAAGTTGTGTAAAACTAATTTTTTTTCCAAAAAATTAAATTAACCAATAGCAACCTTAAGCGGTGTTATCAGATTAATTACTTGCTGAAGGTTTTAACACTATTTAGCAAAAATAAAAAATGTATTAAACAAATAATATATAAAATTTATTACGTGTAAAAATGTATTAAGAAATAAAAATGTACTAAGCAAACATTCAAAAGTGACGAAAGATATTATCATAACACTGTACATTAATTTAAATGAGATATGAGATTATTGACAGGAACATATTTTTTCTAATTTGTTATGGTTTATTCTGTTTTCAGTATCAAAAAAGTGCAATAGAATTTTGGACTGCACCAATTGTTTTGCAAATTAAGTGTTTCCAATGTCAAACCCATAAATTTAAGGCCCGATGACAAGGTTAGTACCAAGAAAGTCTGTTTCCTTTACTCACTACACTATTGGATGGACACTAGGGCCAACTGTTATTTAAGCTGCATTGACTCTTTTATTATTATGCCATCTCTGATTACACTCAGAAAGATTAAACCAATCAGTACACTATAAGAGTACTCTTAAAAGTATCTTAAAAGTATAATCACTCTTAAAAGTATAATCTACAACCAAGTCATGCTGTGATTGGAACCGGCTTCAAGTTATTATATCCTTCACACAACCGATTTATACAATAAACATTTCAAAATGAAGGAATATGATATACTTCTATATCCATAGGAAAGTGCATGAATATGAGGTAGGTGTATAAAGTTCACCAAAAAATTTATATTAATATTGTAAGAACAAAATTCAATTTAAAATATAAACTGTCGTATTTTAGAATTATTAGAGGTTCTGAAACATATGTTTATTTTTTTGCACCAGTACTTATTCTCTTGTGCCCAATGAATATTTTATAGGGCAGTTTCTTAACTAAATATTTCATTTAAAGCACTGGTTTAATGATATAAGGCATTTATGTGAGATTTAAATCATTTACACTGTGATTGAGCAGGTGTTCGTCTTGATGTTACGTGAGGCGCTTACTGAGAAATATTAAACAACTGATAAATTTTTTCTAAGATATATTTTACTTATTGGGATTATGCCGTATTTAAAATTTCTTTAGATTTTACTATTAATTGAAATGCAGAAAGTAAGACAATATTGCAGATAAATCTTTTGGTTTTGTTGTCTTTATCTCTTTCTCATCTTCTAAATTGAAGATGAAAGAGATATATATATTCTTAGGAAATATTGTTTTATATTTAAAATATATAAAATTTTTTTATATATTTTTATATAATAAATATACATAAAAAAAAGGAAATTGGAAATATTTCTTAATCTACATTATTATTAAATAAAATTTTTTTCAAATCTTATTAGATTCTTGTCTTTACATATATATATATATATATATATATATATATATATATATATATATATATATATATATATATATATATATATATATATATATATATATATATATATATATATATATATATATATATATATATATATATATATATATATATATATATATATATATATATATATATATATATATATATATATATATATATATATATATATATATATATATATATATATATATATATATATATATATATATATATATATATATATATATATATATATATATATATATATATATATATATATATATATATATATATATATATATATATATATATATATATATATATATATATATATATATATATATATATATATATATATATATATATATATATATATATATATATATATATATATATATATATATATATATATATATATATATATATATATATATATATATATATATATATATATATATATATATATATATATATATATATATATATATATATATATATATATATATATATATATATATATATATATATATATATATATATATATATATATATATATATATATATATATATATATATATATATATATATATATATATATATATATATATATATATATATATATATATATATATATATATATATATATATATATATATATATATATATATATATATATATATATATATATATATATATATATATATATATATATATATATATATAT
>CM075854.1:29462256-29769756 GCA_037975125.1 Latrodectus hesperus
ACACAGCTTGATTACTTGGAAGAAATTCTTAACTGATATTTTTAAGTCTTTTTTTAAAATTTTGTTTCTTTAATATATAATTACAGCATTTAATAAAGTATAATATGCTCAAAATGACTAGCATATCTAAGAGAAAGCTAAATCACAATTTAAAATTTTTATTAATCATGCAAATTTCAAAATGAAATGTACATCATTTGTTTAGTACAGAAAGTTTAAGAAATTTAGGGCACGTTTCAGATATTTCATTTAATAAAATCATATGGAACAATTTTGTTAAATAGTTGGTGTTATATTAGCTTTATAAAGTTAAAAAAAATCTATAAAAATTAAGTGAAGTTTTATTAAAGCTTAATCTTTTTCATTTAATATGAAGCTGACTTTTCATACTTAATGTTATCAAAATCTTTTGAAGGGAATTAATTAATCCATTTCCTTCTATGATTTTTTCAAAAATAAAAATTTACTTTCTTTCTAAGAAATTCTTGTTCATGAAACATAAACAGGTCAAGTTTTATGCATATGAACTTTGTTTTTAAACAAAGAATGTCCTCACAATTCAAATTACTGTACTCCAGATTATTTCCGCATTTGAAAATTTCAAAAGCTAGCATTTATACAGTATAGTGTGAATACTAGATTTTCTACATAAATCTTTTCCAATAAAAGTTTTCGAAGGTTAAGTTACATAAATCAATAATTTATGTATAATTAATTATGTATAGTATAGAAATCACATGTTGTTGTTGCCTTGTAGTTGGCAATATGGGATGCGCTGCACCACTTTTCCAACTGAGCCGTAATTTGCTGTGGAGTCCAACTTCTTCAGTACACACATGCCATAAATTCCTATTTATAGGGTAGACGAGCATTCATTACACCTTCATACAAGGAAAGGGCAAAGACAGGAGAGAAAGAGAGAGAAAGTACATCAACGACCGAATCGAGATTCGAACCCAGGATCTCCCTATCCACAGTCAGCCACGGTGACCCCTAAACAGGGTGGGTGGCATGGAAATTAAATACATGGAATTAATAATTAAATTTCAGAAGTAAATATTTTATCATGAATTTTATATACTTTCATTATATTTTAATATTATATGTACTTAAATATTCCCTATGAATTCTTTTTCTTTTGGAGAATTCCTTCTGTTCTATGAACCAAAATAGTTAACAGTCAAGTCTTGCAAATTTAAACCAAGGTCAAGTCACGTAGTCGAGGCCTGAGCTGGCATCTTCTTCTCTACAGTCCACCAGCAAAGTTAATATTGCAAGACTAAGTTCACCTGCATAAGACCTCTTCGCAAGACAGTGTTCGCGGTTGGGTTACGTACCAAACCTGTTAGTTCTTGGATTCAAGAACGATAACTTTCCATTCTAAGTTTTTTTTTCTATTAATGCTTGGCTACATTTTATACTTTGATAGAACACTTTACAAAAAAAAATTAATATTCAATTTTTAATTTTTTGTTTGGGAAATTTTCGTTACTTTTCTGATGTCAGTTTTGTATGTACAATAAGTTAATATCATTTGGAATTATAAATGATTTTTATTTATCTCCTATTTTATTTCGGTATTAGTTTCCTTTTAACTAATAATGGCTTCTAAAATATATTTAAGAAACAACTTCACAATGATAAAATTCAGTTATTTCAATGGACCTTAATGTATATAAATTAAGCAAATACTTATAAAATGACAGTAAAAATTCATATGATTTAATAATATAAAGGATTGCTTTATTATACAATTCTGTTCATTATATGAATCATAAAAATATGCTTTACAAAATCTTATTGATTGAAAAACATACTTATATTAATAACATCAAAGGTTAGTTTTTTATTTAAACTCGCGCAAATATAAAAAGCATGTATAGCTACAAAATAGATTGAAAATTCAGTTGTTACATATGTTAAAATGTCTATTTAAATTAACTGAATTATAACATTTAATTGGTGCTTCTGTGAATAAATAATTTCTTCTCAAGAGAATAGTTCCTTTAGACACTCTAAATTCGAAACAACTTTGAATTAAGAAATGTGAATATTAATTTATCCTTTTGTGTGTGCAAAGCTTTAAGAAATATCATCATTATTTTTATTTTATTCTAATGCTTGGTTGCCCTTAGGAACCTATACAGCGCTATTAAGAGCGAAGGTAATAACATCTTGTATATGTGGGCACCTAGGGGGTGTGCAGTCTTCACCTCGAAAGTGAAGGGATACAGAAAGACAAACACAGAGAAAGAAAGGAACATCCATGCCCAAACCAGGATTTGAACTCGAAATCTACTCCTTCGAAATTAGAGACGCTAACCTCTCCGTCATCGGTACGCATATTCATCATCATAATGAATTTGAAAATCAATTGCATTTAACTATATTGAGACTACCTTAAAATGTTTATATTTTACTTTAAAACAACCGCATAAAAAACTACCATACTACTATTGCCTTGTTTACTAGTAATTCCATATGTAATTATGTAAATATTTTGTAGCAAACCGTTAAAAAAATCAGAAATAAATGAAATGTTTTAAAACTAAAAATTTGTACGTACTAAAATTTAAAAAAATTTTTTTTAATATAAATATCTTATTATTTCAAGAAGATTTGTTACCTTCTTATATTATAAATAATTAATATATTTTTCCCATTAAATAAGAATACGTTTTGTGTCACCTTTTTGTAAAAAAAGTATTTTAAAAATATTTCAAGCTCCTACTCATAGTGTGCTCTTAATTAAAATTATTCATAAAATAAACGTAAATAAGCTTATATAATAAATATATAACATTGACTTGGTCAAGTGATTACAGCGTAAAGTAAAAAAATCTGAATACATAAAGAAAAATCTGAATTTTATATAATTTTTATCTATATTTCCAGGTCAGGAGAATGACATGAAATTATTCTCATAAACACATTTTACTAGGTATATTATATAAAGAAAACATAAAATTACTTTTGTTGATACATAATTAACTTTATTTTCCTAACTTCATTAAAATAAACGTAACAGAGGAAAAAAATATAATGCTTTTGTTGTTAATCCACCTTAACATACATCTTTCAATCAATTAATTTTCATTCACAGACTGGAAATTTTCAAGTTTTCAATTCCTTCTTTAAAAACTTTCCACTGACTGTTAAATATTCAATATAATGTATATATTTCTGCAGGATAATACTAAGAATTTAATACATATAATGTATTTTTCTTAAAATAATCTAATTCAAATTTATCATTTTCAAAACAATTTCAACACTACTTATTAAATTAAAATGATTAAACATTTATTCATATTACAAACACAATTTATTAATTTTTTAACTATAAATACAAAAAATTATAAATACAATATATAAAATATTTTAAAAATAACTAAATACAAATATACAAAAACAGTAACTAAATAGAAAAAATGTTTAGATATTACTTCTTTTAATATTTCATATTTTTAAATGAGAACTTAACATCTCAAAATATTTTAAAAGCTACATATTTTAACTAATATGAATTAACGCAATATTGTGATATTTTATATAATAGGGCGCCATATTGCGATATCGTTTTGCACAAAAATTCAACTTAGTTCAAATTAAATTTCTAATTAAGTGTGACGAAAATGAAAAGCAAAATATTTTAAGTAAATTATTTGAACGTTATTAAATTCAATTATTTATTATTGCTTAATATAAGGAAACTTATATGTTCGCTCAAATGCTTTTGTTCTACGCATCGGAACCATTACGTAATTTTATTGATCATCTTGAACAATCGAAATTTTATAATTTAATACTAAACTATAATTTTAAACTATTAAAAACTACAAACTGTAGTTTTAAAATGATTTTTATTGTAAATCTATAATTTTAAGATGAACTTCCCTAACAATTTATATAGAGAAAATAGAGAAATCAGAGAATTTATATAATTTATCAAGAATTTTTTTAAAAAAATTTTTCTTGTTTTTTGAAACTATATTTCATTTTTAAATAAAATTATCTTTTAACCTAACTTAAAAATTGGTTTGAACTAAAAGTATCAGAGAAATTATTGTATAATGATAATATTCGTCACAATACTTTTACAGAAAAAGAGATCTCAGAAAAAAAAAAACTTATCAGTTATGACAAATGCAATTTGTATAATTACCTTCTCCGTATTTACCGATTTTCGGGTGTCGCGCAAATGCGCCCAAGATTACGGAGATAAAAAGCAGCAGGACTCTCATCGTCCTGCGTCGACGAAAGTCTCGCAATTCAGAAAAAACGAAGCACTTGTTGAACGTGCAACAGTTGACGGTAGTTTTGTCGAGAGTCTCTCCAGTCGGGATGTGTCTGGTTACTTAAATAAACTTTTATCGCCAAATTGGACATGCGCTAAATTGGCGAATCATGGGAGAAGATGTCCAATAGCCGCTTATCTTTTCATCTCTGTGGGGGTAGCATGGAGAAAGAGCCCTTCGTAACCAATGGAAGATCTCATCTATTTTTAACCATTTAATAATGGCGACAGTTTGGCTTAACGAAGAGATTTTATATATTATTTTGTCAAATAAATAATTACGACTGCATACGAATATCTAAAACACTCATATTAAATAATTTTTTTTAAAAAAATGGGGGAAAAATCTTAAATCAAATTGAGAGATATACAAATCCAATAATTAAAAAAAAATTAAAGACCTTAAATTTTTATATCATACAAAATTTAACTACTGAATAGTGTGCTTTTATTTTGAATAGTGGATAATAGAATAAAAGAGTATGGAATAAAATAATATTCTACAATTAAAATAGGAAATTATAACTATTATTTGTGATTGATTTTCATAGTATAATAGTAGTAATGTTTTGAAGATTAATAGCAAGAGTTTTAATGTAAAGATTATCTTGATTATATAATGAACATATGTTCGTGAGGAATATATCTGTGAACATTTATGATATATACTAATTCATAAAAAGATATAAATAAATTGTATACTTCATTTTTAACTGAAAATAATAAATATATTCAAGTTAGAAGTAATAAAAAATTTCAAAATTTTCTCGACGCAGAAATTAATATTTAAGTTCTGAAATATAGAAAATGAAGTGCAAGTAAATGGAAAATGCAGCAAAACATATAAATATATAAAAAAGAGAAATAGATTTCCTTCCCCAAATTAGAAATTTTTGATAATTTTCATGTTGAATGAGACTTTCTGTAAAAAATACAGTGTTTCTAAATCAAAAGTTCTTAAATAATTCATAAATAGAGTTTCTTAAAATTTTTTAGTCGTAAAATGAACACAATAAAAATATAAAAATTATTTATTTTCTTACGCTTACTAATATTTTTCTGTGAGCATCCTGGTGTTAAGGCATATTTTAAATATATTTTAATAAATTATCTTTTTATCATTTGAACATCATATAATCAATCATCTTGGATTTTTGGAACTATCAGATGAAAAGCATGAAAAATAAGCTCTGTAAAGTTTTATTTGAGATTAAATGAAAATGAAAGCGAATATAAACTTTCACGGTTTGTAAAAAATGTAAATTTTTACCATGACATTTTATAAAAGTGATTTTTATCACCCAGAAAAACCAAATATAAAAATTATATTTTTCTGTGTGATTAAAATTTATTGCGATACGAAAATGTATTATAATGAGTGATTTTTGTATTTCTAGACTTAAAATCAAAAATTTTAATTGAAATACAGTATGTGGATATAGCTTACATGCACACGCAATAGAATATTAACATGCTATGTGTAAATATAAATTAAAGAAAAAAAAATCATGTATCTTACTTTCAAGAGAAAATATATTTTTTCTGTTTTAGGAAAGCAAAAAATCTTTAGTATCATAATTAATAACAAGAATAACTACTAAATATAATAATCATTTTCGGTAATTGGTAACAGTGTTTTTATAAAATACTTCCTTAATATTTTAAGAATATCCAATATTTTCGAGCAACTTCATAATGTATTTTATAAGAAAATAATATATAAACATTAAAGTGTATGGAAAATGTGTCTTTTATTATTATTGGAACAAAAATGGCGCATTTGATGCGTGGATGCATGGAATGTTTTATACTTTACTATTTGATCTCTGTATAGAATATTCAATGTATGAATCGCATTCAGCATATATTACAATATACGCATTTGAGTGTCTGTATATCCGCTACACAAATCTTTAAAAATCGTATCGCATTCAGCATATATTACAATATACGCATTTGAGTGTCTGCATATCCGCTACACAAATCTTTAAAAATGCATTACATATCTTTAAATCTTTATGGTTTTCAGTTTAGCATGTTTTTTACGAATATGAAATCTTTTAAAGTGATCTTCTCTCTCCGTTTAGTATTTTTAGAAGCATAATATCTTTCAGAGGTTTAATTCGTTACTTACAGTACGTTTTGTAAGACTGCATCGAATTAGAAATAAGAAGAATGGTTTATCTTCATAAATCGAAACAATTTGTAATGGTCTTTTGATAACATAGTTAATGTAGCATGAAGATAATGATATATATGGATCTTCATGAACACATTTCAAGCTGGAGCCAACCTATGGCGGAGAGGTTAGCGTTCCTAACTTCAGATCAGTAGGGGTTCGAATCCTGGGCCCCACTGTATGAGCTGTCATCATTCCACCCATTATAGAGCTGAATAATGCAAACACTTAAGGGCAGCTGGGCATTAGAAGAAAAAAAAACGTATCAAACTAGATATTGACGAACTGATCTAATAATTGATATTTTTTAAAGAGAATGAGAATTAATTCTTACAAATTATGAAAATTTTATGCCTAAATCCTCTAACAATTTGTAATATTATATTATGTTATAAATGCGATGTTATAAAAATGACTAAAAAACACATCCTATATTTATTAAAAAAAATTTTAAGAATACTGAAAGATATGGATATTTCGCCTTTGATTTCCTTAATTATTTCAGAATAACGTCAGTAAAAACTTTAAGATACCAAAAGAACTTTTTGTGTTTTGAAACAGCTAACCGAAAGTCTCCATTGATTTCATTAAGAGAAATTAATTCCAAAAAGAGCTTTATAGATACCTACTTCATGATAAGAACAGAATAAAAATGTCCTCAAAATTCCATAGAATCCTTTTCTGGAGAAGAGAAAATTTAATTAGAAATACTGTATTCATTTCAGGTGATTCAAAAGAATTTTACATTATTGATTATACAGTTAGCTCAAACTGGGTTAAGTTGATCGTAATTACTGAGCCACGTGACTATTTGTTTCAAATTTCCTTTTAAATCATTTCCTCAAATACAGTTTTTGAACACATTTAAATTTCCAGGAACAAAGGGAAAATATTTCAAAATTTTCTGTTATTTTTGATGTCCAGTTAGATGAAATGGAGAATTTCTTAAAATCGATCAAATACTAAATGCTTTCAAAATTCCTTAAAACTTATTAAACTTCTTAAATTTTTTTATATCCATCTATTCCATTGATTTATATTCGAATATCAGAAGAAATTTACAAATATTTATTGACAGGGTACTTCTTTGAAAATTTCTACCTTGTGTTTTGTTTAAATTTTAATCCACGAATCTTCAATTCAAACGAATTGTAATAACATAATTCTAGGGAATTTTAAATACACTACTGGCCATTAAAATTGCTACACCAAGAAGGAATGGAAATAACAGAACGATATTTATTGGACACATACATTATAGTGGAAAGAACAAGTGATTAGATTTACAGGAAATTAGGATGTATAGATCTTGAGAAATCAGTGCCCAGAGCAGCCACCTCTGGCTGCAATGACAGCATTTATCCGCCTAGGCATGGAGTCAAATACAGATTGTATGGCATGTACGAGGATCTCAGTCCATGCAGCTTCAACACTATGCCAAAGTTCATCGACATTAGTGGATGGCGAGTGATGGCGTGCCAATCGCTCGGCAAACATTAACCACACGTTCTCAATTGGTGACAGATCAGGAGAACGTGCTGGCCAGGGTAAAACAGTCTACCCTGTTCTGTATCAAGGAAGTTCAGAACAGTACGGGCAACATGCGGCCGTGCATTATCCTGTTGAAATAAAGCATTAGGGAGGCCTCGAAGATAGGGCAGAGCCACGGGCCTTAACACATCGGAAATGTAACGGTTGCTGTTCAAAGTGCCGGTAATGCGAACAAGAGGTGATCGAGACGTGTATCCAGTGGCACCTCATACCATCACTCCAACAAATGGGCCAGTATGGTGATGTCCAATGCAAGCTGGCAATGCGCGTTCTCCACGATGCCTCCAAACACGGATGCGGCCATTATGGTCCTGTATACAGAACCGAGATTCATCTGTAAAGATGACGTGATGTCATTCCCGCGTCCAGGTTCATCGCTGATCACACCATTGAAGGCGCTCCTGTCTGTGAGGCAGCGTCAATGGTATCCGAAGCCATCGTTGCCGTGCAGACAATCCATGCTGCTGCAAACGTCGTCGAACTGTTCGAGCAGAAACTTGTTGCCTTGCAAATGACTCCATTTCTCGACTCAGGGTTTGTGACGCGGCTGTACGATCCCTTGTGACCATGCGGATAAGATGTCTGTCTTCTCTGCTGTTAGTGATGGGGGTCGCTGAGATCCTGCATGACGTTCCGTATGATTGTCCTGAACCCATCGATTCCATATTCTGCTAACAGTCATGGGGTCTCGACCGACGCGAGCATCAATATTGCAGTACGATAAACCGCAATCCCGGTAGGCTATAATCCTTCCTCGATCAAAGTCAGACACGTGCTGATAGGCATTTCTTCTTCTTACACGAGGCATTACAACAACTTTCTTTGCCGAAAACAACGTTGAAACGGAAATTGAGTATGAGAAAACTGTTGTCAAATCTCTGGTTTTATACACATTGTAGATGTCACTACTGTCGCCTGCTTTGTGTGAATATGCTGAAAATCTAATCATTTGCATATCACAGCAAGTTCTACCTGTTATGCAAATTTCACGTGTGTGGTGTGCCGCTTTCCTGGTGTAGCAATTTTAATGGCCAGTAGTGTATATAGGCAAATATAATAAAATATTGACAAATCATGATCTTGATATATTCCTTTTTAGTTAAAAAGTCACAAAAATAACAATTCAGAAAATACTGATAGTTCTGTGAAACTAAGAAATAAAATTGTTACAGAAATTTATGTCCATAATATACAAAAATATACTATCAGAATGTTGTCAGAATATTTGACAAACTATTTTCTTCATTAAATTCGTTAACCATTTTATTTAAAGGATTTCAAAATCATTAATTAAAAACTTTAATATTAAAATCAGTTTATCTTAGAATACTTATACTCCACCTATTTCGGTAATCGAAGATTTGAATCAATATCTATTTCCAAAAATAATGATATTATTCTTGTATGCAAAATTTGTATTATTCTCGATTAAAATCACCCAGCAAAACGTTCCCCAGTTCTTTGCTCCAACCATTTTCGTCACCGCCGGTGCATTACGGAAGCATCCAGATGTCTGTCAGCTGAGATATGCCATAAGGACCAACCTGTCCTTCTCAGTCCGATCACCATGCCCCTCATAAACTAAACTGTCTTCTGAAATTAACTCTGTTGACAATGGCCTGGTATTCTTTGCAATTACAGGCTTCCTTTGTGACAAGAACAAACTTTCAGCGATTATTTTCTAAGCAGCAATAAAGACGCAAATATTGCCCACTCTGCCGATTCTTCACCTTACATCTCATCCTATGTACGCTGGAGAGCTGTGTATCTCACATCATTTGCATAACTACCTGAAATTTGTAGAATTTTTTGGCCACTCCTTTTTGGTGTTGCAATTTCAATGTCGGGCAGTGTATTTGTATCATCATATAATCTTAATATAAATAATAAAACATCTATTATTTTAATACTAAAACTTATATATATATATATATTGAAGTTCTTTAAAAATATTTTATAAATCGTATATCAGTTATAATTAAAAAAAATATGTCAAAAATTAATAAATGGGAATATTATAAACTTGTTTTGTTAATTTAGATCACTTTTTTAATAAAATTTATAAATATATGATTTAAAATAATTTATATAATTTAAGGTGTATTACTAGCTGAGAGAAACATAAATTGTCGAAATATTTTTACACTAATTTTAAGAGCAATGTAAATTATATAAATTAATTTTGTAATATTTTCCTGAAAATTTTTTAACTTTACATTGGCTTGGAAACAAATCACTCATCTAATTTAAGTATGACTTATTTCATAACCACTAGATTTTCTGTTCATAAAATCTTTTCTGAAAGTAAGTCAATCGTTTTTAAAGATGAATGATTTATGCTCGGGATATGTTTTTTTTTAAATCTCTTCTCTATTGTGACACATAATAATGAAAATTAAAGATTATATATATATAAAAAATGTTTCTACGGAATCTCTATATATTAAGAATTATAAAAAAACAATATATATTAATTAAAAATATGAAATCTCTTGAAACGGACTTTCAACTGTCGATTATGATCGAAAAGTTGGTTGTCAAGAGATTATCGAACCAGGGTAAGTAAACTTGAAAGTTAACCATTTTAGAAATTAGTTTGTTGAAAATATTTGCTGTTAAATAAAGACAATCTGATGATAATTACAAGAAATAAATAAGATATATCTTTAAGAAAATTCATTTTAATACATTACTAAAATTTTAAATTTATAATAAATTTTTTGGCATATAATTTAATTCTTAAATATGTTGTATATTGAAGCATCTCATTTATAAACATAAATTTACAAATATTGCTTCAAGATTTTTATTTTAACTGTATATACTATCATTAATTGGATGCAGAAATCCCTAAAGCTCTTTTGCTTACAGTCTCTTGTGAACATTATGATACTAATTGAATACATATTAATTATATAATAATCTAATTAATGAATCAAATAATTACAAATATTTTAAGTCAAAGATTTATATGATCTTTAAGTTTTTTGTAAAAAGAAATCATAAAAATTTCATTTTGTGCAGTACCATATAATTAAAGTTTACTTACTTTTTTTCATAAAATTGTCAAAAAGAAGCATAATATTAAGTACTGAAATTTGAGAACCATATATAAAATAATTTTTTCAAAGCTATTTTTATTTTGCTAACATTCTAAATGGTATTTACCATTTTTATTATCTAACATGAAACAATATTTAGTTTATTCTCTCTTACACGTTTTGTGAGAAATTTTCCGTAATGAAGTCAAACAAAGAGTGATTAGTATGTATCAATTTCTCTCGATTCATTGAAATAATTTCTTTCTTTAAATAAATATTATGTTAAATACTGCTATACAATTTGATTTAGTGTCATGCGAGTGTGGAATTTATGGGTTCTTGCAGATCATGATGAATGACATTTAGGATCTCATTCTACCATGATTAAAACCCTAGAGGATAGAAATATTATTACATTGGCCTTGTAAACCATAAAACCACATCACGGAGCAATAGTTGGGAAACAGGCTCGCTCGAGAACGTTCACTATTAATTCGTACTGACGTTTGATGAGGTTTGAAACCTCGTAATCCACAATTACGAATGCTGTAATGCATTTCAATATATTAAAAGCGTAATTTTCTTTCCAGGAGGATTTTTGTTAAAATGTGAGTCATATTCACATGTTACAAGGGACGAAACCCAGAAAACGTTCAAGCATCCTTTTTGACCGATATACGTGAAGATGACAAAAACTCCATATCTATTTCTCATTCCTTAACGAATTCGTGACCTTAGGCTCTGAAAAACGCTCCGCTACCACTAGGTCATGATGAGCAATTACGACACTGTTTTAACACAGCGTAGTGGACAGCCAAGCTGTCAAAGGCCATTCGTTGTGTAGACCATTCGTTACTTCTCGAAGTAATTACTCTTCACCAAGTAATTACTTCTCGGGAGGACATTTTATAGGTAATTGCTTGTATTCATGCCTTGAAAGGAAAGAAACCTAGAAAATCTTCAAGCGACCACTACGACAGACGTGCATACAGAAGGCCGAAATTCAACAATCATCTCTTGCTCCTCAGCAGTTCTTAAACACAATCTGTGGGATCTTTCTCTTTGTGGAGTGGTGTACTATCACAACGCTAAGGTGAGCCTTTGCAGTGACTGTTTGACATCACGTTGTTGACTGTTTAACTGCCTAAGGGCATTTTAAATCCCACCACGTAAATGAATTCCTGAAAGATTTTCAGATAATGTACCGCATTCACGTGTTGCAAAGGAAGGTACGTGGAAAATCCAAGCATTCATTTCACAGAAGTGCGTGCAGAAACGAAACATCCATTTCCAGTTATAAAACATATGCTAGAATCGCACCCATGACCTTTCCCTCTGAAAAGCATGGTGCTGCTTCTAGAGCAATGTGAGCCCCTTCCAACAACGTTTTCACACCTCGTAGTAGTTGACAGTCAAACGACCGACAGCCTTAGTAAGACATCTTCTCCTAAGCCTTGCAAATTGCCTTTCGGGAGGACTTTTCATGCACATGGGCTTCTTTCAAGTGTCACAAGAGATAAACTCGAAAAACTCCCAAGCGCCCACCCCTAAATACATGAGTGCTTAAATCAGAAGCGCAACACTCACATCCTGTTGTGGCTGGAATTTAAACCAGGATCTTATCCTGAAAGCTAAGCCACGGTAAGCAATTGCGACGAAAATTTGGAGCAGCGTAGTTGACAGCCTAAAAACCGAAGGCGGTTGTAAGGAATTTTTTAATATCCACTGTCTGTTGACTTCCTGGGTTGACTTTTCATAGACAGTGGGCCGTATTCACATGTTGCAAGGAAGGAAATCCGGAAAACTTTCAAGCATCCACTTTGACAGGCGTACATGCTGAATGCAGAAGCTCAGCATCAATCTCCCATTGTTTAAAAGTGAGTGGGATCAAACCCAGTACCTGTATGCTCCAAAACGCGGTTTCCGACCACTAGGCCACGGTGAATCCCGAAGACTATCCTGCGTAGTGGATAGCCTACAGCCAAACGCCGTTGTAAACTTTTTATCAGCCACTGCGTAATTTGCCTTCTTGGAAGATATTTTTATAAATAGCTGTCCGTATTAACGTGTCGCTAAAGAGAGAACCCTGAAAACTTCAAAGCAGCCACCTCAACAGACGTACATGCAGAAGGCTGAAGCACAACATCTCCCGTCGTTCAGCAGTAGCTGGAATCAAACCTGAAACGATATGCCCTTAAGAGTACTGTTCATGGTGAGCCCCTGAGACGACGTGTTTACACCGCATAGTGAACAGCCGAACAGCCAAAGGCAGTTGCAAACATTTTATTACCCACAGAGTAAATTGCCTTCCGATGAGACATTTCACAAATAATGATCCGTAATCACACGTGTCGCAGGGAAAAAATCCGGAAAACTCCCAAGCACCCACTCCGAAATTGATGCATGCATAGTGCAAAAGCACAACATTCATATCTTGTTGGGGCTGGAATTGGACCCAGTATCTTATCCTGCATCTAAGCCACGGTAAACCATTGCGACGAAGTTTGGACTCTGCGTAGTGGACAGTCTAAGAACCGAAGATGGTTGCAATTAATTTTTTAATATTCTCCATGTATTGACTTCCTGGATGACTTTTCACAGATAGTGGGCAGTATTCACATCTCGTAAGACTTGAAACCTTATGCTCTGAAGAGCCGTGTCCTAAAAGAAAGCAACAATGAGTGCCTGAGAAGACGTGTTGACCCCACATAGTGAACAGCCTAACAACCAAAGCCCATTTTAAGCATTTTATTATCCACTGAGTAAATTGCCATCCGGGAAAACATTTCACAAATACTAGTCCATATTCCCGTGTCGCTAGGAAAGAAATTCGGAAAACTCCCATTCACCCACTCCAAAAGACATACATTCTTAAGGCAGAAGTTCAACATCCATCTCGTGTTGTGACTGGGTTTAAGCCCGGGATCTTATTCTGCGAAGAGTGATGTCCTGCCACTTTGTCCCGCTAAGCACTTACGGTGAAGTTTTGACACCGAGTAGTGGACGACATAAGGGCCCAAGGCAATTGTAAGGAATATTTTAATATCCACTGCATATTGCCTCCCTGGATGATTTTTAATAAATAGTTGGCTGTATTCATATGACGCAAGGGAGGAAATCCGGTATATTCCCAAGCACCCTTCCCGACAGACTACATGCAGAATGCAGAAGTGCAACATAAATCTTGTAGTGACTGGGAACGAACCCGATACCGTTTTCTCTGAAGAGGGATGTCCGACTATTAGGCAAAGATGAGTCCGACAGAGACAATGTTTGTAGTAACACTTTTTATCAGCACCACGACCATTAATTTGGCTTCCCTTGACAAACGAGATAATGAATTGGTTCGTCAACGACATTACTGAAAGTAGGCATGGTACAGTCTCCTCTTTTTAGATGTGTGGGTTCTACATGTAACATTCTGGAGTCTCCTAGGAAAATGCTGCCCTTATGGTATGGACAACTATTGGGTACTACACACATATCTCTATTCCGAAATGGTATTAATTTGAACGGAGATCTGAACATTTATGTCTTCTTCAGAACAGTAGTGGAGCTCCATCTTCGAAACCAGCGAAACATCAACATTCAAAACGATAATGCAAGAGCACATGACACATGTCATGATCTGGCCTACCTCAAAGCAGAATCTATTCCATTATCTTCCAGGCCAGCATGTTTCCAAGACCTCTAACCAACTGAAAACATCTATTCATGGGTTGCTCACTAATTTATGAAATGTGGTACAACCTTGAAGCAGAAAAGTATGAGATGCCTGTCTCTGTCATACAAGCGACCTTACCAACTGAGAGTCATTTTGATTGCAGAGATGGGAAATGTGCTTATAATATTTTCGAATCTCTGCTAACTCTCAAACTGCTTTCAAATTTAATCATTCTATGCTCATGCCAGATTGCTTACGTATAATGAATATCTATTTGTTATTTGATTTAATTCAGGAAAATGCAATTTTAATGGCGAATAATGTATTTCCTTGGTCCCAAAATAAAATAATATTTTAATTCTGCTGTTTTATAAGTTGCAAAGTTGATAATGTGGTATTCAGGTAAATTACACTGCTATCTCAATAATCAAGAAATAAATTTCCTTGTCTTTAATAAACATTAAATTTGATTTCATTAAGATATTTGCAATGTTTATTATAAAATCGATGGAATTTCAAACACAAAACTCTTTTTATTTTTAATTATTGCTTTACACATTCTATCTATCTGACTAATAGACGAAGATCTTTTGGAGAGGAAGGAAACTGTATTCGGTGTTTGTTTATATATTAAGATTACTTTAATAACTTATTTTATAATGCATTTCAAAACCACAGTTAATCACTCCTTTGAAAATACCTTAATTTAATTAATACTATTGCGAATTTTTAAGAGGTTTGCCATAGTATATATTCTTATTTAAGTATACGTTCTCTCATATTGATTACTGTGTTTCTTCTATGCCCTAACCATCTTCGCTAGTGTATTTAAAAAATATTTATGGAAGTATCAAATATATATGATTTAATTGATGTCCCTTTTTTAAGATTTTTGGCATAATTCTGAGAAAAGACTTTCACTATTAATGGAAACTATCTTCTCCTGAGACATTTAATAAAAATTATAATGCTTTTCAATTAAGGAAAAAACTTAGTTATAATATTTAATTTTTGATATAATGATATAAATGAGTAATTCCTCATTTATTCTATATTTAAATTTATTTAGACTGTGTATAAAATACAATGTGTAAAACTTAATTCTTGTGATGTTATATTAATACCATTTCACATCACAAGAGATGAAATTATACCCAATTTTTATATTCGTTTTACTAGCTTAGTTCAAAGATTAATACTTATTAGATAGACTACTAATTAGATACTAATCATTAATACTAATTAGATAGACTAGTTCTGAAATTGGATTTTTTGTGTGCATCGTGCGAATTGATTTTTGAATCATTGTAGATTAGAAAATAATTGCAAAATATCTAGCACTGCAATCTTACAAAAATGTAAACAGGGATTATTTTCATAAATGCTTTCTTAAGTGCTAAACATATAAATGGTCATCTCTTTACTTTTGAACAGGTGATAATATATACCACTAAGAGTAGTTTTTTAAGCTCTAACATTAAATAAAAGTGTGTGTGTTGTATTGTATCCTTTCCAAGGCTAAACTTATCAAATTATTATACAAATATTTGAATTTTCATTTAATCTGCTTAAAACTAAACAGAGAGAGAAACTCACATATGCAAAACAATATAATTAGATATATTCTAAAATATTTTTCCACACACACACAACCTATGTAATTCCTTATTACATCTGTACTGATACTTTATTCGAATACAATTTCAAGATTATATTGGTGGGATTTTATTGCATTTGTGACAATAATGATTTTGTGAAACATAAAATGTATTATAATGTTTCAAAAGTAAATGCCTAGTAAAATGTTATTCTTTATAAATATTAGTAATATGTAAGGTATATAGGTATATAGTTACAAGTTAAAATTAGCTAGGACTAATATTATATATATATATATATATATATATATATATATATATATATATATATATATATATATATATATATATATATATATATATATATATATATATATATATATATGTATATATATATATATATATGTATATGTGATGTGTGTATGTATGATATATTAGAATATAATTATAATGCGGATAGAATTTTACTGAAGCCATCAAATTATTAATCTTTAATCTTATTCGATAGAAAATCAGCATTAATTTATAGCATTCATTGCTCATATTTTGAGATGTGATTTAAACATTAATCTTTACTTGAAAATATATATCAGTTTTTAATATAACACAAAATTCATTTTTTATTTTCTAAATAAACTATGATGTACTACATTAAAGCAACTGAAAAGATAATTATTGACAAATGTTTGGGATTACTTAAAAGCTAAATTTATTTGTAAATTAATTTATAAAAAGTATCACTGAGACCATGCAAAAGAAAAATAGTGAAGTTTTCATGAATAAGAACCACTGTTAATTATAGTAAGTAGCTTTAGAAAATATTTTAAATTATAATTTATTTACAATATCAATTAAATAATAATTCATGTGTATTTTGAAATAAAACTAGCATTGATTTTTTTCATCAATTCAAATAACGTAGAATGTACAATATGATGTAATTTGCATCTGAAAATATTTTAATTTAAAACAAAAAATGCTTCCTTTTGCTTAGGACACAAAAATCTAAATAAAAGATTATTTTTAATCGAATTTCATTGAAATAAAAAATCATGTTATTTAAAATTAAGTTACCGTAATATTGTGTTAGCTCTGTGTTATGTTAGCTCATAAATAACAATATGTTTTAAACTTCAATATATATTTTAAGTTTGCTTAAAATAGAATGTGATTAAACAGGATGATTTAAATGTTTACTCTCAATAGGTTTTCCTCAAGAGGAAAAATACAACGAAACTTACCAAATAACTCAAAAATGTTTTTACTAATTACATGTATACTGAGATTTATATTTACATATTTTTCTATCAAAATTGATATCAAAATTGTCTATGATAGTTGCTATCATAGAGAAAGATTGACAGTGAAAGTAAAATTTATAAATAACATCTTCTGAGCATTGTACATTGAAACGCGTAATGAATATCTTAAGAATTGATGACAAACAGGCATTTTGCTACGCAAAACCAGGCTGTAAAAATTTATAATCCACCACATACTATCCTCAGGGGAACTTATCATAAATATTGTTGGATAAAATATAGGAAACTAGAAAAGTTGCCAAGCATTAATCTTTATATATGTAGGTAGAAGTAATGTAATAATATAAATTTATCGTTGTTCAGCGAGTCCAAAGGTAGAACCTGATAATTTTTACTTTGAAGAGCACGGTTTTACAGCCTAAGCCTTGAAGAATCTTAGTGTTGCTCATTTTAATACCGAGTGGTAGATAACCTAACAGGTATAAAGCATTTATATACATTTTTCACAATATGTGGAGGATGTAATACATGAAGCACCTAAGGAATTTCGTGAATAGTGAGCCTTGATGACATATCCATAAGATTAAACATGGAAAACTTTCAAGAATATTTCATGACATTTCCGTACAGGTAATATTAATGCAAGACTTATAAATGCGTTGCTCAACAGAGCCTGAAACTGAACGAGAAACATTTTTTCTTAAGAACACTGTCCAAACACTATGCCACTGTAAGTTGTTATAATTTTATTCAGAACAAGAATTTTAAGGAACTTTTAAAAATAAAAAAAGGAAAATTTCAAAATTTACAACTATGTCTATAGATTTTGACCTTTTCCCCGTTTTAACTTATTAAATCTTTGATTGCTTAAGCTTTTCGTGTACATAAAATTAGTACTTCCTGTAAAGTCTTGTTATAAAGTAATAAAGAAACATGTTGATACAATTATTTTTTTCATGTGTACTTGAAAACTTGCATTTCGTTAAAAGTACTGAGCTTTAATTTTATGGTCCTATATTTTGATAAATTATTGTAAGAGCATTACGTATGATTTGATTTGATTTTTCATTTATTAGTATTTTTTATATTTACAAATTATTCAGAGTGAAAATAATTAAACAATGTTGCATAGAACTAGTAAATAAATTTCTTTTTTATCTATGAATTTTAAGATTTTTAATTACGTTAATTAATAAATAAAGCTTTGATATTCCTTATGCTTTGAAATAGGCAGATGCATTTGAAATTTCAGTAATCAATTTTAATAGAAAAAAGCCCTCTCATCAGTTAAGAGGAAACAAACTAGAAATAAAGAAAACAAATTTAAAATGCATAAATATTTTTAAGAATAATTATATTTTAACAGGAGGAAGAAATATATTAAAATCAAAATAAATCAATAACGTTTTCTACAAATTTTCACTGTCAAAATACCTGAGAAAGTATCCTTAAACACAATAGTTCATTAAAAATTTAATATTCTCATAAAAGAACTAATTTGAGAAATAAGAATATCACTAAACACATCTATTGCTTTTGAATTATAAGATCGTAAAATTACAACAGTATCCTATAGTAAAATTTGAAAAATAAAATTTCGATGAAAGATAGTATAAATAAATTTTAAGTTCTCAGCAAACTTGTATCAGAAACCTCAAAAATTGTTTTATTTAGATTCACGGATGTCTTCAATGATTCTGAAGAAATAAAAACAGATTTTATGTTTTACTTTTTCCTTTTGATTGTAATGATTTCTCCACAAGCACTATGCTATGAGGCTCTGTATCGAAAGGGAAATAAAATATGTAATTCGAACTACCATGGTGATGATATATAAAGTTACGACCGGAAGATATATAACTTGCAAGAAGTTTAAAATAATAAAGCTCATTTCTATACAAAAATATAAGTACAACATCGGTATATATATGACATTTATAGATATTATTTAAGACTTCCTTTAATACAAAAAAGTAATAAATTCATTATAATAATGCAATTAGTGATTAGTTAAAATATTGCTATTTTACTTTCTGAGAAAAATAAACTTCAGCAGGTATATGACACAGTAACTATATAAAAAAGTATGCCGGTTATCAAATTAATTTGATTCTTATTTCGTGGCTTTTTTCTTGAATATCTACGTTTCTTACAGAAAATTTCTTCATAAAAAAAAACTAGATTTTTAGAGTATCTTTAAGAAATTTATTGATTTGAAATTTCTGATTATTAATATAAAATAATAAATGTATTCCCACGTGAAAGAAATCAATGCGTTTAATAGAAAGACATTTGTTTTGATTTACTTTTAATTAACTACTTTAGAAACAGCTTATCTAAAATTTTAAATTAAAAAGCCATGGAATGCTTTATATGATACTGAAACTTTCATTTAAAATAAAAATTTGTTATTGATTTCTTAATTTATGTAAAAATTACACTTTTACACACCAATACGAGACCGAAAAGGAGTTATTCAGCGTGATTTCTTAAGTATTTTTATGTAATTTTTCTTATATGTACTTCTGTAAACAATTTCAAAAGAGTATTTTTGAAGTTATTCCTTCATAATATCCAAAACTCGTAATTGCAATATTGAAAATAAAAAGTCATCTAGATTAAAATCTGAGTTATCATTTGATTACATCTAGATTAATTTTATTATTTTTTAATAGTTATAAAGGTGATGTGTTCACTGATTTTTTTGTTAATTACTATTGAAGTGTAATTTATATTCCGAACTTATTTTTTGAATAATCAACAACACTAATGTCTTTATTCAAAATTATTTAAAAATTTCCAAATTCTAAAATCTGTTTCAATTGAAAATTTTATAATAATTTTTGTAAGATTCATTTTACAGTCTCTCAGAAATTTTAAGCTAGCAGATATGTCTGCTTATAAAAATTAGACATTTTCCATGTTTATTTTAAAAGTAGTTTTACTTTCAATAAGTGAAAAAGTCTTTTCTAGATAATATAAGACGAGCTACATATCTGAGAAAAATAGCACTATTTTTGCCAAGCATTTTTACAAAGAAATCTTATTTTATTATTCCATAATAGTAATAACAAACACATTCAATAAAATTCATTTATTGAATCATTTTTTTAATTAAATAGTCGTTGTTCATTCAAGTGATGCTATAGAATCAGAAATTGAGAAGTATAACGTGAAAATATTGTTAATTATTCACTAAAACGTATTTTCAATTTACAATATACAGTTAAAAATCTCTCTCTTTTTTTGGTTTTTAAATAAAGAAAATATGCAACTATTTACGTAACATATTATCATTTAATCTTTCTTCAAATAGTTGAAAAAAAATTATCTTATGAATTTTTCAGCTATTGTCAAATTATTATTTGCAATTTAAAATATGTTGTGAATTCCTATTCTTATAATGCAAATGAAATATCAGAGCATATTAATGTCTGAAAATATCTTCAAATATAAGTATAGTTGTATTTTGAATACTTTTTACAACTTTTTGAAACATGTCTGCATAAATATAATATTTCGTGTATTTAATGTATATTAATAAAATTAATTTATGATAATTAAAAAAATAATCGTTGAGTTCGAATAATAGTCTCTCATATATTTTTTCACTATGACATTGACTTGAATCAAATTATAGTTCAAGTATTGCCTTGAAATGTGCTAGTCAACATATTTAAATATTGCGATGAAATTATTTCAAAACTTAAATTTATGTTACGTACTGAATGAATATGTTGGACCACTGCTAATACCAAAAGATTGCGTTAATCCACGCAGGTACCACCGAATATGATTTTGAGCAAATGTCCTTCACGTCATGGATTTATATCATTAACTTTCCTCTTAAGTTATAATAATATAAGCTCATTTTTACAATGATGATTCACGTATAAAACGTTTTCACCAAAATGAAGAATTTTGCTCTGCATTATCACTTGAATTTATGTTCCAATATGAATCTTCAAATTTTTCAATAAATAAATAAATTCCCACTGAAGTATTACAAACTATGGTACTACATTTTATAGCAATTTAGATTCAAATTTTAAATAAGAAAATCCTCTTAATTAAAAAAATAATTTAAACTATGTCCATTGATGATGAAATATATTTCTCTATATTTTACATTTTTAAAATGCTGAATTAAATAAAACAAGCATGTTAATTTGATTTATAAAAGATAATTACTGTAATCAGAATGCAAATTATGTAAATTGAATTCTAATTTCTAAAATTCCCAAGCATTACCGGCATTGATATAAAAATATTTAATTTTTAATCTAGTTTCTACACAGGATTTGTTTTAAAAAAGAATGGTGACTTCAAAAATTATTATTATAAACATATAAGTATATTTGTTTAACTTACTCTGAAATTTATTAATAATTATATAAAACTGTACGCATGAAATACAAAATTCAACAAGGAAAATTTTACACTATTCTCTCGAATTTTTATTCGCGTGAGGTAGCAAAAGCATTTTACTTAAAAGTAAAATATATTTCTATTTAAATAAACGTGAAATTTATATTCATCATATGATAAGCCACATCTTTCTTATGTTAGCGAATTGCACTTTAGTCAGTGTATGCTCAGATAATGCATTTAAAAATACATTGAAATTGTATCAATCATCCAATATATTTTTAAAACTATTTTATATTTCATGTGTGAATTAAAGTTATTTCTAAATTACAAAAAATATAGCTTTAAATTAAACATGGAAAAAAATCTATTGTATGAGGACCATTAATTCTTTGGGAGATTTTTAAACGATTTAAAATTTTAAAAGGGACACAAAATAACATACTCTATAATAATTGGAATAAAGGCAAAGTTTCAGGTTCATGTAATATTGGTTCAATAAAAATAAAAATTTAATTTCCTAAAATTCTATATAATTATTCTTATCCACACTGTTATTAAGAGTGTAATAATAGTGGGAATAAAAGTATAATCATTATATTATAATAATTCACAGAATTTTAAGGAGATTGTGATCAAATTTGATAGTTAAATTTTTAGTAATAGCATACATTTTAAGAAATTTGATAATCTTCAGTTTTAAGGAAACATTTTCAGGCATAATAATTCCTAGAAATACGATGCTTATAAAAAAATCAAAATTCAATAGCAGCTCTTTTTTATGCATTTTTTTAAACTCACATTGCAACACTATTGCTCTTAAATAAGTTAACTGTCAGAAAAAGCACACATCTATCACAGTAAGATTAATTTACAAAACACAATTTCTTATATACAGTAAAATAAAATTTTACTATGAAAGCAGATTATAAATCAATTAATTTACTTACTCGTGCTATTGTCTAGGTTCTTAAGGCTGGATAAGAGCGCAACTACAAAGAGCTTCATGGGAGAGCTGTAAAACCGAGTTTGTGGTATATTGGATGAGGCCGCCATTCACACACACACAGAAACACAATCTTTCTTTCATTTCTTCATTTTCCACCTGCGTATCACTTTGCTAAGTGTGATTATCGAATGCCTACCACATTTGGCGAAGGGAGCACTTTTTTTATTCTATTTTCCTCGAAAAAGAGTGGACTTCCAAAACAGCTGTTCGGCGAATTTTCACCACATTAAAGAATAGTAAAATAATACTTTTAGGAGGAATTATCTTATGTAATACTTAGTTTTCGAATCGTAAACTTATTTGAAAGTGGCAAAATTAAATAAAATTTTCTTGACGAAGAATTGAGTGCGAAATTTGTGAGAAGTACATTAATCTTTCTCATTTTGCTTCCATAATTGTTCTAGCGTAATGTTTGTATTAAACAATGAATTTACTGAAATAATTAATGTTTGAACACACATATACAGGTTTCTTATTAAAACTGAAAATATATATATGTTCCATCTAAGAGTTTAAAAATGTACAAAATTATATTGATTAAATTATTTTTGCATTTTTCCCCAAAACGTCATGAATTAAGCTAATGCATCAAACTTAGCAGTCTTATTTGATAATGCAAGAAAAATTACAATATGAAATTTTAAGTCCCAAATAATTTTCCGTTAAAAGATACAGGTATTTATTGAGATTCTGATTCAAATTATGAAATAGAGTTTTTACTGACAGAGCAATAAACACAGATTTTTAGTGCAGTGAAATAAAATTTATATATGCGTTAACTTAGCACAAGAAAATAAGACCCTGCAATTTTTAAAAAATTGTTGATATTATATGCAGTGCAAGGACGCAGCTGTTTGGGATTAATACCCTCAAAATAGAAATAAAACCCACATAATACCGGCGATCTAACTTAGTGCTCAATTCATATTTGATGATTTACACATAAGTCTCTTATTTTGGAGAAAATATTAAGTTCTGATGGATTATCTTATGGAAAAAACTTTTGCTTAATTTCATATAATCACTTCAAAAACGTCATACACTTGCTTAACTTCAAACACTTATGTAGGCAAAAGACAGAAATAGTTTATATAAGCAACTGAAAATGACATTTTATTAGGAAAGAGATTAATTTTGACAGGCGATGTTTATTGAAGGACAAATGCCTAATACTTTAAAAATAAATGGATGATAATGTCCACTCTTATTTTAAGGGAATTATTCTAGAAATTATTTCAGTGTGGAACTTTTTTTCTATTCTGTATACTTATTTTAGATATTTATCTTATCGATATCTTTGAATAGTCCATCTTTATAATACTCGAAAATCAAGTAATCTTCAATCTTAGCAAAAAAAAAAAAAAAAAAAAAAAAGATTTTGCAAAATTTCTATATAAATAATTGTATATAAATTTCCTTCTTTTAATATATATCACATTTTTAATTTAAACTATATTAAAAATATCTTGATATTTACTATCATAGCACTGGCTCACTTAGCATTTAGGTTTGCTTAACTATAATACTTTTTAAAGTTTATCCTTGTAAAATAAAAAGGGCTAATGGAGCGCTTAAGTCTATATTTGATAAAAAAATGTTTTTGAAAGATTAGTTTTACTTTCATGAGAATGTTTTCCTTATATCTGTAAAAAATTAATTTATTAAGGAATATATAGTTTTAAAAATGCGAGAAAATTTTCTAACTTGGTTAAATGAATTGGAAATAATGCATTCCACATTTTGTTTGTGCTTTTCGCACCAAAACCTCACTATGTGATTGCTAATAGGAAATGTGATTACTATAAGAAGAGGTTCATAAAGTTTAGTGATCTTATTATTAATCAACTACGAAAGAAAATTTTAGTTCATGAATTTCATAACTGTGTACAGAGTTAATCCATTACCTTTAATATTTCTACATCATTATTGTTGTTTTTCAGAGGGCACCAAAATTTTCGAGCTGTATACCAATTGTTCCGTAGAACAATCTCACCTAGAACACATTCTTGAGTGCCTAAGACTATCCAAGGATGATTTATGTAATGATCTTTTAATGGTGCTTGATTTTTTAGGGGTGTTCAACATCATGGACCTGGTCAAGATCTGCTAGCCAAAGGGTGTATACAACAATAACCTAACATTATTGTATGAATTTCATTTAAATTTGTTACAGCTAGAAAGTGGCACATTCCTTATGAAAATCCTTGTATACAGATAATTAATTTTATTTTATATTTATTTGCTTATACATTATATACATTTCACTATTTATTCCACACACATTTATTATTAAAAATTCTAATTATTAATTTATAAATAATTTCTGTCAAGAAAGTTTTTCCCATTAAATAAGTTACTTTCTTTTCTTTAATATTTTTGGTCAATAAAACACAAAATGTGACTGCCATAAAAAAACTAGTGTCAGGAAGACTCGTGTAAAAAATCTATGATGTTTATACGCATGTTATTTCATTATTAAATTAGTAAATTTTGTTTTTTTATTTCCCAACTACTTTACCATTTCTTGACATATTATATAGGGTAAATGATGCTTTTCCTCTAAAATTTGTGGTTGTTTAGTCCTTATTTTTCCCACTACTGGAAAATAAATATGTATTTTCTGATACACTTATACTCCTTTATGAATTAAAACAGATTATCAAATTTTTAACAATGTAACATATACTAAGCAGCAAGGATTTTTACCGCAAATTAAAAAGCAGATATAAAAAATGCGAGAATTATTCAGTGTATTAAGAAACACTTTATGTACTTTGTTCATTACTTCTTATTTTGCATTCTACAAAAATTGCTTCCTGTTACAAACATTTTAAGGGTATTTGGTTTTATCATTTTATACATTGATCTGTTAAAAACTTATAAACAGACAACATTTATGAGCTTACATGCTGGATGTGACGAGTAACGTAATGGGCAAATGGTTAAGCCAGGAATGGATGATGATTAGATACATAAAAAACATTTGCTATTTTTCATATAACTAAGAACCATGGATAATATTCATGTAAACAAATTCAAATGTTATAACATATTTATTACAATTTGCACATAAAATATAAAAAACAATATTATTAATAATAGTTATGCTAATATTGCATATATAAGATTAAATTAAGGGGGAGAAAAATCCATTATTGTTTCAAAAATTTAATGGAAATATACTATAATAATTTATTAACTAAAAATGTAAACAATGACATATCTCTGGAACCATATTTGATAGATAATTCATTAAAGTAATTCATACCATTTTAGATTCTTTTTGTTAATGAACTACGAAATATAATTTTATTTTCCGAATTTTATTGCCCTAAGATGTGTAAGATGTCAATATGCAACAAAACAATTTAAATGAGATTATAAGCTGCTTTCATTTTTATTCCTGTTATTTACTTCAATATTGATATCAAAATGCGAAAATTCATCTTTAATTTAGTAAATTTATGAAATAAACAAATCTTAATTTTTATGAAATAAGCAAATCTTAAAATGATCTAATTTTTAAAACTATACTTAAATTAGGTTACAAATATTTTAATTTTATTTTTTTATTCGTTATTCATTTATTTTTTTCAGAATCTGCTTTTATACGCTACTTATTATTTTTAACATGAAATTGTATCCAAAAAAAAAACAATATTAAAATTCACAAAATGAAACACAATTTGTGCGAAATTAATTGTAATTTACTATTTATCTTGGCAAATAAAATTTAGTATCAATGAATTCCAACAACATTTATATGAAACATTCAATAAAGAAACTAAGTTAACATATATAATTATTCTGTATTAATCAGTACTGAGCTATTTATTCTGGACAGACTTTCAGTAGTTCCTATTCATTTTTCTGTTATTCTTATTTTCCTCTTTATTGATTTTAAATATGAAAATGAAGAAGTATAATTATTTAAAGTTTGTTCTTTGTGAACCACAATCAATATTTCTTCGTTTATTTATATCTTAATATAAATAAATATTATACCCGGTCTCTTTAAAAATTACAACACTTTTCATAAATTAGAAAAGGAGAAATAAACTAATTCACTAAATACATAACAATATGCCCAACAGATAAATGTAGGTTTAATAAAGTAAGTATGTTTTTAAAATTATTGTTAGTTAAAATTATAATATTAAAGGTATACCTTTTCCATGGACCTACATATTGACGATGTAATTTTGTAACATATTTTTAAATGGAAAATTAATCTTTTATTTCATAAGAAATCAAAGATTAGAAGGTTTTGAAAATCAAAAGCTTTTTAAAAAAAGAAACTAATTTTGCCAACATTTTCAGGAACTGCAAAGAAAATTTATATTTAGAATTTGGTGGATCAAAATATTCTTGAATTTCAGTTACGTTCATAATTGCAAAATATTTTTTAAGAGTGGAAAACTTAATCCCAATGCTAAAATGGGATAAATGGAAATAAACTTTTAAATAAAGTAAATAATTATTACGCTTCATATAATCAGGCAAGTACTTACACTGATTATTAAAGCAATCTTAATTTAAAGCTGAACATTAAAAGAATTAGAAAGTATCATATGCAAATCAATGTTCATGCCATCAAAAATAGGGTTTGCGGTGGCCTGTTTGGTTAGGACATTGTTCTCATTATCGGAAGGTAGGGAGTTCGAATCCCAGCTTAATCAAAGATCCATCGTGTTCACTAATGAAGGCTGAGGAACGTTAAAACTGGGCATGGGAGCAATGTCCTCTAAGTGATATGATACCTCTGGGGGAGGTAGGCCAAGTATTGGGAGTCTTGTACTTGGTCTTTGCTTCAAATCACTAAGATTTTCCAAGGCTGCTTCTATCTAACTGGAAAGCATGCTGGTGTAACAACAACAATACCACCAAATACAAGAAAATGGGTTTAACTTCAGAAACCCTGCTTTCAGAAGCTTCTTTTGTCTCCAATCTCATATATGAAATTCAATAGTTCAGCTTTTATTTACCAAAGAAATATTACTTGATTAAATAAGCCATCTTGACTACGAGATTTTGCTCTTGTTTCACGTAATGTTAGGAGACTTGAAATATAGCAGATGCTCTTGAAGAAGTAAAAAGAGTAACTTCGAGGTTGTAGAATGGTATCCAAAAGAAAAGAGAATATTATATGTATATGCTCTGTGTAGACATTGACCGAAATCAGATCTTCCAAGTATTGTCAAGCAAATAAGGAGTGGTGTATTTAATTAACAGCACAAAAAAACAGGACAGCTATCGCTACTTAATTATAAAAAACAGTTTCTTTTGGCAACAGAACAAAGGTTCTTGAGCGAAACAGTTCCAAATACAATGATTAATCACAAGCTTTTTTGAGCGTAAATAAATGGTGTGAATTCCATTGACTTCAAGACACTGAATGGATTGAAGAAGTTTAACTGCTAAGCATCGAGATAAGATTATAAAATACTGGACTAACGCTATTTCCTTACTAGTTTCGATTCTGTATGAAGTGTTACCAGAAATATGTTTTCATATGGAGAGAAAGAATCACTTGAAATTGTTTACATTTGTTCAAGAATTTCTGAACAAACGAGGTGCGCTAATGTTATAAGCTAGAATCGTATATCGATTCTAGTCGACAACATTAGCCTACGTCAGTTGCACCGATAGACGCAAAAGAGGTGACATCAGTTCACTGGTAGACGTATGGATTTGTATATCATACGGTATAGCGATTTGACTGCCCAAAGTATACTATCAATAGGCTGAAATCTCATTGTACTTTACGATGCAGACATTGATGATTTCTTTCTTTCAATGCAAATTAAGGAAAGATGTCATACGATTCTTCTTGAGAAAATCATGCTTAAAACTAAAATGATACAACATATTCAGTAGACAGAATATTCTTCGATCTTAATTTTTATCTTCTATCTATTTGGTCGAACTTGTCTGGTGTACATTTGAAAGACACATTATTTTGAGGCCAACGACTGATTTTACTTTCTGAAGGGCTGTAGTTTTTCTTAAAGAGAATTGTCATATTGATAACTTCAGGATATTAATGCAAAGTAGTTGTTTCGTAGTTTTACCAGAGACAAAAGGCCCACACACAAAATTGAACATACTACATAATTTATAAACAATATTTATTTGTCATTTACGTTTAACAAATTGTCCCGAAGCATCACTTCATGCACTTTAAAAATTTAGAAAAAAAAATAGCTAACATTCTCGTATAATATTATATATAAATTTTCTATACTATATATATTGTTACATGCATCTTTTCCATCTATACCCATTGTCACTCAAACATTTTCTTCACGTTTTACTGATTACTGCTGATTACGATAATTTTTTGAAGAGTTTAATTATACCTCTCATAAAGTTTATAAAATTTAAAGCCGTTATATTCAAGAACTCATTCATCGATTAAGCAATGGATCCTTGCTTTTCTGCATGGTATATTTGAAAGTCTTCCCATTCTAAAAGAGCCAGAGAAAAGGATTAATCTGTTTTATTGCTTTCTTCAAATATGTCTTTATCACTATCTATAATATCTGTGAATGTAATTACGTTTCTCATTATGTACTAAACCAGTCGAATTTTCTAAAGAGCAGTATTTTTCATTTAAAAAAACGTATAAAATTTAAAAGAAATTCTGAGTTAGTTTGATAATGTCATGTCCCTGGAGTATGTGCAAAAGACCTTAAATGTCCTCGAAGTTGTCGAAGACAGTCCTGGTGATGTCTACAGCTTTATCTGTAAAAAGAAGCTCCACAGGATCCGATATGCTGATGTAAAAAACTTGGTCAGCATTGCTGGACAGCTGAAGTTGTATTGTGGCGTCAGTTGGGTGATATCCGGGCAGTGAGAACAAAGTCTGGTGTAGCTCCTTTGTCCATCTGTAGAAATTCTCATGCTAATCAAGTGTTTTGTTCTAAGTCTGGCTATTATGAGTTAATTTGGTTATCTAATATGAAACATTTTTTTAAAAAATCACAACAATATTTTATATTATTTTCTAAACTTACTGTGATAATATTTGGTTATATTAAATACATAATTACATATCAAAATGAAATATTATCCAAAAATGTTGACATTAAAGGAGGCATATGTAAAAATGATTTCTTTTTTCTTGTCTTCAATTCAGTATTCATATTTAAATAACAAATTATTGAATAATTATAAATGGGCCTTTTATTTCTTCAGAAAATCTTCTATAAATCGGAAAAAGTAGAACATTTAATATAATTTAATAAAAAAACATTTAAAAAAACAAATCGTGTAAATTTGAAGTAGGAAAAAAAAACAATAATTATAGCTTTATTTAAATTCGATGACACAAACTCTGTCGCTAATCTCTTTATGTCTAAATAAATCGTAAGATGCTAAATCAGAAGACTCTAAATAACTGTTTGAAATTTGAATTTAAATAACTGAAAAAATATTTACGTAGCAAAAATATTTTAGAAATAAAAATAAGAAACAAAATCTTTCATTTTTAAGACACAGGTTAAATCTATTTTTATGTACGTTTCTTCGAAATTTAGCTACTCTGGTGAAAAGCAATTAGCATTAAATTAAATTATTCAAGAGTACCATTCGAGCTGAAAGAGATGACTCGAGTTAATATATAAAGTGGTTTTTTCTATATTCAATAAAAATGTATTGTAATATATATCGTGAATTAAGGAAGAAATCAGAATATTTGTGATTAATAATATTCCAACTTCAACAGCTTTTTATTTGACGCTGCGTGCTGAACAGCCTAGTCACCTAAGGTTGTAAGGGACTTCAATAATTACTTCTGAAAGGACTTTATTGATCAAAAAGCGTGTTTATATGTTTCAAGTGAGAAAACCTGGAAATTTCAAAGCTCCTAGTTCGATAGGCATGACCACAGAGGTCAGACGTGCTGCATTCTCTCCTATCGTTCAATAGTAATTGGCACTGAACCCCGAATCTTTCGGTCACAAAGACGTCACTCAACCATTCAGAATAACGTGTTACGCCTTGTACAATTTTCACAAATGCTTACCATCAAGTAACAGACTTCGATGGAGTTCGGATCATCACCTGTCAAAAGTCTGGATTATCATTCTTTGATATTGTCACTTACACTGGTTATAATCCACCAGTTTCATGCAAATATGAAAATGATAGGATACGAAGGTCACACTGAAGGGCATACAGAATCTGAAGGTTTCCCTCGATTAGTACCAAAGCGGACAAGTATATAGCCTTGCAAAACAGTATAACAACATCACGAACCATTAGGAAAGGAGCATGCTAGCAGGACGTTTAGTATCCGTTTGTACAATGCGTTTGGTGCAGCACGAATTATCAGCCAGATATCATTACTTCAATTTTCCTCGACAATTTAGCATAGCGATAGACTATGAATCTGTTATTTCAAATGACAAAGTTGGATACAGAAATAGTACACTGTCTAGAATGTAGAAATAGATCTCTGGTGCGTGCAGCATTCTGATGGCCGTATGTTTTTTTAAAGACTGCAAGGAAACTAGTTGCATTCAGTATCATCATAGGGGCGGTGCACCAAGTGTGATGCTATAAGTGAATAAAATATACATGACACCTACATTTGTAATTACGATCGGTTGTGATTTGAAGAGTAATCGATATATTTCTGACATCTTAGAGCATTAGTTGTGCCCTGTCTTCGAGGTTCGTTAAATGATTTTTCAACAAGATAATACATGAGCACATATTACATGCCTTGACACAGAAGGTTTTAGATTAATGTCCTCCCCTATACGATATCCAGACCTTTTACCAATTGAAAAATTTTGGTCATAGGTTTCTGAGAGATTGGTCCTTGTCTTCTCCATCTTCTACGATTAATGAAGTATGGTATAGATTTAAAGCAGCATAGAATGAATTGCCCTCTTTCTGTCATTCAATCACCGTTCAACTCCATGCTAATCGGATAAGAACCGTTTTAACGCCAGGGGCAGAAACTGTTTCTACTAATATCGCACTCCTGTAAACGCCCAAACTACTACAAATTTAATTATTTTGGAATGATGCTGTACTTTTTACTCATATTAAATATCTTTTTTACTTGTTTCCATTCATGGCGTTGCAATTTTCATAGCCAGCAGTGCATAATACTGTTTTTCTGCATTTATAGGTATAAATTAATAGACATTTTTATTTTCACCATTTAGCTTTATATCTTAATCTCACTAGTTAGTTTATTTATTAAATACTAGCTGAATATACCAGCTTAGCACGCGCTTTGAAATGATTTTAGCAGCTTACCCAGCTAAAAACATTTCGCAACTGGATCAATAAGTAAATACTTTACACCCACCAATCGCAGTCTTAGATTTTACAAGAAGATATTTTGTATCAAGATTTTGGAGTTTCCATCTAGTTATCAAATGAAAGGATAAACCTTGAATTAATACAGTGAAAACAGACGTAAAACTTACATTGGATATTTTTCTATACAGCATACCAAAGTGAACAAAATCCTAAAGGAATGAAATAATCACTTTCACAATGAAATTCTCGTTTAAGCGTGAAAACATGAAATTCTACATTTTCATTAAACGCTGTTGGGCATCCAGAAAGTAAGGTTAATGTATAGAGCAGTTGCAACCAACTCGAATGAGATGTATAATGCTTGAAAACTTGTTTTGCACCAGCATACTTACCTATGCTTAGCCTTAAGTTGGGCTATACCAGTTAGATAGAAGCAGCCGGGTGGAGTCTTCATGATTTTGAAGCAAGAACCAAGCTGAAGACTTCTAATACTTGGCTTCATACACCCAGAGGTATCATTTCACTTTTAGGATATTGCTACCATGTGCTTTAAAACTTGTTGCAACCAAATCCAATTAGATGCATAATGCTTGAAAACTTGTCGTTGCATCAGTATGCGTCCTTGTACTTAGCCCTAAGTTGAGCTCTACCACTTAGATAAAAGCAGCCGGAGGGAATATTCGTGATTTCGAAGCAAGGACCAAGCAGAAGACTCATAATACTTGGGCTGCCAGCCCCTGGGGTCACTTGGAGGACATTGCGACCTCGCACTTGAAAACTCGTTGCAACCAAATCGAATGAGATGTATATTGCTTGAAAACTTTTTTGTCATTAAGTTATTAAAAATGAAGTTGGGACTTTTTTTTGACGTTCTAATACATGACCGAGTAGTGAAGTATTGTCAAAAACGGGAGCGCATTCGCTGAACAAATCAAAGACTAGGCTTTTCAAAAATAAAAATAAGAGATAAAATGTCATAATCTAAAAAAACTATTATTTCACTATGGAATTGTAAAAAGACCATTTCTGTAAATATTTTCTGTCTACTTTCAGTTAATATTTTATGATGCAGTCGTTTTCAGTTCAACGTCGAACTTAATTAAAATAAACATAACATTTCGACAGACAAACAAAATAAGGATTTTATTTATAAAAATATCTATACAAAGAAGTTACAGTAAAAAAAGATCAAAGTAAAATTATATTCCGATTATTTCTTGCTTGTTAAAGATTTATTTGCAAACATTTTGTGAAAATTCTTTTAGAGTTATAATTTGACTTATCTTCAACATACTTCATTTATTAATGACTATTTTATTACAAATGAAAAAAAATATTTTTCTATCAATTAGATTTAAAAGAGAAAACATTTCTAGGAAAATATTTACATTATAGGTAAAATAAGTTCCATTTTCGATACTTTTTAAATGCAATCGGATTAACTTTGATCTTTTAGATTTTACTTGATGAGAAAAATTAACTATGAGTAAATGAGAGTCACACAATTCTTTCCAAAAAACTATTTTTCTTTCACATTCCAATGAACAACCTTGAAGTTGTTTCATTAATTTGATAATCTATTTCACGCATGTGCTTGTTTAAATCAGTATGATTTTGTATGAAACTTATCTACTGTCGTTTACTATTTTCTTCGATATTTCTCAATCAATACTTTCCTAATAATGTGATTTAGGAAATACTTAAAATTATAAATTGATAAAAGATTATATAAGTAAATGTGTGTTACAAAAAATTGTGCATAGAAACCATGCAAAAAATGTGATTTATAAGTCATTTGATTTTCTTATTAGTTTGAGGGTTTCATATTTGATATATTATGTTCTGATTTTCGAGTGCCTTAGATTTAAATGATACCTTTGACTAAATTTAAACTATTTGCAAATACTTATCATTTCATTTTTTAAAAGTATCAAGATACTTTTCTCACTATTTCAATTAATTTAAATATGTTCATATATGAAAGCTTAAAACTTTAATCAATAAATGTAAACCTTAAGAGGATATAACTCCTTATTTTTCATTATATATATTAATAGTCATATATTATTGGTATTTTCTTTTATAAAAAGAAAATATTTGAAAGGAAAATTGTCCATAAAATATAATTTTTGCATGAATTTCAAAATGGTAACAGATACATTCTTATTTTCACCCTGAAATAATTTGAGGGTTTGAAGATAATTTTCTGAAACAACAACAGCTATCGAAAAAATATATGAATGAATAAATAAAAAATAAAACAGTTTTTCTAGCTCAATGAATGAATAGTGAGTTCGAATGCCGGATTAACCGAAGATCCGTCGGGTTTGCTTAAAATGACTGGGGAACGTTAAATATGCTGTGGTCGCAATGAAGTTTCACGCCTCCAAGTGAAATGATACCTCTGGGTGGCTGGTCAAGTATTAGGGGTCTTCTGCTTGGTTTCTGCTTCAAATTCAGGAAAACTCCACCCAGTTGCTTCTATCTAACTGGTAGAGCTCAAATCAAGGCTATGTGCTGAGAAGCATGCTGATGCAACAACAACACATTTTACAAAGATATCTAAATATTGACTCTTAATACTGAATTCTCTATTCTTAATATATTAACATTTCCAAAGCCAATTCTAATATGTTAAGCATAGATACCTTTCAATTTTTGATTTGTAGCATTATTAGCTCTGTTGAAAAAGCCTAGTAATAATAAAGCTTTATGAATACTTTTCTAATTCTTTTCTCTTTTTTTCACAGCATGATAATTATATTATTATTTATACCCTAAGCCACTGATAAATTATTTTGTTTCAGTAATAAAACTAGCTAAAATATATACACAGCAACAATAGCAACCTTAACAACGAAAATTAAGAATTTTCTGCTAAACATGAGGCCTTTAACATTTTTTGTATATACTACTTTTATGAATTAAAATACACGTGTTATATATCAATGAATAAAATACAAACACAATAATTTCTATAATCCACTTGCTCATACGCGTGCAATAAAAGAATTAGAACTATATATATACATAATAATAAGGTGAAAAATTTACGCTAAATATATACATTTATTTTTTTTCTTAGATTTTCTTACCAGTGGATAATTACTTTCATATAATATCGAATTAATCTATATACTTATTTGGAAATTTTCGTGTAAATATTTTCAGTGTCATATTTCCCCCCCCCAAAAAAAAGGAATCATCGTATCAATAATTAGTGTTACTATTCCCAGATAGATCTTGTTTCTTCTTCCTATATTAAATTTAATACATTCTTTGACTATCTGTACCTAATATCATCAAACATTTGCCAGCATTTGTGTAGCATTCCGATTTGGAATCCAAATAAGCATAGTTGCCACAAACTTTTGTAGCTTTGTAGTGATGTCAGCATAATTACACCTCTTATAGAATCTTGTTTATTTCAAAATGACAAATCATTTGATACTGGAAACATTTGACAAATATGACTTTTAACTTCTGATTGGGTTTTGTTATATATAACTAAAGGGTATCTAATAAATATTAACTGAAATGTTATTCTATTTCATAATATTTACTTTTTGAGACACTCCATACTATGATATCTTCAGGGAAATAAAAAATCATAAATTATTTCTTTTTTAAAAAATACTAGTTTATTATAAAATTATAAAAATGCTTAGTTCATATTTCAGTTAATTTAACAAAACAATTAAGAAAATTTAGACAAACGCAAAATTTACCCGTATTCTATGTTGCCTAAGTTCATCAATTTTGACAATGTATTCTTGGAAGTATAAAAGTACCATTAACATTTTGTTTGTATCAGAAAATTATATACCAGATAACCTTTAATAATCATTCAGCATAACATATAACATAATGAAATTATTCATGTAGTCATTCATATGAAATATTTATAATAACCCCCAGTTTAAGTTACAAAGACTTTAAAAGTGTTTATTTACAAATATATAAACGGAACAAATTTTACCATCGAATTTAAACCATTACTTAAATTCATAAATCCCACTTGTCTTTTCTTCTAAAACAATTCTAATTAAAGAAACAGAATAACTGTTAAATAATGTTTGTACCATATGTTTTACAGGAATTTTTTAATTACTTGGTATCAAGCTTTTAAATTTACCTTTGTGCCTGTTTATAACCTTGTTGTTGCAAGATATATATATATATATATATATATATATATATATATATATATATATATATATATATATATATTTATATATATATATATATATATATATATATATATATATATATATATATATATATATATATATATATATATATATATATATATACACTGCTGGACAATTGCTAAGGACGGATCACAAATTACAATGTAGCATAACATTAAGTGAGACATGAGGCCTAGTAGGATAAAATATAGTTGCCACACTGTTCAGACATTAGAATAAAGAATATTTATTGCTTTGGAAAGAACAAAAGCTGTGAAACATCTGAAAGAAAAAAAATGTTCATTTGATGCTGCATACGGAAAAATGGAACAATGCATCTAAAAGTCAGCTGGCACCTTGAAGAAAGGTATCAGTACGGGATATGTCCACCGTGGAGTGTGATGCAACATTCCACACGTCGTATCATACTTTGCACAACATTATCCAGCAGCTGTTGAGGCAATTTATCCCATTCCTCTGGGAGTGCACGGATGAGAATGTTCTTGTTTGTCGGAGGATAGTTTCGACCAGCAACTTACCTCCCCAAAGCAACCCACACATTTTCAATGGGGTTTAGATCTTGAGAACGTGATGGCCATACGAGGCGTTGAATACCCTTGCTGTCTAGACAATCCTGAAAAGCGAGTGTTCGATGACATGTTGCGTTGTCGTCCATAAAAACAAATTTATCACCGACAGCACCACGGAAAAGACGAACATGAGAAAGTAGAACTTCATTAATGTATCGTTGGCCCGTCATAATCCCATTCGCAACCACATGTAGGGGCATGCGGCCATTGATCATGATGCCGGCCCACACCATGACACTGCATGTCGGATATCGGTCCCTTTCCTAAACGAAAAGCAGTACCAATTTCGCGCCAGATCAGTTGGCGTCTACAATTCGATGACAGACTGAACCTACTCTCATCTGAGAATAGTATGCATGCCCAGTCCTGTTCAGTCAAATTGCGATGTTCACGACACCATTGCAAACGGGCAGTACAGTGCTGTCTGGTCAATGGGACAAACACAACAGGTCTGCGGGTGTATAGTCCTCCTCTCCTCAAACGCCTGGCAACAGTTTTTCGGGAGATCTGCTTTCCTGAGGAAGCAAGAAACTGATTAGCCACCTGCTGAGCTGTGGTGCCCCTGTTCTTTTTTGCTGATAGGACGATATATCTGTATTCTGCAGGCGTCATACTTCTAACGCGACCTCCCCCGTGCTGCCTACTACACATTCCAGTATTTTTAAATGACTTCCACAACCGTGAAACAACGCTGTGAGCGATGTCGAACTCCCTGGCAACATCTGTTATTTTTCACCTTTCTTCGATCTTTCCAATAATTCGGCCACGCTTAAAATCATCTAAGTGATGTCGGGAAGACATGCCAAAAATTTCAAGTTCGTCTATTAAATCTTTCCTGTAAAACTTTGACTTGAAACAACAACTGTCCACACGCGTCAAAACCTTTAAAGCTTTTATGAACGCTATCACGTGATGAACAGACGTAGAAAAAAATTTGCATAACGCATACTTCTTCTTACTATATCCCGCACTTACTCTAATTTTCCACATTTTGCTTCCTTTCATTTTGTGGTTGCTGTGGATGATAGTGTTATCCGTCTTTAGCAATTGTCCAGCAGTGTAACATATATATATATATATATATATATATATATATATATATATATATATATATATATGTATGTATGTATGTATATATATATATATATATATATATATATATATATATATATATATATATATATATATATATATATATATATATATATATATATATATATATATACATATGTATACACTTTGGTAATTTCCGGAAGCCAATCAGAATTGAAGTGGATGCAAATCGCTGCATAGGTAGATGGAAGTATGCAAATATGTTAGGTAACAGCCAATCGCGCTTTCAAGTCAAGAAATATGCAAAATGGGCATTCTTATAAGATACCAGCTTTATGAAGGGTTACAGAAGTTGATTGGAAGTGCTGATAGAAGGTGTTTAAAACTTTCGTACAATTTGTTTTCAAGACATACGTGTTTCTAAGAGTTCCAGAAGACGAATGGAAGATTCTGAGCGCTGGCGTACTGTGAAGTGCATTGAAGCAGGACAGTCGATCTCAGATGTTGCTCTTTTCTTCGGCGTTCATCATTCTGTAATTTCACGTTTATGGAAACAATTCCAAATCACAAAGACAGTCGTCCGAAGGCCCGTAGACTGTCGCACAAGGGTTACAAACCCAACGGAAGATCGATAATTTGCGATTTTTGCCAAGCGGAATCGCAGAGTGACCTCCACACGTGTGACATCTATGGTTACAGCGTACAATATCCGTGGTTACAGGTATGGTGATATCTGCAGTTACTGCACGCCGAAGATTACATATGAGTGGACTGTACGCCCGGGTACCTTGAGTTTGTGTATGTCTATCCGTCCAATCAAGAGTGGCACCATTAAAGTGGTGCCGGAAAATATCAATTGGACTGTGTCTGACTAGGGTAATGTCATGTTTACTGATAAGTCAACATTTGCTCTGGAGCCAGATAACAAGTGTATGGCGTGAACAAGGAACACGCAATCAGCCCCAAAACATCACCGAACATCACGCATTCCGAGGCGGAAGCATTATGGTGTGGGCAGGGATTTCATTAGGATACCGCACCAACCTGCACATCTTTAAACAGGGTTCTGTGATGGCTGTCCAGTATCGAGATGAAGTCCTAGAACCCATTGTGAGATTATGCACTGCAGCAGTTAACCCTATTTTTGTTTTAATGGACGATAACGCACGTCCCCATAGAACTGACATCGTCGATGTTTACCTGGGGAGTTAAGGGATTGCGCATATGTCGTGGCCAGCATATTCGCCCGACCTTAATCCCATTGAAAATCTTTAGGATGCTCTCGGCACTGCTGTATCTTCTCGTTTCCCACCTCAAGCCAATCTTATTGAGCTGAAAACTGCTCTACAAGAAGAATGGCTATTGCTTAATTCTGCTGTGGTTGACCACCTAATTAAAAGCATGGTCACAAGGTGTAAACTTTGTATACAGATGAGGGGGATCACATATCCTATTAATGTTCTTTTTTCATTTTATGCTGTTTATTTTCACTTTATACATAATTTTTTTAAATCTCTAGTATGTCATTATCTGATAACTTACAAAAATTTAATATTGTTTTCATTTCTATGTCTAATTATTGATTTGATTTTATCCATAAATATATATGCTACTTTCCTGCCGAATTTTGTGTCAATCAAAGCAGTATTTGTTGATTTTTTTTTTCATTTTACATCTTCGTGTTTAACTTTTGGAAGTGAGTGTACTTTATTAATTCTCCTGTTATTTCGAGAACATGTATCAGTCTTATTTGAGACGATAAATTATTAAAGATTAAAGGGAAATTTGTTAAAAAGAACTTTATTCGAAAAATAAAAAATGCATTCAAATTCTTATTCCTGTTAAGATATTTATTTCAGTTATATTACCCAGGATATTATTAATATAAATACTGTGGAAAAATGCTGAAAATAAATTTGGATTTAAAATTATAAGAATTATCATCAATTAACTGAATGTTGTTAATTTTTCACTAATTTTTGTCCAATTAATTATTTTATTTTTGAGCCTTTTTTTCACTTCTATGGTTCGATGATCAAAATCTGGATTTTAATGGCACGAGTATTGTCAATGCTCATCTTACGGACACCAAAAACTTAAGATTCGATACCATAAATCTATTATTTTCTTTTATTTTTACATTCAGAACACCATCGATATAGGTCTAAGAAAGGTTGTCTGAAGCCATCGATACTTTTATTGCAAAATACCAATTTGAATAGCCCCAAAATTACTTGTATTAGAACAGTTATCGCAGAAACTATGTACTTAACATAGATATCGATCTTTGTACATTTCATTTTTTATTCCTTCTCAACCATTGAAATTATATATACTTAAATCATTATTAAACTGTATAAAAGTGTTACTTTGTTTCTCATTTAACTTAAAAACAAATTCAACCCTAATATTTAGCCCTTTCATTTATTTGATATATTTTCAAGCACAATAAAGTAAAAATTGTCTTTTATTATATAGTATTTTAGTGAAAAAGTTTCTTTTAAATGTTATAGGAACAGTCATTGACGGATAGAATGACTACGAAAACAATGGATTCAAAATGATCTCGTCTTGGAATTAAATAGTGTCGAAGAAATCATCTCAATGCCTACGAAAAGAGATTACTTTCTCTGTCATTCTAAGGTAGTTTTTGCATATTAGGGCTAATTCTATAGGATCTTGCAGTCTAAGGGGATTCTGAAGTATTACAGACACCCACGATAGGTGGAAATCGAATCTTTAAACTATTGAACTGCAGGCCAGAGAGATAATCACTTAACTACTAGGTCAGTCTTTTCGTTTTATACTCTTGTTAAGGTGTATTATTCATTTATTTCTTCAAAACTCGCTCTAAGGATTATTTCTCTCCCAATATTTTTTTATTAATGTTTTTCCTCTACATTTCCCCGTTAGATATCAAATTAGTCAAATTAATTTTTTTTAATTCTAACGTTTTTAAATGTACCCAAACTTTTATATTTTAATTTAAATTTTGTAATATTAAGTACTTTATTTTTTAAATTTTCTTTCACCTCTTTTTTGCTTACTCAACATTATAAAAATAAATATAAAATTTCCGCTGCATTTAAATCGAACGTTTTATATCATATACCAAATCTCTTGTTCAAATAATTTTTAGGAAACAAAATAAATAACTTTTTCTTTTAATAAATTTTTAGAAGGCACTTGGAATTTTGAAGCTTATCAAAGACGTCAGAATTTGAAGAATCCCGACATCTCTTATTCGGATTTTGTTTGAACATCAATGGATTTCACGAGTTATTCTACTGATTTAAAATACATGTTTTATAGAGACAGTTATTATTCATCATTTATATTTTTCTTATACAATCTACTTAAGATTAAAAAACTTAACGAAATTTTATAAGCATTTACTTTTACTAAATCATTTAAATATGATTTGATATTTGATTAATAATCTTTTTTCTGTAAAATTCAGAAAACATTCCTTACATGAATAATAAACCAATATGAAATGAATTTAAGGAAACCGTTTTGGAATATATATTAATTTTCATTTCTGATGTACATGATATTTTTCATTGAAATTTCTATTCAGCTATCTATCAGAATCAAACCTCAATAGTTTTATATAATTTCCAAAGTCGATATTGACTGTACTGTTGACACTTGATGTACATAAAATTACTTAATGATTCATTGGGCTGATATATACTCGTCTTTCCTTTGCTCACCATAATAAGTTTTGCATTCAAATATTATTCAGTAAAATTCAAAAGGAAGCAATTAAAATAAATAACCATCAACAGAGGAATAACTGAATTACATGGAAAAAATCATCCAGAAAATTTAGGAAAAATATTATCAAGTGTAAATTTCTAGTTATATGAATTTAACTACCTGGGTTTTATATAGTTTATAGAAACCCTTAATACACACACACTACGCTACACGTCATGACAAGTCTGGACACGTCTGGATTGTCCAGAGCAAGCTCATCCAATAGTAATAGTTATTGGTAGTTGTTGAAATTCGTTCCAGGAGTTTATCTGTTTTTCAACTCTCTCGACAATTTCACATTATTCTTAGAATATAAGTATAAAGGGTTATTTTTTTCCAAAAGGTCATTTCGATTGTGTCTATTTTGCATTCCACTCTTTTCTACTTATATGTCTCATTTAATTTTTTTTTTCAGAAAGCATCAGCATTAGAGCAATGAGTGGTGTGAGATACCTTTTTTATCTGATGAATAAGGTTTGATTTAATACTTGATTCTTGATGCACCTTTAGCTGCAGGAAATTAATGAACTGTATGTCTTCTAGTGTCCGAAAAAAAGAGAGATTTGGTAAAGAAGTCTTGATGGTTTGGATTTTTATCATGGTAAGATATTTGCACGTATATTTACATCTTTCATATTTAAACACCAATTTTGGTGTAACATGCTTCTCCAGAGCTTATTGTTTATTTGCTGATATTGGTTTTGTTCAAATTCTATCCTCCAGCTAAATTGATGTGTAAAAAAATTTAAATTAGAAAATAAAATATCACTTTGTAAATAATTGTCAAGTGAAGAATAATGTAAAATTCATAAAAATATATAAAATTGAATTTTGTGAAGAGTATTTCAGGTACAAAATAACTTCAGATTAGATTGAATTATAAACATATAGAATGAAATTTTAATTTATAAATGTTACTCTTATAAAATATACTGCATTTTTCATTTCATTCAAGGCAATTAAAACGATGTTTTAATAAAATTATGTTTGAAAAAAGTCAGCAATAGTCAAAAATAGTAGTGATTTTTAGGATATAAATTTACATATTTAAGTTACATTTTAACTAGTTTTAAAAATTAACTTATCCAAATACTGTTCTTTAGATTAAATGTAGAATTGAAGGTTAGTTTATATGACTTTTTTTACTATTCTCAAAAATATTTATGGAAAATTATGCTTTATTTCTTGACGTATTGCATTCCAAAAACGCAACATTTTTTACTGTTTTATGTCTTAAGAAATTGTTTTTTTATAAACTACTTTTATTTAATTAGAAGTAAAATGCAGCAAATACATGTTTCTACCTTAAAAGCAGCAAGTATTTTTATGGATCAACTATTAAAATAATTGGAATAAAATTTGCTATTTTGCAGATTTTACATAGTTCTTTTAATACTGATTGTTTATATATTGTTATTTATGTTAGTCTGATCTAATATGCTTTGCGTACACTGTATCATACCATTGATGTCGGAAACTTTTAAAAATAAAATATTGTATTTATATATTTCTGTTAAACTGATTTTATCAAGAGATTAAATTTGTTCCATAGAATTTTATAAATTTTTAAATCTCTGAATGTATGTTTAATAGTCATCTAAATATTATCATATCTCAAGCTATTAAATTCTAAAGGAATTAAAATACATTTGTATATTTTTTAATGTAAATTATAGTCAAAAGATTTGGTATCGATATTATAAGGCAATCAACCGAATGCAGTTCTAGCAGAACAATAACGGAATTTGGAAAAAATTTAACTAAAAACAAAAAATTAAATGACTTTCAATTTATCTATAATTATATTGCGGAAGAAACTCGATTTTTGATAGTTGTGAAGGTAGTACCTTATATTAACTTACCATCAACTGGATATTAAGCTGGTAGTTCCATCAATACTCTTAAATATATTTTGCAAAAAATTTATCATTTCTATCATTATTATTTCGGTATTGTAATATTTACAACAGTGAATAACAGAACTAATCCAGTTTTCTGAATAGTTAAATAATTTATTAATTCTGTCAACGACAAATAATTAATGTTGATTCATAAGTTTATTACTTCAGTAACAAAATGTTTTTATTTTTTATTACTAAAATGGTAACAGCTGCAAATTAGCAAACAGTGTAAGGACTTAAAAAGCCGATTAAATTAGATTTACATTTTACTAATTTATTAATGATGTAAATTTGGAATTTGTGATTAGAAAAATCCGTTAAAAGATTAAGATAGATTATTATTAAATCCTTTCCTATTTTATCAAATCGACAGAAATTTATTTTATGTGTTATCATTATGGACAATATTAATATAAATGAATATATAATTTTCCCGGTCAAATGAAAATCAGTTTCCTCAGAAAAAGCGTTATTCAATAGACAAATTTAACAAAATAAAAAATTTTTCACGATAAAAAACTCCCTCGTAATAAAAAATGCGTTCAATAATTAATTAAAAATTAAATAGGTACTTTGAAAAAATCCTCAAAATTATGGAAGATTAAAATGACCTGAATCACTGATATACATAATGGAAAACAGAAGACAGAATAATCATTCCTTAAATCCAGTGGAAAAAAACTACACAAAAGTGACTATCTAATAACAACTATTTCCTTTCTTTAACTATCGATATTCGTATGATATAATGCCAACAAAATATTAATAATAAATTAATTTGATGTAAAAATAAGACTCAAATTATGAGTGAAAAAAATCATTATTAATCTCAATCTGTTATATATAATCCCTAAATATAATATAATAAATATAATAATAAGTAAGTGTCACATAGTTTATCATTTAAAATGTGTATTTTCAACAGAGGAACAAATAAACACAATTATTACTAAAAAGGGAAAATTCAATATGGCTTGGTATCATTAATAACTTGATTTAAGAGGTAAAACTTATTTTCTATCGAAGCAACAATATGGTGAATGTTTCTTAATGAATTTATTAAATACTGTTTGATTGGTTCCCACAGTGAGAATTGGTTACTGTTTTTAGAATGACTTAAAACTGTTAACATCACTTGTACTAATCAAAATAGGATTTTTATTGTTACAGTCCTACTTTTTTTTAAATCTAAAATCTTGAATGTAAGCTATATTTTACAGAAAGACAATGTCAATTAATTTTTTTATTTTACAAAAAACCTTTTTAAAGCTCAATAACATGATAATTTTTAATTTTTCACAAAGCATTAAATGTCAATCACAGAAATATTTAGAGAAAGAGAGTTTTTCAGAATCTATAAAAACATTTATTTTAAGTAATTCAGTTACAAAAAAAACTATACAATAGTATGGAAAAAATAATTAGTAAATATACTATGGATGGCAATAAATGTCATATAATATGCTTAATGAGTAAATGAACTATGTTAGTCTTTCTGATGTATGAAGCTTTAACTCGAAATGATTCAACAAAATACATTTTTCAGTTTTTATTAAAAGCCCTGAAGTATTGTTCTATAATTTTTAAATTCTTTTTCGCAAAATGCAGTAGTAAAAAAATTTTATAAATTTATTCTTAAAGTCCTTTAATTTATGCCTTATACAAACCTATATAACTGTTGCAAGTTATTCTTCATATTTGGTAAATTGAAGTAAAATTTTGATTTATTGTGTAATTTTGACAGCATGAAAGGTATATAATTTTAAAACAAAGTAAGTGAATGCCAGAAAACTCAGGGAAGAATTTTATAACTGCATACATTATTGCCTCACTGAAAATTGCGTAGCTCTAGAGAGTAACATTGAGCAAATAGATTATCCATTAAAAGCTATATTAGGCTCTTTTTATACAAATTAGCACTTCATAAAATGAAATCTGCTTTCATCAGAAGATTTCTTCCGATCTGGGAAAAAAAAAGTTCTTGGGAAAGTAGAAGGATTTCGAAATACCAGTTTGTATTTTAAAATAATAACATATTGAATATACTAATTTTGTATACAGTATTAACTAATAAGAAAAACGAATACAAGTATCGTGATAACATTTATGTTTAAGTTGTATTTATGATTAATAATTATGTAACAGACAGAAAAAGGTACTCCGCTCATAAAAGTTAGTATTCAATTTTCTTTCGCCTTTCTAGAGTTGAATGAATTTTTCAGAATTCATTTTGTAATACATTACTCTGATTTTTCCTCTCTCTTTTTTTCTGTATATACATTGCTGGATTATACCATGCCATGATAACATTAAAATTTCAATACATAAATTCTTTTTATGATCTACTGTGAATGATTTTTATTGTGAAGCTCTTTGTTTATATATATATATATATATATATATATATATATATATATATATATAGCACAGTATGAAAGCATTATTAAGATATGTACATATAGAGAGATAAAGACCAAGATATGAACAGGCATTTATGTCTATGATTCCACAAATCCCAGTCAGACATTCACACAAGAGGCAAAGAAGTAGAGTAACATTATAGTTTAAGGGATTTATTTCTCAATCTTTTATAAAAAAGTTTTAATTAAACAACCAATAAAACCAATACAATCATAAATCCAATTAAATGGAAGTAAGATTTTTAATTTCGAAAATATCTCGTCGTATTTAAATTCCGCTTTAAGGATATTCCATTTAAAATTTCTTGAATAAGTAAGAAGATAAAATCAGGAATGTACTGAATCGTAAGACAAAATTGTGTAGGACATATCTTCATTAAATTTTATACTTGATTACGCATTTTTAATGTACATAACTCTAAAATATTTTTGTTTTTAGAACAATTTTATTTCGATTATATTAATAGCTTTGGCAACATATTTGAAATAAAATTTTTTCCCTTAACGGAGACCGGGACTGTCTAGTTGGGAAAACTACTTTCTAGTGTTCATGTGCAAAAAAATAATCGTTGAGCAACCAACAAGTATCTTTCCCGTGACCAGGAAATAACAGGTTCTGTGCCTGATCCAGATAAAGATCAGTTATGCTTACTAAAAATGATTGAAACATATTAATTAGATCGTGCTTGGAATATCCCACATCAGAGTGTCTTGGTGAAAAGAGAAAATTTCCCAGCTCAGATGTTGACCACGTCGCTTGTCTGAGATTTAAAATTACAAAATGGTTAGCTGACTTTAGTGACTTTTCAGTAGTTGGAAATATAATCAGAAAGAAACTTATTACAAACAAATAAATAATCCTCTAAAGCAGTAATTTTCAACTGGAGATTGTATTCGAAAAACTTAGATATAAAAATACGATAATATATATACACTACTGGCCATTAAAATTGCTACACCAGGAAAGCGGCACACCACACACGTGAAATTTGCATGACAGGTAAAATTTGCTGTGATATGCAAATGATTAGATTTTCAGCGCATTCATACAAAGCAGGCGACAGTAGCGACATCTACAATGTGTATAAAACCAGAGATTTGACAGCAGTTTTCTCATACTCAATTTCCGTTTCAACGTTGTTTTCGGCAAAGAAAGTTGTTATAATGCCTCGTGTAAGAAGAAGAAATGCCTATCAGCACGTGTCTGACTTTGATCGAGGAAGGATTATAGCCTACCGGGATTGCGGTTTATCGTACCGCAATATTGCTGCTCACGTCGGTCGACACCCCATGACTGTTAACAGAATATGGAATCGATGGGTTCAGGACAATCATACGGAACATCATGCAGGATCTCAGCGACCCCCCATCACTAACAGCAGAGAAGACAGACATCTTATCCACATGGTCACAAGGGATCGTACAGCCACGTCACGAACCCTGAGTCAAGAAATGGAGTCATTTGCAAGGCAACAAGTTTCTGCTCGAACAGTTCGACGACGTTTGCAGCAGCATGGATTGTCTGCACGGCGACCATGGCTTCGGCTACCATTGACGCTGCGTCACAGACAGGAGCGCCTTCAATGGTGTGATCAGCGACGAACCTGGATGCGGGAATGACATCACGTCATCTTTACAGATGAATCTCGGTTCTGTATACAGGACCATGATGGCCGCATCCATGTTTGGAGGCATCGTGGAAAACGCGCATTGCCAGCTTGCATTGGACATCGCCATACTGGCCCATCTGCTGGAGTGATGGTATGAGGTGCCATTGGATACACGTCTCGATCACTTCTTGTTCGCATTACCGGCACTTTGAACAGCAACCGTTGCATTTCCGATGTGTTAAGGCCCGTGGCTCTGCCTTATCTTCGAGGCCTTCCTAATGCTTTGTTTCAACAGGATAATGCACGACCGCATGTTGCCCGTACTGTTCTGTTATTGCAGCCAGAGGTGGCTGCTTTGGGTACTGATTTCTCAAGATCTATACTTCCTAATTTCTTGTAAATCTAATCACTTGTTCTTTCCACTATAATGTATGTGTCCTATAAATATCGCTCTGTTATTTGCATTCCTTCTTGGTGTAGCAATTTTAATGGCCAGTAGTGTATATTGATTTGAAACACTTCAACTCTGCGCTTCCATCTTTAAGATATACTGTTCATTCGTTTGCCTTATTTAAATTTAAGAACATTTTAAAGTGGCATTCATATGTTGATAGAACTTATTGTAACCAGAAATTATTATAAGCATTAAAAGCCATAAGCGACATTTTGACTGAATTTTAAATGATAAATAGCTTGAAATTCATTTCGCTTATTTTTTAATGAACATAACTTTTATATGAAAGCATATTAGTGATTCCTTAGATCGATCAATATATTTTTTCAAGGAAAAATCATGTATTGGCACATAAAAAATTTCGCACCAAGTAATGGACAGTCTAGGATATTGTAAGTCATTTGGATATATATCTACCACGCCTTTACCTTTCGAAATAGTTTTCACACACACAATGTGTACTGAGCTTCGTCCATATGAACATTAGTTTAACAGCTTAAGGCTTTGGTTAAGCATTTGAATATCCTTAGCCTTCGCCTTCCAGCACGGTTTTTATTAAAATTATATTATTTATTATTCTTTTATTATAATAGTCCGCCTTATTTATTATCACAGGGAACAAACACCATGAAACACTTATTGTCTTTCTCAAAAGACGTGTGTGCAAGAGGCAGAAGTGCAACGTTCACCAGTCATTTTTCATCAGTACCTAGGATCAAGCTCGAGATCGAGAGACTCTTATGTATGAATCTTCTATCCATACATAAGAGTAGCACAAAATTTCATTAAGTGGAAAAACAAAAAACTGACAATCCATACAATTTCTTAATTTTTTTTATATCTACAATTAGAATTTAAGTTAATTATAAAAGAAATTGAATAAAGTACATCCTATCAATTTGATATATACAGGTAACCCTCCTATAACACGGTATCTTATAATACGGTTTCGCTATAACACGATTCGTAAATTGCGGGAAAATTCCTACAACACGTCATCCTATAACACGGTTTTATTCCAATGTTAGAGCTTGTTATCGGTCGGTGGCATCCCTGGATGCAAATCAAATAGATTTTGAGGACGTTGATGAAGATTGTGCAGTTAAGAATTTAACATTAAAAGAATTACAAGAAGGCCTATGCTTAGCGGAAAATCTAGAAGTCATTTTTCTTGAAAACAGACCCTTCCACGGAAAGAAGTCGAAAATTCAAATGGGAGCTGCAAAACTGTTTAACTCCATACCGCGAAATTTACAGTGACCTAGTAAATCAAAGAGTCAAGCAAGTCAGCAAAGTTCGATTACAGATATTTTAAAGAGGGAAAAACATACAAAAACTTTAAATAGAGAAAAAAGTTCTGAAAGTGAAAGCGATATCGTTCCACCCAAAAAACGTTCTCGGTTGATTGTACTGAGCAGTGACGACGAATAAATTCATTAAATTAGGGTTGCGTTAGAATAAAATATTTTTTCTTACTTTGTTTTGGATATACATTTATTATTTAATAAAAATTAAGTTGTTTATGTCGAATTAAAAAAATATTTGTTTTTAATAAGTTTTTGGAACGTAACTTTTTGTACTAGTTCTGGGTCTCCTACAACACGATTTCACCCAACACGGCATTTTCTAGGAACCTAACTACCGTGTTATAGGAGGGTTACCTGTACTTATTTTTAGTAAATTTTTGTACTTTTGATAAAAGAAAAATGCAAAGAAAATGTGTCATTTTCTTCATTAAATCGATTATTTGGAGTACGGCTAAAAATTTAATTATTTATTTCTAAAAACATTTTCTTGAGCACACAATATTTAATCAGATTTAAAATTTCGGTTTTCTAAAGATAATGTGATGCAATTCAAGATAACATTAAAATAATTCATTAATTAATTGAAACTGCATAAATTTGATAGCTATAAAATTTTTATAAAAGTTTTAAAATGTTATATCGATTATCTTTTGTTAACAAAAAAACTAGAATTTCAAAATCTATATATTCTCTGAATATATCCTTTTATTTTTTCTCTTATTTTCTCCATTTTTTTAAATTTTCGGATCCATAGAAAAGAATAAAGTAATTTTTAAAACATAACTTCTGCAAAAATGCATTAAAGTAGAATTACGGAACAAATTATTTCGATAAGGTTTTGAATAAATATTCAGAAATAATAATTGAGTTTTCTTACTTTGAGAATAATTTTTTTACGACTGCAAGAAATAAAAAATAATTAAATCAAATAATCTTCATAAATGTTTCTATTGTAAAATGTGAGTTTACTTACATTTTATTTAAAATATTTCAAAATTTTAAAATTTCTAAACTGATATTCAGATTAAATTCTGGAAAATATTTTATGCGTTTATTTATCCCTTTAATGTAATTAAAAAAAACTCTTTAAAATGAAATCCTAAATGTAACAAGAGTTTATTTAAAGGAATAAAATATTTTAGTAAACATACTGTTCATTTTAATTTGAGCTTATGATTTGTTAAGGTTTTTATAAAGATATGCTTTTAATATTGTTAAAATTTAATTACAAAATAATATTAAATACATTTCTAAATTTTTATAAATTTACATTTAGTTTTCTTTAATAGTTTTTAATCATTACATGTTTCCGATGAGGGAACAAAATATTATTTCTAGTAAAACTATAGTATTATTGTAATTTAAATTTAAAAATAAATAGCCAAGACTAATTCTATATTGATATTTTTTCCTTTGGCGACATTTGAACTTATCAACTAGTAACCCTGGTACATGGCAAAACGTCACAAAAGTTTTGTTTAATCAGTTGTCGCATTGCTTTGACGATTTTACACCGTAACATTCTAATGCTTCTTCTCATCGAATTTAGGATTCATCAGAACCGAGCATGAGTGAGGATATATACTTGTTAAGGAACGTGAGTGTGATAAAGAAATAAAACATGAAATGAATGTCACCAAACATTTATCAAACATCCATATGTCACCTGTGGCTAACTAAGCCAATTGTTAATTGTTTCAGCTTGGCGATATCATTTTTGGTACTTTATCTGTCACTTTTATGAGAAAATGTATTTATATAAATACATTAAGAAATTCAAATTCATTTTAATTTGCAGGAAAGGATTAAAACATTCATTTCAGTTTATACAGAAAATGAAAAATATTTTATAAAAAAGAATCAGTTTAAAGTGAAACCATATTATAAATTTTGTAAAGGCATTTTATATTGACATGTTTTTATTTCTAAAAATAAATAAATATATATATATATATATATATATATATATATATATATATATATATATATATATATATATATATATATATATATATATATATATTATTTAATTAAAACTCATGACAAACAAGAATATGTGTAAAATTCGGTGATATATTTTGATTTCATTAGTTCAATAAGTAAATCATAATTTCATTATCATTTTCGAAATAACTCACATAGGTAAATCTTAATTACAATAACATCTTACAGAATACAATATTCTATGTATTACTTTTCAGTTTAAATACATGGTGAATATCTAATTGACACTCGATTAATCTATCTGTTAAATCATTAAAAAATTTTAGGAAGCAGTTGTAAGGATTTTACGGTTGTAAAATCTTAAACCAACCTAAAAGCTGAAATGAAAAATTTTTACATCAGCAAATTTTTAAATTCAAGATTAAATTCTACACCACTGTTTAAAGTAAAAAATTTTACGTAGTGAAATGTGACTTTAATTTATTTGAAATATTCTTATTGCAGTTTTAAAATAAATTTTCATCTCCGTTGCCGTGCACACATAAATTTTATAAGTATTCGTGTGCATGTATTTTCAAAATAAAAAATTATTGAAATATATACTTAAAAAACTTTTCTTAAAAGTCAATGTTTTCAAAGTAATAGAAATCATCTTTATGTGTAAAAATCTAATTTAAACTTAGAACTTAGTGTCAGAGCTTTTTTAATTTTAAAGCAAGTTTAATTCAGTTTAAAAGAATTTAATATCCGAAATAACAAATTTATATTGATTATCTAGGGATATTGAATCAAAAGTTTTGAGTGCATATTGTATTTTCTAAAAAATCTGATCAAACGGCTATTAGAAAGATGATGAATTTTAATTTAAATTTAAATGAAATAAGGCAAAAAATAATAACCTAAATTATGATGAAGAATAGAAAATTCTTTCATGTTTCACTTCTGAACTGAATTGCATATCGGATTTTTCCAATTTATGTGAAGTTTCCTCCTTTGATAGAACAGTTTCTGTTTATACAGCTCCCTTTAAGGAGGAAACTGCCCAAGCTAACAATATATGATCAATTTGTAGTCCCTAATCTGTATTAGAAACTGAAAAATGTATATTAATGACAGAACATAGTAATATTATAAAGAAAGCGCGTCTATCATCTTGTTTAATGAACTCACCTTCACTTTGTTTCCAGCTTTCATTAAAAAAAATGCTTAATATAACTTTTGAGAAAAAATGTTATGTGAATACTCAATTGATTCAAAAATTGACTTTCCCCTCTTGGTAAGCATTAGGCCTGTGTGTTTACCAAGAGGAGAAAAATTTTAACAACCATGTATAAAGCAAAAAACTATTTACATTACATTCAATTTAATCGTGACTATTGATGATAAAGCTTATGATTAATATATATATATATATATATATATATATATATATATATATATATATATATATATATATATATATATATATAAGCATATTTTTTCCCTTTTCAAGTATTCTTACGTATTACCATGTTTTTAGTTCTTCAAACCTCTCTTGATTGCGCATGTAATTTCTTCAAACTATATCAATGCGTTTCTCCTTCGGTGCTTGCTAAATTGAATAAACTACAGTAAAAAGTTTGACTCTTCACATTTGTTATAATCACTTCACACTTGTTTCTGCGGAACTCACTTTCATTTTGAAAAACAATAATTTTTTTTCTCATTTCGAGTAAATTTCTATTTTGAGTTGCCAAGTACATAATACAAACACTTTACTGTGACCATCAGCTTCTTTTGGAGTCAAAGTGAAATAAACAATCATTAAAGGAAAGAGTCCGCACATTGCAGTAAAAGATATTTAAAGTATGTCAAAAATGCTGCTAAATTTTGGGATTTAAAGCAAAAATTTATCGATTTTGCCATCGATCATAAAACCAGGATTGTAAGTTTCCGAGTCTAAGTTGGAAGAATTTTCTGAATGAGTAACTTCACATGAACTTTTGGCAATCCTTCGTTATAAATGTATGCTACATGTGGCAAAATGTCAAGGTCCTAAATCAAAATTCTGTTTGCAAATACAGTGAACCATGATCAATAAATGATATAATTGAATGATGGCTGCGGTGAGGCCTTCAGGTCAATAAGCATACAACCATTGTTCAATTGACCAGCTATGTCAATCGAGACTGTATCAACACCCTCTCCTTTCATCAATGTAAACAGCTATGCTTACTGCTAATCATCAAGCTCTAATTTACTGCAATAGGAAGTCTGCTGAATAGTAGCTGGAATTTCATTTTATACACCATGAAGCAGATAAGCAAAAGACGGCATGAATCATCTGAATGCAAATGTCATCCAACAAGTACCGGAAGGATTCAGCGTGGCTTAATATGATTGAGGAAATGATTTTGAAGCTTTCTCTGTATATAGTCATCTTTGTGGAAAGCAGGATGGATCAACAGAAGTGCAAAGTAAAGTCTCTGCAAATCATGTCGAATCTTATTAGTGGATTCTACACGATGCCCTCTTTTAGCAAGAAAAAGGGTCATATTACACAACCCACAATCTATATATAGATTTGAGAAATATCAAAATTATTTTACTACATTCTTTTAGTATCAAATTTTCTAGACTTAAACCTGGTAGAGGATCTATTGAATAAACTTGATTGGATTGCTCGTGTCCGCATAATTTCAGATCCCTTTAAAAAGATAATCCAGAATCTCAATGATTCAATTTCTACCGGTCTCACAGTGGTCCATTTCTCATGGTTATTCTGACTTTTAACCGATAATTACATTAATGGGTCTGAACTGAGGAGATTGTATACAATAACTACTGCGTTTTAATACAGATATACTTATGAACTTTATCTTAGGTTTTCCTATCTTCTTTTCCACATGCTTTTTAGACATGAAGATGCAAAGTTCGTTCTTTATTATGTTCAGAGCAATATTTTTAATTGTCAATATCATCTAATAAATTTCATTACCTTTTAGGCTCATTATTTGGCTCAATGTCTTCTTGAAACTACTTTACAATAACTCAACTATTTTATTTAAAAGAATACTGTTTGAGTCTTTTAATCGTCTGAAGCTTATATAATTAGAATATATTGGAAATTATTAATATAATTTATATAATATAAGATAAATATGTATTTCATGAAATATGACAATGATGGCATTAATTGTTTTCATAAATTATCATTTAATGTTGTGGAGGTTTAGTAAGAAAACAGTTCATTAATTAATTTGATGAAATTAAATCATTTGAAAACGAAATTACTTAGCAAACTAAATAAAGATAATTTCCCTGAAAATTACAAATTGTTCCTTTCCTATACACCACAAAAATGTTTTTAAATAAAGTATGGAAACAAAATTAGACTTTATGCGTATAACGGAACTAAAAAAAGATTTGATTTTTAATATTCAAGAAACTCTGAAATTTCGCATGCTTGCTTTAGATAAATTCTGGTATAATTTGAAAATATTTTGTTATTTCATTTTTAAACCGATAGTTATTCAACAAATTAAATTAAATTTGTTCCCATCGCAAGGAATTTTGATATAATCTTGCAAAACATGTATTACTAAATACAATTAAAAACTTTTCAAAATTGTTGAGAAGAATATTTTGTATTAAAAGAATTGGAAAAAGATAAAAATAAATTTGAATTTAATTTCATGTAAGAAATGATCATTATCAAAATCTAAATTCTAAAAAAACGACAAAAATTGTATACCAAATTTCAGTTTCTAAGGACTGTTTGAAAAATATATTGAATTGTGCTTGAAAATCATTGAAGCTATGAGTAGCAAAACCTGTATTTCAAATGAAAGCTATGAATTAAACATAATAATCGAATAGGAGTAAAATGTGGGTAATACACTAAAAACATTTTAATTCGATTTCTAAAATCTAAAAAAATCTACTAAATTATATTATTAATAAAAGTTACAACACAAATATATATATATATATATATATATATATATATATATATATATATATATATATATATATATATATATATATATATATATATATATATATATATATATATATATATATATATATATATATATATATATATATATATATATATATATATATATATATATATATATATATATATATATGTACACAACTGTTCCTACTAAAATAGAGTTTTTTGGTTTGGATTGTTAAATTAATACAAGCAATGTGTGTGTGTTTAAGTTCATTTTTATAGATAAAAAAATCTTCCCATAATATTTAAATAAATAGGATTTAATTTATTACACTATCAACAATCACAAAATAATTTATTGCTTCGCTTGAAATCTTTGGACTCTATGTAATGTCATAAATTCCCAAATGATGTGCACTCACCATTTAAATAAAAAAATCAAATTCATAGACTAACAGTAATCAATATTTTGTTTTGTTATGTGGTTGTGTTATATAGAGCAAATGACAAAAAAATATTCAGCAAATGCTTAGGTCAATTATCTGAAAAACATCTCCAGTTAAGAAGTGTTTTTTTCTCTGTCAGTATAATAAATTTAATGCAGCTGTCTTAAAAATTCGAGTATTTAATCACTCTTGAGAATATTATGATAAGAACATTGTAGAAATGAGTGAAAAGATTGATTCTTGAAGCCTTATAAAATAATAAATTTTTGCTTCAACAAAAATATTAGAATTTCTTATTAAATAATGATTAGAGATATTTACTTTTATTTTACATTTTTACTTTGAAGCTAATATTATTTTTATAATATTTATCTTTTATTTAAATGAACCGTTTTATTAAGACTGTGTCATGCAGTGTCCATAAAAGTATAAATATAATTAACTAAAATTTTCTTTAATATGCATTTTGCTTGCCTTAAAATATATTCCAAGTGGAAAATCACTCAATGCTTAACTCAGAATTCTTCTTTGAAAAAATTAAACTACCATTAAAAAAGTTTGTGCAATTCTTTTAAAATAAAACTTCGAATTCTCTTTAGTGTAGATACGTCGGACTTGAAAATCTTTTGCAGTTATTCAAGAGAAAATGCTTATCTTGTTTTGGTAAACGACACTGTTTACCAAAGGAAGACACTGTTACAAGGAAGAATTTAAAAGCACAGTGATTTTCATTGTTAGGTGCCTAAATGGAATTTTTTCCCTTATTACGGGAAAATTTTTTATACAGTAAATACATTTGAAATATTCCATTGTCAGTAACATTCTTTGATGAGGCTCACTTTCAAGATGCCCGATGTATTGTCACTGAAAATTGCAAGTTTCTTTGCAACTTTTGTGATGAAATGCTTGACCAGTATGTTGTACTTTTCTGATCACCTTAGATTCAAATTCAGTTTCTGTAAAAGATAGTTTTATAATACATAAACTTCATATCACTTAAATATTCATAAGAACTAAATAGTATTTCTCATAAAAAGTGTATCACAATCTCGTGATACAACCCCAAATAATATGCATGACACAATGTCTTTAAGTTCATACCACACTTGTTAGAAACCATAATGGGATAACACATTAGGTTTTTGAAGATTAGATTTCCTTCAAAAAAATTAACAAAACATGAAATTGATCCCGTAGAATTCAATTGATATCATTGTTTCATGTGTGTGTGTGTGTCTTGTGTTTTCATCACATGTGGCATCATTCTTTATAGGTAAAACTTACTTTGAATCTTAAATGTAATTCAGTACTTAATTTCTTGGATGGTAAATAATTAGTCTTTTTATTCGATAATTTCGCATTGTAATATTTTATTGTTTTAGCCATTATTTCTCAAGCTGGGAAAACTTCTTTCAAATTGTTTAACGCAATTTTTTACTTGTTAATTATGTTTTGAGATAAATGTAATAAAAAAAACAAAAAGGATGCAAAATATTAATTCACTTTTTTTTATTTAAGGAATTCAAAATATATATCATTTGATTCATAGCTGTCATTCTAATGTTTTCGTTTCTTTATTTAAATGTTTTTTTTTTTTGAATTATGGAAGTCATTTTTAAATTCATAAATAATTCAAAATCAAGAAATAAAAATAAATTTTAAATCATCATAAATTCAAAAATGAAGTTCCATGAAATTAAGCAGCAATAAATCTTCATACAAATAAATTGCATTTATTTTAAATTAAAATAATAATACTTCAAATTTGTTTTAAACTTAAAATTAAATTTTAATAGTATTTTTTAGAATTGTTATCTTCCTTACATGTTTTTGTTCAAAATAAGTGCAAACAAGTAAATGATTCAAATGATTGATATAATACCATGTCGAAAACCATGACTTTATAGCAATCAATTTTTTTCCAAAAAAGTAAAAAGTACGCATCAAGTTTTTCTTAATATTTGACCACATATATATTATTTGTTTTTTTATAAAAAAAAATATATTATATGAAATAACACAATCTCGGTATTTCTAAATACACATTTCAAAAGTATTTAATATCTTAATTATCATTTCCATTTCAAATTCCTTTAATATATTGAAATATGTTAAATTAATAAAGTTTATTCACATTACTTAATGTTATTTGCTATATAAAAATATTAACAAATAACTTACTAATTTAAAATTATAAAGTTTAGTTTTGTCTAGAGCTTTCTGGCACTGTGTAGTGGATGACATAACGGACTAAAGATGTTCTAAGACATTTTATATCCATCGTATAAATCGATCGCCTTTCGGGGAAATTCGTCATTCATAATAAACCGTATTCATTTGTCTCAAAAAAAAGAAACCCGTAAAACTCCCAAGTACTCACTCCATGTTCAACAGTAGCTATGATCGAACTCGAAAACTTTTTTCTGAAGAACGCTGTCTTGCCACTAGGTCGTGGTGAATGCTAGAACAGAGTTTATTCATGAAATATTTATGAACACGAAAATTAGACAAATTTAAGATGTTTTATAAAAAAAATTTTCACCACTGCTATAGTTTCTTTTACTTCCATAAAATCTAGAATCTAGGAAAACCCTTTTTTTTCTTTTACATTTAACAATAATTGGAATATAAAGTTAAAATTTTTAATGATTAATCCTGATTTACTCTTTCTAAATAACTGGATAATTGTCCAAAAAATAGCATCAAAATAACGAAGATAACACGAGGGAGAAAAATCCTTTCGATAATATCCACCGAATTCCAGTTAATACTCTAGCAGAATTCGTTTCCTGAATTACCGTCCTCAAACAGTTGCAGCTGTTTTCAATACTTTGTGTAGGAACGAGAAAATCATGCGCTTGTTTTAGGATGTTTTTATTATTTGATTGTTTTTCACTGTCGGGGATTTCCTTGTCTCGCTATATTTCAGTGACCTTGTCGAGTAACTGTTGGGAAAACTCTTAGGAGAGGCACTTTCATAAATTCACACAGCTTTTTTAGAAGAGGACTTATAACATGGATTATACGAGCTCTTATTTTTTTTAAAAAATACGTGTTTGTAACATATTTGATGCATTTTTGCAGGCATTCTCATCCAAAGTCAAGTTTTGAAATAAGTTGCTTAAAAATCTGATCAGAAAAATCTATAATTTTCACTTACTGTTTATTAAAATATAAAGCATTTCAACATTATTTTTTAATTTTTTTATATCGACCATAAAAATTTTCTTTTGAATGTTTTGCATAATTATTAAATTGTTTTAAGTGCACTCACTAACTTTCATTATTCAAATGCGCATAATCCTTTTTTATTTCATTTAAAAATATATTTAATTTTAAAAAAAAACAATAAATAATAAGAAATTTATTTTAAAGCGTTTCTTGAAGGCAACCACTGTAAAAAAATATTTATCAATGATATGAGCGATATTTAAAGCGTGATATATTTTATTTGTACATAATTATACAGCATTATTTTCTATTCTCAAAATGAAATGCCTTGGATGAAAGCTAAAAGTGCACATTATTTTTTATGATAGCAAACTTTGTCAAATTCTAATTCTATTTGGATGTATTTGTGCTGACTGAGACTATTATTTTTTCGTTATGCACTATAATGTATTTGCAAGGAACACATCAGCGAAATTGGCTGGCTATAAGCTGGTTAAATAAGAAAGTATTGCCGAATGTATTGTTTTCCCTATGCAGGTATATAATGTTCTATTGAAGCTACACACACAACTGACTATTGAAATTCCAACTCCAGAAAATGATGGATAAATATATTGTGCAGGAAATAACAAGTGATTAAATTTTCAAGAAATTTGAAAGCATAGATCCTGCGAAATCAGTAGCTAGAACAACAGTTTTTTGCAGAAATATTGCATTAAGTTCGAGATTGGATTTCATAAACATATACAACTACCCATGTAAAAGTTTCATAAATTATTTAGTCATTCCGTAAGTGATTGAAAATTGATATCTATTATATTAAAATTAATATATTCAAGGAAACCAGAAATCTCAAGAGAGTTAAAAATATCATTGCGAGACATTACCATTTATTCTGATGTAAATATAATTGTTTCAGGAAATTTTCTCTTTGCTAACATATAAAATTCAGGTCATATTTAGTCATAAAATATATTACAATGTTAAGATCCAGAAAATGTTTAAAGGAAAGTATTTATTTGAGCGGCCGCGTTCTCCCCATTTCCTTTCAAAGGTTACTGGAAGCTCTTAAATGTATTGAGATTATATTTTTAATTCAACTGATCACTTTTACGCAAGTGCAAAAAGTAATAATTTAATATTATAAGATTATAATATTGTAAAGAAATTGATTTGTAAGAATATAATATTGTATATCATTGTTTAAAAACACTTATTCTTGTGAAGGCACTATTTTGAGAAAGGTTTGTCTTTCCTTTCCCCCCTGAGGACTTTAACTTAAAAACGCTAGTTTAAGGGAACATATTACTTCATTAAACCATGTAACCGTTCATGGTTTCTGAAATATCCTCATATCTTTCCGAGCTGTCTTAATAAAAACTAAAATTTTGAGAATGTATTATAACTGTCATATGTATTAGAAATAGGCTCACTGTAACTGTTCTTGGAATAAAAGAACACCGGCTTGCTCTGAAAATTATTTATTATTTACATTCACAAGAATAGAGAAAACACAAGAACAACTACAAAATCTATAAAAAGATAGAACACAATACTTTACAGTAAATTGAGAAACACAGTGCTTTAGCTGCTTACTTAAATATTTGCACAATTTGCTAAGAAAAGACATGGTTAAATGAGAAGTTAGGAAGGAGGAGATATGAAGTTGAATTTTCCCCTATTCTTTTTATTTTATTTACACGATAAAATATGTTATTACTTTCTTTATTATAAATTACTAAAAATAACTTTCAATTGAATAAAAATATTTATACCACTAGTAAAAACTTTTACAAGTGCAAAAACGTTACTTAAAAAATTATCATGTATAATTGTTGACAGAAAAGTGAATTTAAAAATTGTCACATATTTTAACTTAATAAATATCATAACATACTCATAAATTCTAATTATATCCAGAAAAATTATCCATCATTCGTAATAATTTGCTCACTTATTTACGATCCATCAAGACATAAATAAATGTCTTATTATATTTATTTTAATTTTATGTAAAATTAATTCTCTAACTCTAATCTTCACAAAATTAACAAAAATATTATAAGAATAATATTTTCGATTCATTGGAAAGTAATTAATATAAGTCAAAAATTTCATATTTAACAATAATACATAATATAAAAATAATAAAGTAATAACACATAAGAATATTAACATTTGATAATGCTGCTCCTATCCATGATGACAATCATAAAATCATATAAAATTTTTATAACAAATAATTGTAATAAATTATTATTGAGAAAATAATGCTTTGTTCTTGAAGTTCTATTCAACTAAATTTTCTCGACAGTAACTTTTATGCCATTTAAGTTGAATATTTTTGTTTTACTCAAAATTATTTCTTTTCTTTTAAAAAGCATATTACAAATCAATCTTACCTGTAAGCAAAACCACGATAGATTTTTAAGTAAACAATAAAATCTTAAAATGTTCTTTAACAAGATAAATTCAATATACTGAGGAACTCAATACTTAACAAAATAACAAAACCAGAATTATTCTCCCTATCTTACTGAGAAAAGAAACAAATTCAAATCAATAGATAATTTATTCAAAACGTTTTATTATTATAATATTCATTTAATTTGCTAATAAAAACCATGATTTAATTAATATTCACAGTAAAATATGTTAAAATGCAACTAAATTTAAACTCTTGTTATGAGAAGTTCTTGACTTTCATATAATATATAAAACTTATTCCAACAAAGAATTTATATTTGAGCCAATCTCAAGCAAAAAAACTTCCTCATAAGTAAGAGCTTATTGCAGCCAAAGGGAAATTTTCACCATTTTTTTGGCCCCCATGTTGAGAGCGAAAATTTTACAACCATTCTTGGAATAAAAGAACAACTGCTTATTCTGAAAATTATTTATTAAAACATTTGCAAGAAAACAGAGTACAACACAAAAACAGTTACAAAATGTATAAAAAATCAGAACACACTACAATAAATTCTGTTACACAGTATTTTAGCAGCTCACTTATGACTTCCTGTTTTCTGTGGGTGTTGCCATTCGATAATAACTAAATACTTATCGTCACTCTGTATCTGATGAAATAGCTAAGCTACACAATCTATATCCATTGAAGTCAGGTACAGTAGAATTCGAATCATCCAAACTTTGTCTATCCAAATCACTTTCAGAATTTCAGAAAAAAAATTACACCGAAGACGAAGAGGGAAAATGAGAAAAAAGAAAAAGCCCAAGAAAAGGAAGGGTAAGAGAAAGAAGATGATCAGAATGACGTGTTATTCTAGGAATTTAAAAGCTTTTTTAAAACATTCCAGGATGTTCAAAATTAGGGCTGAAGATATTGGAAAGTGGATTGTGAGTCAGATACTGGATTTCAAATTCCAAATGGTGATCAACTAATTGAAAATATCGAGAAAGATGTTCTTAATGACCAAGTTGAAGCGGACATAGGATCATCAACTCGTGGAACATTTCCGGCTTTGAAACTGCTTTGAATAGGATGGAGCATCAGCCTGAGTGTGATCTCATTATCTAGCGGATGGGCGACTTGGCTATGAAGCGAATGAAGCCAGTGAAACAGCATATTCTTAGATGTTCAGCAAGAAATGACTTTCATTTGCAGCACTGTACATACTGTATTTATATGCAGCAATTGTAAGTACTCTAAAATGTAAGTGTTGTCTTTTCATTAAATTCTTTTCCTTTAAAAATAAATAGCCTTTTCTCCAATTTTCAGCATACAGTAATTAATTAAAATGAACCTTTTTTAGAAAAAATCCAATTAACCGAATTTTTGATTAATCGAATGGGGTTCGGCCTCGATTTATTCGGATAATTTGAATTCTACTGTAGTTCGAATCTTCATCAGCAAAATGAAACCTTGGCGCTTAATTCCGGAAATACTTTTTGATTCATGTTTTTAACAAATATGATTGCATTCCAATTAATAGAAGCATCCCATACAAATGTTCTTCTCCGTAATATTTTTAAGCTAATGTATCCAATGTATTTTTAAACCAATGAAAAAGATAAAAGATTTCAATGATATAATTAATACTACATTTATTTTTTATTGCAATTAATAGTAATTTTACTGCTAGTCTCTTATAAATAAATGTAAATAATTTTTGTGTTTTTCAAAATTTCCACAATTTATTTGTACCAATGCAACAATAGATAGAAGCTGCAAATATGCCTTTGATAAAAAAAACTGCGTTTTGAAATCTCAATTAAATAATAATCATACGATTAAAAATTCCCTTTAAGTATATTTTGCGCAACACCATTGTCATAAAAAAATTATCTTAAAATTTCCAAAGAGATGTAAGTATGCTCTATTAAAACCTTTATGATATTTTACATCTTCGTTTATAACCTCATTGGTCATAATACTTATTTATGTTACTGAACTCATACTTTTCAAAAAATTATAGAAGTGGATATAAAAAGTAAAAAAAAGCACTTATGAAGGTACAATATGTAATCATAAAATGAAAAATAGCTATATATATTAAAATAAAAACAAAAAGTAAGATATAGAAGAATTTGTTTCAGAATTAATTATTAGTTGAAAAGAGTACTTTGTTTTTAATTTGCTAAGATATCCTCTTGAAAAGCTAAAACTATTACCCTCTTATCTTCAATGTATACGAGGGTATCTATAGATCCAAAATCCTGTTCTATTCTCTACGAAATACAATCTTTAAATCACTGAATATAAATGGAAGCAGTATTCTCATTGATTCAACAAATGTGTAAAATCCTAATGGTTCCCAAAATATATACTGGAACGGATTTAGATCAGAAGAACACGTTGGCCACTCCCTATTACTTCCGTTTCAAGCTCATCCTCCACAAGACGAATTACGTTAGGTTTGGTAATATCATACCTTGAAAGAAATGCATCAGTTGCAACGTAATATAAACTATTGTGAAAAAAATAAACACTGTATATTTTACAGTTTCTAACAGACACTTGGTGAGCCACCTAAAAACTGTATTTTTTATTGGGAAGAACTGCTGTTTTTTTACAAAAAAAAAATACTGTACTTTTTAATGGAAAATACTCTATATTTAACAGGAAAAACAAGTATATTTTCAACAGAAATTAATTTTTATGATGTAGTTATTTGATAGGTAATTAAATGTCATTTACTTTCATTTTAGAGTAAAAATGACTACACTGCCTGACATTGAAAATTCAACACTAAGAAGAAGTAGTAGAGAATTATGCAAATTTCGGGGTAGACAAAACTTACCGAGTTATACAAATGATGTGAAATGAGCAGCTCTCCAGCTCACGTAGGAACCAATAGATAGGATATAAGGTGAGGAACCGGCAGAGTGGGCAATATTCGCATCGTTAATGCTGCTTGGAAAATAATCGTTGAAAGTTTGTTCTTTTCGCAAAGGACGCCTGTAATTGCAGAGAATGTGGTTGGTTCTGATTTGGAGATCCATTGCGTACGATATCAGGTCACCTCTAGTTCGTATTCACGGTACTTTGACAACCCAACGTTAAGTGTATGATGTGCTGCGGCCGGTAATGTTACCCGTACCTTCAGGAGGTGCCCAAAGCCTTTTATCAGAAGGATAACACCCTAATGCACATTGCTCGCATCAGTCAACGTGCTTTGCAAGGTGTACAATTGCTTCCCTGGCCACCATCCAGATCTCTCACCAATCGAGCACATTTGGGATATGATTGGGCATCATTTGCAGACTCTGCCTCCTTCAGAAGACACACTTTAGCAAATGGTTGGCAGGGAATGGAGAGTCATTCCTAAGGACGCCATTAGTACTCTCGTTGACTCTATGCCTAGACGTATTACTTCGTGTCGAAAGACGCTCCCTATTGACTTAATTCGCACTGCCAAAGGCAAAAGCGAGCTTGGCTTGTCCAAGTGTCATAGGAAAACAACAGCATCAACAACAACTTCGTGTATTGCCGTCGACGGTGGTCCTACAACCTACTGATCCGACTGTGTTCTCACTCTGTATTATTCATATCAATTCGAAATACAGATCGAAGTTCTTTGTTGTCTTTCACTGTTTGCCGAGTTTCATCACTTTTTAGCAATTCATTCTTGGTGTTGAACTCTGAATGTTGAGCAGTGCATTTAAGCTTACAACCAAAATCTCAATGTTAGATTTTTAACCTAAGTAAGAAAATCATTAAGATTAAATAATAAAATCTTTTTACTCTCAACAGTTTTTATTTATATTAAAAATTTAACAACGAAATTTTGAAAGTAATCTTTAATGATATAACTTCAGCTCTAAATTTGACTTAATGGCGTATCATTATTTACCAAAGTAATAAGACAACAAAACTAATTTCTATACCGTAAGGCGAATATTAAAGTTGATCAATTTTATTAAAAAGAAATAAAATAATTGATTAATTTTACGTAAATTATATCTTTTATGCAAATTACAGCTTTATCTTCCATAATAAATCGTTAATAAAAAAATCTTATAAATAATATAATTTTCCAAGCAGAAAAATCTTATGAATTATTTTTGCATCCGGTAAAAAAGCATTAATTAAGTTATTTGGCTTAGATATGTGAGGGGTAACTTAAGTACTATATATCATCAAATATATCATATATATATATATATATATATATATATATATATATATATATATATATATATATATATATATATATATATATACAATTTTAAGATTGTATGAGCAAACTAAATAAATAAAACAAAGAATGTTTGATGTCAAATGAACAAAAAAATTTTTAACGCAATGTAAAATCTTTGCACAAGAGAGCTAATAAAAAAGTATCGGTAATCTAAAATTCAAATACAAAAACGAGTAAAACAATATTTTTCTCACCTTTTCTTCAGTACATGAAATATAGTAATTAATTTACAAAATCGTTTCTTTGCCACTTAAGCACATAAGTTGATATTTTCTTGATTAAATAAATTTCTCTAGTAACAAATAATTACAGTTATTAATTTTTACTTTTTCTGTTTCATAAATCGCGCCTTTGTTGATGCATATTAATAGCTGACTCAATGGTTGTTGTTCGTCATTCCCATGAGTCAAGTGGTGTCCCGGCGAAAGAAAAAAACAGTAAATAACTATTTTGTTGCGGTTTTTTCTGAAAAAATGCTGTTTATCTTTAAAATTAACAAGCATTTCTTTACAATCTACGACATGTTGGCTTAGTATCTCGATTGGGTAGTTTCGGGTTGTCATATTGTAATTTTGAATAATATGTAAGTTCATATATTTACTATGTTAATTCCTTTTCTCAGTCCATTAATTTTTCTCATTTGGAGCATGATATTTTGAAGTCATGAATGAAAATGCTATTATTTCATATATTCTTTCCTTCCATTATACCACAGAGCGTTAAATGTCCCATTCCTGACTAAATAAAAATTGCATTACTTTCTTTATTAGTGAATGGCACCTAACTCCAATCACTTTACTTCTAATTTTAATGCTCAGCACCAAATTTTTTCTGCTAATATAGTGTTTACCAATCAAAATAACTGTAATATATTCCAATTTTTGTTTCATAATAAATAAGTCTTTTTTATTCCTTATGTTACACCAAATTATTTTGTTCAATCTATTTTTTCTCATATTTAATGTACTAGTTACATTATTAAAGTTGAATTTTACTGTCATTTATTAAAAAAATATAGATAATAAATTTATATAAGTTCAGAAATTGTCTTAGAAAACAAACAGCATTTAAAAAACATTAGAAACAACAGCTAAACCACAGTCTTATATGACTTAAGGGAGCTTAATGAACCTTCATTACGGCTCTAAATAATAATAAAAAATTAATTTTTTCCTAAATGATTTCCATGGATCTTGTCTGATCTCGTACTGGACAAAATACTTCTTATAAGAATTTTTTTTCCGAAAAGTTACACAGACTTTCTAATCTTAAGAAATTCACTTGTTTATATCAGGTATATATTATGAATATTTTTCACAAATATTTCTAAAGAAAACGTAAAATTAAATTATTAATATTTTTGTGCTACTTTTTTTAAAACTTTATATAAGTGATTAACCAATATCAAGATAAAAATCTACTATGCTATAATCAATATTTCATATTCTTTTTTTAAAAAAATAATAGTAAATACTATTAATAATTAATTACATTTTAGAAGAAATTGTTATTCTTATTTTAAATAACATTTTAAAAGTGTTGCGTTAAAATTCAGTTTGCACCAAAATAAATTCAAAATATTTTCAGTTTCCGTATAATATGATTAAGGCTTATTAAAATTTGAACTGGATTTTTCATGCGTAAGGGGAAAAGTAAAAAATAATATTATCCTATTTTTTATTAGTGACTTTAATTTATCACTCACCAAGACAAAGCATATAAAATGGTAAGGAATTCTTTATAAATATCAAAATTCTGAGGGTGTTCATTCCAATTTCATTACTCTAGTTTTCAAAAATAAATTGAGTGGAAAATTTGCATTGGAATTTTCAGAGACATTGCTTGAAGACAACAACACATGTATGCCATTTAATGTACAACTGGAATGTACTGAATAATGTTTTTGTGGTAATTTTTCTACAAACTCGTTATTGTCATTAAGATTACTTTTTAAAAAATATTAAACAGTTTAATAAATATAAATACGTATTTAAGGAATTATGAAATAAAATAGTATATTTTTATTTCACAATTCCCCTTAAATATTTTTAAATGATTACATTTTCATCGAAGTTAAATATATCTACCAGTACTTTTCATATAAACAAACTTCAAATAAATATTCACTTGAATTTAAAAATTTTTCCTAAACATGCTCCAGTATTTAATATTATAATTATCCAATACATTGGGAACAAATTGTTTTATTTAATTTTAAATAAATTTCTAAAAAACGTAAATGCTTCAGATATCTATTTATTGAAACAACTTTTTGAAAATTTCTGTCTTGAGGCTGAATTAGGATGCTTTGCAACTGTAGGTAACTTCATTTTCACTTGTTACAGTTCTTTAAGAAATTTTTAATACAAACTGACATTTTTCAAAGAAACAAATCTTAAATTAATCAAGGAAAAATCCTGAAAACATTTTTTAATGTGTGTCTTTGCATTCGGTTTCGTTTTGAAGCAGAGTACTTAAATTTTCAGCACACAATTCCCATACAAAATAGTGAATACAGCGTCATCTATTATTGATAAACAAAGTTAGTTTTTTCTGTTTTCATTATTTTTAGTTTAACCAGTGAGGTAAAATAACCAATTTGTTATGATTTTTCTCCCATCATATTATGAAATTTTTTCTGTCATCAGCTAAAAAAAAATTGCTTATCTGGTTCTATAAGCGTTTTGAAATTTTTAAACTGTAAATGAACCAGAAAAGTTTTATCTCTCCCTTTGAAATTGTATAATATATACATAATATATACTGGTCCTTTTTCAAGAAAACAATTTTAATCCCAATTGGTGCAATTCTTGGCAACATTCACATAAATATTTTCTTTATTAATGTGTGCAATTAGAAAATTAGACCACTTTTAATTTTTAACAGATTATCTTCGTAAAAAAATCCTTCCAATAGCGCCATCTATTATTTATAAATAAAGCTAATTTCTGTTTCCTTGATTTACTATCGGATTTAATCAGTAAACTGTGTTTTAATATCTTATAAAATATATTGTAAATACTTCAGAAACATAATACTAAATTTTATTTTTTTTAAGCTTTCTCTATCATAAACTAGTCTTTTTTCACCATTATTAAAAAGGATTTATTTATTTTGAATTACACACACACTCAATACCGATTAGAATATAGATACTTTTATAGGTTAAGCCATAAAAATTATGATAATATACTACTTCATACTTATAATAGATACTTTTTCATACTTTGAAACTTAATAAATATTCTTCTAGATTAAATCCTTCCTTAATTGCTTAATAAATTTACTTTCCTAAATTGTTTAAATAAATGTATCAGTATTTTAGTAAATTTAACACAGATTTTTGGTTACTGAATGATATGTTAAATATTTTATTACGGTGCAGTAGCCATAATGAATTATTGCATTTAATAAAAATTAAAGTAATAAATTTATTATATTTTATAAAATTTTTAAATGATTTTAAAATTATTTCAGGCTGATAATTTATCTATTTCCAATGACGATATGTATGTTAAATGATTAAATGTATATTTATAAAGAAAGATTTGAGTTTCTTATACTTTTTTGATCATTTCATTTATTATAACATAAATACTATTTTTCTCTTAATTTTAATTTTTATAAATAATGTATTTTGAATAAAGTAACTTTAACACAAATCAATATTTCAGTAAAAGAGTTCAATATTATTCTTTATCTATCATCATCCATGGCACGGCAGCCCAGGTTGGGCCAAGAGCTTCTAAACCAGGTGCTTCCAATCTCCTCTAATAGCGGCTAAACACTTCTTTTTTTTTCTTCTTCTTGTGCTATATTGACTTGAAAAGGTTTCCTTTTGCTTCTTGTTGCTCATACGGATGATATGACCAATCCATTTGAGTAGGCTTATTTTAGTATAATGAAAACATTTGACCCTTTGAGCATTAGATATAGTTCGACGTTGCGTCTTCCACGCCAGAAACCATTTTCTTGAATACCACCAAACATACTTCTCAGGATTTTGCTCTCAAAAGTGCCTAGCAACCTTTCCTCTCTCATAGTCATGGTCCGTGTTTCTGAAGCATAAGTCAGCACAGGACGAATAAATTTCTTATAGAGGGACAGCTTTGTTTTTATAGATGAAATGTTTATCTTAGTAAATGCTTTAATTCATAAACTAATTTATTTGCTGCACCTATACGTCTTTTAATTTCTGGATAAATCTCATTGGTTCTGTTAAACAAAGATCCTACACTGTAAAAAAAAAACGGAAGAAATACAGTAAAAATCACTGTTATTTAAATAGCTATTATAGGAATACTAATGATTACAGTAAATTTTACTGTAAAATTGAGCCGCAGAAAATCGTTTGCTATTGGGCATGCGCATTGAATTGGCGGGATAAAAGTTTCTTTTATTCCTGTGACAAATGAATCAAATTAATTTCGCCATTTATTTGCCCTTGTTTTCGCTTAGTGAAGTTGGTGATATTTTGAGAATAATTGCTACTTTAGTTGAATTTCTATTGAAATTTAATCACCAAATATAAGGTAACGTATACTTTTCATATTTTTTATTATGCAATTTGTTAGTAACTTTGATATATATAAATTCTTATAAATTTGACTAAGCATTTCAAAAAATTCTAAGCTGAATTTACAAATGATCATATTGACTAGCATTAATTCAGTGTCAATATTTTTTTACTTACTTTTTATTAATATTTAAAATATTTTATAGTAATTTGGTAACATAATTGATTAGTATTTTAATTTTCAAATTTTTGACGAAATTAGAGTTGTATTTCAGTGCTTCTATTCTTATAAAATTGCTTAGCTATATTTCTTTCGAAATTAAAATTGAATAATCATCTATTGTTATATTCTTTTAGATATATATTATTAAATATATTAACGGAATTTCTATTTTATTTCGTTGTTGAAAATTCCTGATTTTTCTTTCATTGTAAAATGATATAATTTATTGTATATTAACTAAATATAACATAATTTTTATATTTTGTAATAGTTTTTTGATTAGAATTTTATTAAAAAATGTTTATTTTTTAATACAGATCGTTAAATTACATTCTAATTTTGATCATTAATTCAATTCCATTTTGTAACATGCATTAAAATAATCATTTTTAGGCATAAATGATTGTAAATTCCTTCAATAAAATAATATTACAAATAATGATATTTATTAGAATAAATGGTCTTGTGTTTAGAATTTGCATGAAATGTAAAATTGCATTTCAATGAAAAATGTAATGCTTTTTTAAAATATCTATTTTTAAAATCATTATTTTATAACAAATACATAAGAAACATTCCTTTTTTAAATACATATTAGGAAGTACTATTCGAATTAATGTCATTTATTTAGAAAATGTAAAGTTTATTATTTTATAACCATGTTTCATTTTTTAAATTTATACTACTAATTAGAACATTAATTAAAAGCCTGTTTGGGAAATCTTGTTGGTTGTTTGATATTTATAAAACAAAATTTCATGCAACACATTTTTTTTTTGTAAAAAATTACATTGACTTAAGTTTGCTTCAGCTAACAAAATTAAAATAATTGTTAATTTCTCAAAAACTGCTCCTCCTGGAGGTTGTAAAATACAATTTTCAACCATTGAGGAATTGGATGGAAAAGAGGATATTGGAGCGTGTATTGTTCTTCTATCTGTATATTTTGGAGAAGACTTGAAAAAATATTTAGAAGTATTGCAGTATTCGAAACTTTATTTAAAAAAATTACTGCTTAGTAAATTATAAATAAGAAATTTAGAAATGAATATAAAAATTAATCAGAAATAAATTAATCAGAAATTTGTTGATTGGTTTTAGATTTCCGCATCTTCTCAGGATGCAGTAGATATTATAGACTTACCTTGCACACCATTTGTATTAATTTGTGGTATGTATTATTTATATATTTCATAAGGTTTGAAATGTTTTAACTCAAAAGCAAAAATTTGTTGTTACATTTATTGACCTCTTCAAATACTGTTTACTCTGCTAACATTCTATTTAAAATAAATCATATGAATATATAAAATTCTAAGAAAATCTAAATAAATTGTTTTAGTTAAATATATCTTTTTTGATACAACTTCAATTGTATTCTCTTTTATTTATCTCTAAGTACGTATATAATGCCGTAAATATGCAGACTTAATGAACAGCAAATTTTTTTATATTTCCTAATTTTGCACTATTTCATATAACTTCCTAATGAAATTAAAGTTTTCTTAGAGGGAAATACAACTTTGATCTCACTCTTAGAGAACTTATATTTCACTTTTGAGGTAACTATTTACGAGTTAAAAAAATTCAGTTTTAAGCAAATATTTTATAAAATGTTATTTCATAAATAATTGTTACTTTGACACATTATAATGTTTTAATTTGTCTGTTTATTTTCGATGGAAATATTTTTAAATTGTGTATATATGTATGTAAAAGAAATGTTTCCATATTCTCTACAAAATTAATTTTTTTTAACTTAAAATCGGTTTTTGTAAGTTATCTTTAAAATGTGGGCATAAAGTTCATATTTCGCACTTTATTTCTAAAAATTTGTAATTCACAATTGGAAATGTTATAATTTGCTTCTCAGAGGATATAATTGTCGATAACATAAATGAATTCTTGTAAAACAAATTCTATATTCTCTTTTAATTAAATCAATTACAAATTAGTTTTTCGAGATAGAAAACAGCAGTTGGAATGATTTAATTGAAGTAAAGATTTTATCATCTTCATAAGAAGTGAGATCTTCATTACCAAAAATTCTTATCATGAAATTGCTAAAATCCCTTGAAATAATTTTTATCATCAAAATGATTGTGATTGCATGAATGCAACAACCACTTGTTAACTATTAAAAGAAGTATATTTTAGGGAAATTCAATCAATTATATAAAACAATAAAAATTTCTAAATATTTTATTGAACTATTAAACAACTTTTCCTCTGAAATATTCAGCTCTTGAAATTTCAAATTAGTTATTCATGTATCTGATTTTTTTTTTTCAGATGCTTGTTCAACTGTAATTCCTCGCGGGGAACGAAATCTAAAAAAATATGTCAAGGATGGAATCCAAGCACATGCTTTTGTCACTTTTAAATAATTTATCCAACTTTAAATGGCTATAATTATGAAAATGTAAATAAAAAATTCTTTACAATTATTTGTGTATTGTCAACTATATTGCTTTTTTTTTCCTCAGAATCTTTATTTGCTTTTATTATAGTAGAAAAAATCAATTACTTTAAACAATATCAAAAAGAAAACTTTTATTGTCTTTACAGTATAATTAAAATACTATATCTTTAACTAATTCCCCTTTGGTATTTTTAGTAAAATGGAATGTTTTGTAAGGTTTATCTTTTTATCCTAAATCTGTAGAATCACAGATATATCAAAAATCAATTTTATGCTTAGTTTTGTATCTTATTCAATATAATTGTTATTTCTTAATTTTTTTAAAAAATATGTAATAAAAAAATTTATCCTTCTGTTAAAGTTACGATTTTGAGATAAGAAAGTTAAACAATCTCGTTCTGTATTGTGAAAGTTAAATTATTGATCACAAAATGTTCTGAAAAATGACATTTTCTTCAATATAACATTAGTTATGTTATTGTGCTTTGTATATTATATAAAAAATTGCTTAATAATAGTTGGCCCAGATTTAGGAAACTAGCTATTGTGTATTCAAAATTGATTTATACTCTACTGTTATCGTTACAAAACATGATGATAGCTGTAATAGCTATTGCAATAGGTTTTGTGGAATATGCAGCAAAATGCATAGTAAAATATGCTGTAAAAATTACAGTAAAAAGTGCTGTAAAAATTACAGTGAAAAGTGCTGTAAAAATTACAGTAAAAAGAATAGTAAAAGTTTTACGAATATGCTGTAAAATTTACAGCATATTGTACTGGCGGCCAAAACGCCAGCACATTTTGCTGTAAAATTACAGTGCTTTTTTTTAGAATGTAGATATATAAATTCTTCAATTGAAAGGTGAGTTGGTGGGAAAGGATTTATTGTAACAGGCATATATTTAGTTGTATCCTGATTAATAACACGGCCAATGGATTCTGTCTCCTCTTCAATAACTTAAAATGATTCTAAATATATTTTGCTTCTGACTACCAGTGCGATGTCATCTGCAAATGCCAGCACTTGCACAGTTTTTTTTAAAGATGCTGCCTCTGGCTTTTACTCCAGATTTCCTAATAACCCTTTCCAATGCAATTTTAAATAGAAGACATGAAAGGTCATCTCCTTGTCTGACTCCCTCTTCCACAAAAAAAAACCTCTAGAAAGATGTCCTAGAATTAGAACTTTGCACAAAGGTGAATACAGGGTGACTTTAACCAATTTTTCTAGTTTAGAGCGAATATTAAGTCGTACACAGCTCTAAATAATTCGCTGTGATTGATGGAATCATGTGCCGCTTCGTAGTCATTAATCAAGAAATGTAAATCAATACTAAACTCATGAGATTTCTTCATGATTTGCCTGAGACTAAAAATATGGTCTACAGTAGATTTACCTCTACAAAATCCATACTGATAGTTACTAACAATGTTGCTTACATAAGAAACAAGTCTCTTGCTGAGTAACTTAAAGAAAACCCTGTAGTAAATGCAAAGCAATTTTATCCCTCTATAGTTTCCGCAGGCCATACATCACCTTCTTTGTGAATTAAACATAAAATACTTGTGAGACATTCCTCTGACATCTTTTGGCGGACCAAACATTCTGAATAATTTTATGGAAAAACTCCAATATTTTCAGTCCCATTTTTTAAGTGTTGCCTGAATGAGATCAATTCCAGGCGTTTTGAAATTGTTAAGTTCTTTGACAATATGAATTCTTTTGAAATTTGGGATTGCCGATTCCCTGGAATCGGAAAGTCTTCCTTCTTTTGTAAAAAAGGTGTGTGAGAATTCATGAGTTTTATCATTATTTGTCAATAAATCTTCAAAGTGTTCTGCCCACCTTTCTAATATTTGAGAGCTTTCAATGAAGATATTACCCATTTTATTTCTACAAAAATTGATTTTGAATTTAAACTCTCTTTAACTATAGCTGGCTATCTGATAAAATGTTCGATACTCATTGTTCTTTTTCAGGTGTACAACATCTTTAAATCTATCTTCCTCAAAAGCCTTTTTCTTTGCCAGAAGAATCTTTTTTTCTTTCTAGACTTTCCGTATTCCTTTTGCATACTTCTAGTGCAATGTTGTAGAGTTCTTTTATCGCCTCAGGTTTTTGCTCATTTCTTATCCACACTCTAAGAGTGTGGGTAGCAATCGAACCATGTTTATCTATTTCCGTAGCCCTGTGTCCCTGAACTGCCTTTGCAGTATTAGGGATTGTTATTTTATAAACTTTAATCACACAAGTCTTCTAATTCAGTGGTATTTATTTCAATTTCTGGTATATTCCTTTAAAGCGTTATTCTTTAACTATAATGATCATTAATTTTTCAGTAATAATTTGTGTAATTCATTATACCCAACTAATAAATTATTATTAAAAAGTTTAATCTAATTTAATATAACTTATAATCAATTAGTCGGGTTGCTAACTCTACCACACAAACAGAAAATTCATGATTTTTAAGTTTTCTCGAATTCTTGATTAAAAATCCTTTTTTTTTCCCCCAATTTTGATAGATGGAGTTTATTATTTACAACTCCCTACCAGCAAACTTCAGTAGTTTTCTGTACTGTATTTTATAAATTCCTATTTCATAATTTTCTCACCATTAATAAATATATCATTTTAGAGTTGAAATGTATAGTGTATAAATGTATAAAACGTACTGTATAAAGCATAATGTTGCATACATAATAATGTATGGAATATAATGTGTGAAATATATTCCATGTTTAACAACAGATACAAGAGCAACTCTGAATTTATGATTCAATTTCTTAATTTTACAAGCACTATAAACTTTGCGATTAAAGAATTATGATTGATGTTCTGTGATTTTAGATGTGCTCTATATTATATATGATATATATGAATATATATTAGTATAACTTAAAATATGTATTTCATTTTTTAATAGTGACTTAAATAAAAACATTTGAAAATTTTGTATTATTCACTTAACATCGACTGCATTTATAATACCATAATTACGCTTCGTTGTAAATATTGCTTTTCTAAGTTTAAGTACAAAGAAACTTAACTGATCAAAATGAGATAGAGCACTTATATGAAACAAGCAGGCCATAATTTCCAATGGAAAACGTATGCTCCGAAAATTCCAAGTTTGAAAAATAACGATATTTTCTAGTTAATTAACTGTTTGGCGCTATGAAGTGAGGTTTCACGTGTATATTTTCTAAAAACAAATCGAATAAAGTTGAAACTCCTGAAAATTTCCTTTTGTTACGAAGCTATTAAATATTGAAATTGAAAATTCACCTGTAGCTTTACAGGTCCAGTACTATGCCGATAGGATGACACATTGGGAAAAGCGTAAACACGTTTTTTACAATAGGTAAAAACAATACCTTTTAAAAATTTGAAAAAAAAATAAATAATCGTTATTTTTAAAAAATAAAGATACTTAGTATTTTTAAAATAATAACGACATAAAATAGAAAACGTAATTTTTTTAAGAAAAATAACGAAATTTGCTATTTTTGTATGGATGCAGGAAGAAGGAGTGATCTGATGATTCTATAGATATTTTCAACTACTCTCAGTGTTAACGCACGTTTATCAATTTTAATGTACATTTGATAACTATTTTTTGGGGGAAAGAACCACACGCTTTCATTCTTGAAGTGAGCTGAATTCCGGAATGGAGTAAAATTTCTTAAATTAATTACATTGCTACATAAGCAACTTAACGATGAATTCAAATTAGGATTACTTATGAGGTAAATTAATTACAAATGTGATAAACAGAATTTCGAAATAAAACATTGCTTGTGTCTTAAATTAGCCATAGACCAACATTCTGATATAAGTTTCATTCTCTCTCAATACAATATAATCGTTTTCAATTTATCCCCAGAAAAGTATTCAAAGAGTTAACAGAACTAGGACTTTCTTTTTATGGATATCAGCATAATCCTTGTATGATATAGTTTGAGAGTTTTATTTAATATTAAATTGTTGTGCATGTTATATATTTATTTTGTTATTAAAATTTGTCTTGTTAACACTTCAAAAGTGAAAGTTTATGCAGTAGCTTGTATGAAAATTTCTTAATTCAAAGTAATATTAAAGCATGTTAAAAGCAAAATGTTTAAATAATCCATTGCATATTGTTTGTTTATTATGATTTTTAATCTGTAAAATTTTGAATTGTGATTAATCACTGTTTAAATTATGCTAAATATTCTAACATTATACATTCTTTATCATTGAAGGGAAAATGAAACATTTTTAATCACATTATCAGTCAAAGTAAAAATTTATTTGTACTGAGTACTAATGTATACTATATACAGATGTATGCTGAGCTAAGTACTGTATTAGTACTGAGTACTGATGAATGATTCCTACATTTGTGAAATAAGGGAATTTTCCAAACATATTAGACAATAGAAAATTTTTCTTTTATTGAACAGGAGGGACGTTTTTCTTGAATACATAAAATTTTGTTAAATTCCACATAAATCTTAATGTTAATTTCAGCCCAAAATCGCAAAAATGTTTAATTGGTGTAGAGAAAAATGTAATTACGTGAACAAAATTAATGACCTTGTACTAAAGTAATATTCTAGTAATGATAATAAAATTAAATATTTGCTAAAAAATAAAATGAATATCTGCAATAAGAACATATGTATCTTAGCTTACATATATGAAAAATTCATGTTTGGAAAAGTTTCTTTATCAACATATTTAAATTTAAAACTAATAATATAACATTTACGTATTAAGATTTCGATCATTTTTAATTTCGAGTGCATGTTAACAATTGGAGAATAAATACATAAATATCAATTTTAGTCTCAGTTTTTATTAATTTTAGAGTCAAATTCTGATATAATTTAAGAAAGTGACAAACTTAATTTTTTCAGTCACCTTTATCTTTTCTAGTCAGTTTGTCAAGATGACAACAAAATAATAAGCGTTGTATCTTTTATTTCGAGAATTTGATTCCTACCTTGAATATGGATTCCTGTAATAGTTAGAAATCAAATTAAAATTGTAGATTCACCCTAGTGAGCAGAAAAATTACCCTGGAGAGACAACAAAAACAAACACTAATTTATGTGTGTATGTATATATAATATTATATATATGTATAATAACGACGGGCGCTGGGTGACTAACTTTTAGCCACAACAAGGCCGGAAATTGCTACTCATTTTATCATTACCCTGTGAACACCTGTGAAGCAAGTCACGGAGGCGAATAGCATTCCACACACTATACCACCACAAACCCGTTTATAGAGTGGACCACATTCATACATCATCTCAGAAGAAAGGACAGAGAAACAGAGAGGAGGAAAGATCCATGCTCGAGTCCGGGATCAACAGCCTAGGAGTCAGGAACGCTAACCACTCAACCGTCGATATATATATATATATATATATATATATATATATATATATATATATATATATATATATATGCCTAACTTGTTACACAGAAGAACATTGAGCTAGAAAAAATATATGAGAAGACCGCGATGGCCTGGTTGGCAGAAACGTCTTAGTCGTTCTTTTTCTTCCTCTTTTACCTTGCATTTGTCTGAAATAAAGTACCTCTGCTTAAAAGCTTTTACTTCCATGTTCACTAAACCCAATTGTTCATTTCTTTCTTAGCTCCACTTTTTGTGGTTACCCACTTTATTTATAAAGTACTACAATCCCTCAATGAAGCTCAGGTGTAACTCTTTAGAATAAGGACTGCTGCTTAAAGTAGTAAATCGAATAAGAGTAAGGACATCACACTCATGTATAATATGGTGTGCTGATTCTACATCCTTATTACATTTCTTGTATTTTGGTTTTTGTTGAAAGATCCCCATTTTATGAAATTGTTTTTCTGAAATAATAGTCTCCAGTGATGAAGGCCATAATTTTTGTAACTTCGTTCTTGGGAACCTGAGAATTTCAGAGGCAATTTTTACAAAAGAACTATTAATACTTTTAGCACATTTTTTTTCCAAGATTATTGCATTAAGCGTTATTCATTTCCTGTTTTTCCCACTTGAGGATGGTCTCTTTTGCAGTCTTCAAATTGATACCACAAAAAGGCTCCGCTCCTATTAGTTTGAAATAGGACCCCTGTTTGGTGAGTTCCTCAGTTCTTTCACTTCTTTCAATTCCCCTGTGTCCTGGCACCCTGATGAGAATAGTTTTATTCCAGGTTGCCAGTTTTCTTAGAAGGTTTACACATTCCAAGACAGTTTTTGATTTAATTTGAAATGAATTCAGAGCCAAATATTGTTGACTCTCACTAAAAATAATAATACACTTACCATGGTAACCCTTTCTCATGTTTATCTGTAGACAGTTGGTGACAGCTAAGACCGCAGCCTGAAGACAGTAGCATGCCTCCCCCAAGACCAGTAGTGAAACTTACTCTCTGTGATACGCTATAAACTCCCCTTCTTGAGGCTTGTTTTTATTTAATCCATCTGTATACCAGATTAAATCCTCATGTTTAATGTTAATCAAGTTGTTAATCCATTCTTCTATAGTAGGAAAGATTACCTTGAATGGTCTGTCAAACGCATAAGTTCTCTCCATGGAGTCAGAAAGCATAAGGAGAGGAGGGTTATAAATTTTCTTATTTATACTAATATGACCTTTAGCTGAAGGCTTGTCATACCATTTATTTTGCAATTTCATTCTGTATGCAGTCATTCTGCCAGAACTGCGAATAAAGATGTCCAAAGGAGTTGGTCTAAAATAGTCTCTAGTACTCCGGTAAAGGTGAAGTGGACATTGCATCTGTGATACACAAGTAGGCCAGTCTTTTCAAACTTCCAAACATATCCTTCACTGTTTTCTGTTCCACTTTGCCCGACCAAATCACAGAAGCATATGTAATGATAGGCCTGGTGATAGCTGCGTACATCCAAAACATCATTTGTGGTTGTAAACCCCATTTCTTACCAAACATGCATCTGCACTTCATAATATATTTTTGCTTAATTAATTTTATAGTCAACGTGCTTATTCCATTTGAGTTTTTGGTCAAGGATTAAGCCTAAATGCTTCATCTCAAAGGTAACATAGATTTGAACGTCAAAAAATTTTGGAATTAAAAAAATTATTCCTTTTTATCTTGTTGTAAATGGTACCAGATGAATCTTCTATGTATTTACATCCTGATTACTCTCATTACACCAATTACTTTCATAGCTTGGAGCATTTTGCATAAGCTCACAGGTTATGTCAAAATCTTTACCAGGGATGAATGCGACAATGTCATCTGCATATCCTTAATTATTGTAGCCAACAGAATTCAGATGTTTAATTAGACTATCTACTACCAACTTCCAAAGTAATGGTGATAAAACACCTCCTTGTGGACAGCCCCTAGTAATCTCATTTTCAAATGTCTTATTGAAGATGTTCATTTGAATAATTCTATCTGAAAGCAGGATCTTTCTCTATAAACATAATGTTTGATTAATCCCTGTGTCCCTTAAGGCATTAAGGATAGATGGGTGAGGAGTATTGTCAAGAGCACCTTGCATATCAAGAAAATGGGCTAAAGTGATCTTCTTTCTGTGCAAGGTGTCTTCAATCTCAGATACTAGCTGATGTAGAGTTGTCTAGTAGATCTTCCGAGTTGGTAGGCTAATAGTTGATTGTGCAAGAGGCTGTTACTATCCAAGTATTCACTAATATGAATGTCTCTCTCTCCCATATACAATGATTTTCTTCATAATTTTTAGAAAAAAGGAAGATAAGCTGATTGATCTAAAAGACTAAGCCTGATCATAGCTATTTTTTCCAGGCTTAGGAATAAAAACTATCCTAATTTTTTGCCATATCTTTGGAATGCATCCCAGTGACCGATTAGCTCTATATAATCTGGTCAGACCAGAATTATAAGATCTCCAACTTTCTGAATCCTAATAGGCATAATTCCATCACGTCTAAGCTTTTGAGTGGTTTGAAAATGGAAATAGCCCATTGACTTTTATTATAATTGGTGATATATTTAGCATAGGCACAATGATTTCGATAGACTCTTTTTAACGAGCCTATGAACTGACACTCCTCATTACTATTAATATCTCTGGCTCCTGGAAAGTGAGTTTTGGCCATGATTTCCATAACCTTATTTCGAAAACTAGCAAAATGACTCTCCTCAAATATAAGGTTCCAACCGAGAATGGTTCTTCCCTTCTAAGAATATTAAGACTAATAATAAGAGTCTGGCTCCTTCATAGATAGAATATACCTCTTCGCAGAACTTCCTTAAGGAGTTTTTTTCTAACAATATATGTTATAGTTGGTGAATGCTTTTTGTAATTATTCCATTCACCATTTTACCATTTTTCTTTGTCCAATTGAAAAGTTTTCTGACATTAGCCTTTTCGATTTCTAATGAGTTATCCCAACAAGGACATTGTGCTTTTGCTCTCTTAGAACTGATTGGGTAGTTGTTGTTATATGAATCTAAAACTTTACTGTGCAGAGATTCTGCCGTAATTTTATTAGAGTTAATCTCAAAATGAATGATTTGATGGTCTGACCCTGAAGATCTCCCATCAACTTTCCATTTTGTGATATTTTTACTAATGAGCCATATAGAATGTCAATTATTTCAGAGTGATTAGAAATTATAAAAGTCGTGCCTTATTTACAATGTCTAAGTTATGTTTAGAATAAATTCTAAAAGGTACTAACCTCTTTTGCTTGTGTCTGTGCTACCCTAAGTTCCTTTGGCCATCTTCTTCTGTCTGGCCAGTTTCTTTTCTGGGTTCCTGGCATTCTCTTCTTTAGTTTAATCCTTTCAAGTGGAGCAGTTACCTCATTAATGACTTCCTGCTCCTCTTGAGATGTAGATGGCGTTGAAGTTATATATACCTCTTTTAATGAGGATCCATTTCGACTGCTTCAGTTGCTTTCCTATCGGCTTCCTTTTCTTCGACAAGAAATTTCATCTCAGAGGTTTTGCCTGCAAAAGCAGGACAGACAGTTACATTTTTGTTTTTTTTCATCCATAAATTAACTCAGATAAACGGCTCAGATAATAAAGAGATCCAACCAGTATTTCATGAGGTGCTTGGTTAATACTATAGAGTTTCACCAGGCACACTAGAAGCTCCATTAAGGCACTTTAATCGCAGTGCCATTCACCCATAGCTAAGGGTCGCATAACATCTGTGTTACGAGAGTTAGTTCACGGCCTCTTATTTAATATTTAGAGACTATCCGGTCAGTGATACAAGATATTCGGCCATCTAACACCTGCCAACGCACATGGTAGACTCTCAAGCCCCAAGGTCCTAATCGTTACCGGAAAATAGTGTGTTCTATACATGGCTCAGCCTAAGAACCATCGTGTTCCCTAATGGCACAGGGACACGTAAAACAGATCGTGGTGGTAATGTTCTCTCTAAGTTGATTACAGTCTCTCTGGTATTGGCAGGTCAGTTTTGCCGCTTCGTTCTCGCTTCTAAGCTGTGGCGACCAAATTTCTCTCGCTCTTTCTGTCCAACTTTCTGCATGATGCCTTACATCATATCATTAACAGAAGCTTTACTGTTATTTCCATCTGCCATAGAAATGAATAATTCATGGAACTGAACTAGCCCAGTCTAACAAGTGTATTGGTCACAACACTAGAACAGAGTGAACAACATTGTATCAAATAATTATATTTCTTCACAATACACCACATATCCAATTTTCAAGCAACAGTTCATTCAATGAGCTCAGTATCGGAACTATATCTTGTCATTGACACACTCATGCTGCTGAGTAAATAAAGTTAAGCATGGAACAAATTACGCTAATGCTTATGTGCATCTGTTTCCAGTTGGTAAATACTCAAAGAAATCGTTAATTTTCAGGACATTTCGTGTATTCTGATTATATTATAAGATTAAAATAAAGCAATGACGTCGTTGAAAAAGAATTAATAATTTGTTTTTGTCAAACTAAGCAAAATTTTTTATGCTTCAGAAACTAATTATTCTTATTCTAAAACTAAAAACGAATATTAATAAAACAACAAAATTCCACTTTTATTTTTCTGTACCATTTTAAACACACTCTTTCGTAAAAAGAGGAAAGCTTAAGAGAAATATTTTATCTTCCAAAAACCAATAGGACTTGAAGAGTCTTTTTTGGGGCAAAATTCGTTGAAATACGAAATAATACTACATAACACATGGTTTTATATCGAAAAATACTCAAGAAAAGCAATCAGAAGTAAGTATTCTGTAGATTTATTAGAGTTAAATATGCAGTTTCTTACATAATTATCTCTCTCTCTCTCTCTCCCTCTCACTCAATATACCCAACTTTTTAACAGATAATAAAATTTTTAATTTGAAAGATTGAAAATTGAAATGTCAGATCTTCTCAAATAAATCATTGAATGAAAAAATATATAACTTGTTTCTTACAGCAAATATTTTTTAAAATCACTTTTTTACATAAATAAGACCATTTATTTTTTATTCAAAATCATGGGAGTTTTCAAAATTATTTTTCTTTCAAAAATCATGCGTAATTTGTAACTTTGCACCACAAAAAAGGTGTAAACGATAATATTATAAAGAAAACTAGAACTTAATTTGTTTATTTTTATGAGGAAGTTCCCAATGCAGCTTGAAATAGAAGAATTTGAGAGAGAAGCTCCAAAAATTTGGTTTTCATAAGTTTTAAAAATAAAAAGTCATATAAGCAAGTTTCCTGTAAATTTTCATTTAAAATAAAATGATCATAAAATAAAACAGCAGACCACAAAAATTATTTCTCATGCAACAATCTAGTGCAGTTTAAGATTAATTTTAAATTTTGCTTCTCAGAAATAAAAAAGAAGATCAAAACTGCAGAAGTATCGTGAAGATAGTCTGGCGAGAGTAGAAGAAATCATTATCAGGATTGCAACTTAGGAAAATATTATTTTTCTAATAAAAAAATATTAAATTTGGCTGGCCTGGACCATTCATTATTATTTAATATCATTTATGAACATAATCAAAAATTTCTTTGGAAGGCAAAGAGATGATGTTTCTTTGATATTTGTGGAGAACTTTTGCATATGAGGAGAAATACGATCTGCAGCGTGTTCCATGTAAAACTGACTATAATTATCACCATTAAGTGCTCTACTAATGCTTTATGTCTTTTGGTTCAATTTTAGGAGATTCAAACTGAAAATTTCAGCAAGATTTGCTATGTGCTTAAATGCATGCCTATGTGCATGGGTGAATAGGACAAAGATGTTTAATCTTAGCTTGAAAACCTGATTACTTAAATAGAAAATTTAGTATTTATTAAATTTATTTAGGAAAATGGCTGATAAACATCTTTTTAATTTCGTAAAAATGAAAGCTAGAGTGCATAAAACATATAAAAGTAGTCCTTTTTTATGTTACAGATATTTGAAAGAACAAGAAATTTTGAGTGCGTTGATAAAATCTTAAATCAATTTAAATATCACTTTTAAAATATTATGCATATATTCTACTTAGCCTCAATATAATTTAATTAAAAAAATTAATATATAATTTATAATTAAAATACAAAAAACAGTGCAATCTTATAATTTTATAACACACTGTAAATATAGATAGAAGATTTATAAAATTTTGGAGATTTGTTTTTTAAGACAAACGTTTGTTTCTAGGACTTCCAGAAAATAAATGAAAAACTATGAAAGCTGTAATGTTTTCAAATCCACTGAAAAAGGAAAATCAATTAAATTATGCTAGATTATTAGATTTAGAGTAGGGTGGTTCTAAAAGAAACTAGCACTGCAACCAAAGATCTGTTGTACTATACTTTAAAAGAGATCTCTTATTTAAAGAGACCAGTAGCTTAGGCAAAGTTCAGCAGACATTTAACAGTAATGTCCTGCAGCATTCAATGTTCAATTAAATGCTGTACCAGGCATTTAAATCTTTGTGAGTAAAAAGTTTCACATTCTGCGTTTCACATTCACACACGCAGAATACGAGGGTCACTCTGAAATTTTTGAGATACAACTAGGTTTTTAAAGTTATACTTACAAAATTTTAGGTGTGTTCAAAGTAGTCTCCTCCAGCATCAATGCACTTTTGTAGACGAATTTTCCACAGATCAAAGGCCTCAAGCCATTCATTTCTTCGAATAAATAAAAAAAATGCATTTATAGCCACATCAATCTCTTCTTCTGAATGAAAATGGTCCACGTAAGTTCTTTTTCAGATTAAAGAATAACCAAAAGTCGCACATAGCTAGATCAGGTGAATACGGCGGATGTTCGATCACTTTAATTTGTTTTTGTTTAAGAAACTCAACTGTTAATCCGGCTATGTGTGTAGATGCATTGTCATGGTGAAACATTAGTCTTCTAACGTTCAGTTCTTGTAGAATTTCTGGAAGACATTTAGTGGTATACCAGTTTGCTGTTACTGTCTTCTGTCCTTCCAACTTGATGGCTTTGACCCATCCCGTACTTCTGAAGAAAACGGCATACATCACTTTTTTCAGTGCGCGTTGTTTTTTCACCATTGTTGGCGTGGGATCATCTTCAAAGAAACATACTTTGCTTTCTTGACGTGTTGGAACGTCAAAAAACGGTATGTACGTTTCATCACCTGTTACAATTTTAGAAATAATGCGGTGGACACCATCATTCAGCCTATTAAGAGTTTCTTTACTGATTCTTACACGCTCCTCTTTTTGATGTTCAATTAGATTATGGGGAACCCAACGGCAAACTACTTTTTTCATATGTAATTCTTCATAAATGATTTTGTGTATGGCTGCGGATCCAATGTTAAGTTCCTTCTGTATCATTTGATAGGTACAGCGATTATCATCCATTAACATTTTTCGTATGGCAGACACATTATCCGGGATTACTGCCGACGGCGGCCTTCCTGTGTGTTCTTTATCCTGAAGAAAATTGCGACCTCTTCTAAGTTCTCTAAACCATCTGAATACAGTAGCACGAGCTGGAGATTCATCACCAATTGCTAATTGCAACCGTTGAATGCATTCTTCTTGATTTAATCCTGCTTTGAAATCATAGAAAATCATAGCGCGAAAATGTTCTCGCGTCAACTCCATTTTCTCTTCTGTTTAAAATTTATTCCACGCTAAACAAGTTGAAGTAAGTCAGTAAAAAATCACTTTTTGTGTTAAAATGCTTTGTACTTTAAAATTAAACCATTAATTTTTATTTTGTACATTCTCGTCTGCGCGTATCTCAAAAATTTCAGAGTAACCCTTGTATATAATGAAGTTTCCTTCATATACTAACAACCCCTGCAAGTGGGATCATCAAACATTTCCATTATGGTGAGATTACTCTTAAAGTAGCAGTGTCCTGAAAGAAGTTCCACTGCTTTCGCTAAACAAATTCTACTAGGCTTTAATAGCTCTATCTTTTGCTTTGGGTAAATACTATTTAATAACTTTGCTTGACTTAGATCACTGGTGTTACATATATATATATATATATATATATATATATATATATATATATATATATATATATATATATATATATATATATATATATATATATATATATATATATATATATATTTATATATTATATATATTATATAAGAGGAAAAATGCTCTAACACTTTATTAATTTTTTAACGTTAATTTCCTTTAATTAATAAATCCAATATGAAATCCTCTTATATATTATAAAATTAAAATATTATTTTAGAATTAATTTTTATAATAATAATGCAAAATATTCAAATAATATTTTGTGTTATTAAAAAATTAAAATAATATTTTAGTTTTTTCATAAATAAATATATTTTTACTTTCATGCTGTATTTCCTGTCAATAAAAGCATTTTTTTGCATTTTCCCACTCCATGCCTAACTTTTCGCAGTGGGTGTACAATAACTCATGCAATTGGGTTCTTTTTCTTGTGAACCTACCTAACGCAGTTTTCAATTATTTTGTGATAGTGTATAACTTTTTTTTAATTTCTTGCGTAATGCTATAAATGTTAAAATATCTGGTTTCTTTTTATATTTTTATAGTATGTGATTATATACAGATATAGTGAAATAGGGCATTAATATTTTACGTCATCAGATATCTTTTATTTTATCGAGTACTTTTATGATATATTTTAATATATTATGTGCATCTGAAATATAAATAATCACACACATTTAACTATATATTATATTATCCTTTATAATCTGGATTGGTTTGATTCAGAGCATAAAAATTAAAATAATTCCATTATTATTTACCAAATTTGTGTCCTATAGTAAGTAGAATGGAAAGAAAACGGAAGATTCTTAGGAAAAGGCTGAAGGAGAAATTAAAAGAAAAGTTTTACTTTAATTATTTTATTATTACATGTATCTAAGGAAAAGTGGAATTAAAAATTTATAGAATATTAAATAATGAAAGTATAACTTTATATATTTGTTTACATATTATTTTTTTCAACATATCAATATTTATCAAAAATTTTATGCAATGATTTATGATAATTGTTAACTGTACCGATTATATTGCTCATTGATTTTTATAACATGTAAAAGGTGTTATAATTCTAATCATTTAAATACTTATTTTAATGTGTATATTTTTCTAATGAAAAAGTTTAATTACGTAGTTATCTAATCAGTTTTGCTATTAGAAATTTCTGTAATACAGAGATAAAATAATTTTAATGTATTTTTTAATGACTTTTTATCTTTTTGTACATATTCTATTCCGAAACTTCCGAAAATAGTTCCATAAGTATAAAAATTAAGAAACTAGTAAAATTTTACTTATGCTCAAACACATATTAAAAATAATCACGGTTGTGATCAACGTATCTAAGAATTCTTACTAAGAATTCGTACTAAGAATCCTTATATGCAGTAGTCATTGATGCATTTCTGGGAATTTATCTTTGAAATGTTAGTCTGATAATCATTTATAGCCTCTTAAATGTTCATCAAAGATCAACTCCGCCAAATACAATTTCAACTTAGGAAACAGGAACTAGATAAAAGAAGAAAACTCTAGAGTAAAGGAATAATCCTTAGAAAGTCTAGTACAATGATCGAAGTGTGAGCTGTTGAACTCACTTTCTCGTTTTTTAAATCTACCATCAATATTTAAGGAAATGTATTTTTGCTGATACTTGTCGTGCTCTCAATCGAACCACTTTGTGATATCGAAGCTAATACGGTATGCCAAAGCTCTCTATAGATTATGGAGAACGTGATTCAGATGGCCTGGAGTATTAACCATCGATCAAGGACGATTTTCGTCTTTCTGGTCTTTAGAGAATATCTTCGGATCAAAGCATATTCACTTCCCCCAGAATCTAATGATTTTATAAAGAATGGGCACTGAACGCTTAAATCATCATTAAAAGCCTATTTGACAGAAAGATGGGTTGAAATACACTGGTGTTCAAAATTAAGAGGATTTTTAGATTTTGTCAATTATCTGTAATACTATTGTAACTATTGGACCGATGAAATTTGATATGTTTATACATTGATACATTACACTAGAAATACCATGTAATAAAACGCACGTATGATCGTGCATAAAACTCATTGGAGTCGGAAAGCATGCTACAGTGGTTGCTGAATAGAACAAGAAAATGGGTTAAAATAGGGGTATGGTCCCTTCTTACAAATATACATGCCTCGCAGCGTGATTTAATACTTGAAATAAACAGTTTATAATTTCGTAGGGCAATTGATTGCACTCTTTCTCCAACGCTGTTTTCAAGTCCCGAATATTTCTAGCAGTGGTTTTGTGAATTGCTATCATCTTCCTCAGAGCGACCATGACATATTCTATTTTGAGGTCTGGAGATCTGACTCACCAATCTATGAGGCGAATAGTCTTATTTTTTAGAAATTCGTCTACCAGAACACTATTTGGTAAGAACTCTATGTGTTTTCACGTTATCGTCCATTAAAATGAAGTCAACGCCAACTACGGCCCTGAAAAAGCGAACATAAGGCTCCAAGACTTCATCTCTATTCCATACAGCAGTTACACTGCCTCTGTCAAAGACATGAAGAGTTAATATGATGCCTGACCATATCATTACTTTCCACTGTTATAATTGTCGATTTCATGGACATTTGAGCACTTTTAGCAAAGTTCCTGGTTCCCTCCATATGAACATAGTATGGAAATCTGGTTATGCTAAAACGGTGCTCATTAGTGAAGAGAACGGCCGCCAGTCGATTCATACTCCAATATCTGTGCTCTTTGCACTATGCTAAACGGACTCGTTTGTGAGCAGAAGTGTGCGAGACACAAAATCGAATGTCTTCGTGGAAACAGCCTTCTCTCATGAAGTCTTCTGGTAACAGAGACCCTTGAAATTCAGATTCTTGTGGCCGTATACTGGTCACGGAAAAGCTGAGAAGTTGTAACACCTCTAGGATAGACAAATGGCTGTTATCTCAGGCTGTCGTAGCTCTTGGAAGACCTAGTCCAGCCTTTCTCTCAATAGATCTTGTCTACTTTAATTATTTCCATAAGTTGCACACGACGCTGGATGTTAAATTGAACTCTTTACAAATCTGGACTTAAGACTGGCCTGCTTCTAGTTTCCCCACAATTTCCCACCTCATTATATCATCTAAGCGTTGGTGATTACTCACTGTTACTGTTACAATTTGAATTCAATTGATTGCTGCACAAAAATACCAAAAAATTCGACGAGGTGTACTAGCGAACAAAAGCGTTTTTTGCAGTGCGCCCTTATAAAGCCTGTTCCTCTGCTGTATTGACCCACACATACGAGTATGCGTACTTATTCAACGTACATGATTTGTATCTCTAAGTAATTATTTTACATTTCATTCAGTTCTTTTCAAGAAATTCGACAAAATATTCAAATTCTCTTAATTTTGAACACCAATGTATTTCTTACCCTATTAATGGGACTTAGAGCTACCTTCAAATCAGACCTAAAAACTACACAGCAGAGTTAATTTACGGACAAACTATCAGACTGCATGATGAATTCTTCAAAAAGCCGACTAGGGATGTAAATGAGGTAGATTTCATCAGCAACCAAGTTCCATGAGTCAAGTTCCGCCTACGCAGACTCGAAGCCACGGCGAACCCAGAATTTTCATCCCATCAGAACTCAACAAATGCACCCATGTTTTCTTGAGATATAAATTTGTGCGTGTACCACTTAGTCCTCCTTAAGGCAGACCTTTTCCAGTGCTGAAACTCAAAGAGAAAAAGTTTTAAAAATGGAAAAGAAACGATTGCAACAGTGAAGTGAGTTAATCCATCATTTGCAATAAGCGAAGATGGTAAATCTGCGACAAATTCAGTGAAGAATCTGCCAAATACTAAGAAAAAGGAAGAAGCCGCATATAAAAACACAGCATCCGAAACCTTTGAGACCAGATGCGGTCGCAAATTTATTCTCCCCGAATAATTTCTTAGTGCTGTTGCTATAGGAAAGGGGTACTGCGGCGACTGTCATTACGCCAACGCGCCAAGAGAGGTCCTCAAAAGGGAGCAGCAGAAGTCACGGCCCCGAGCGGATTCGGGAGAGAGAGAGAGAGATCATCGATAGACTTTTGAGTACTGCTCCTAAATGAAAACTCTCCCTCGCGCATACTATGAACTATCTCAACAAGCGTCATTGTTGACTCAAAATATTTTGTTTCACTTTATAAATGAATTTAATTTAAACTCATCAACCATGCTAATATTAAGTTTTTCGGAGCTATCTATATTGTTAATTTAAATTTTAAAAAAATTAGAAAAATTACATTTATGCTTGTTTTGATGGCTGCTTATTCAAATAACAATTTTTAAATCCTCAACATCCACAATGCCTTTCAAAATAATTTAATATTATTAAGTATTAATATAAGGAAAATCAATAAATACATTTATACTAGTTTTTATTTGATTTTTAATACAAATTCATCTTGTCTGATGGTATAATTGGCATACAATTAAGAATATATATTAAGATAAGAACACGTATATTTACATTTGTATACTTTTTTGAAACTTTGTTCAGTACGATTCCCATTCAAAATACCAAATGCAGCTTCATGTATTATTGAAAAACAAATCTAATTTGTTTCGATCTCATTATTTCTTAGTTTAACCAATGAGGTAAAATAATCATTTGTTTTGCTCTTCTCACTTATCATATTCAGAATATTATACTCTTTGTTATAAATAGTTAAAAAAAAAAAGATATCGTGATAGTTAAAAAGAAAAAACCTGCTTATCTCAATGAATAAGCGATTTGAAATTTTAAAACTTGGAAATGAACAAGAAAAATCACAGAATTGTAATTCGTTCTTTGAAATAGTTATAACTACTAAACCTTTTTTTAATGAAGCAAATTTTGATCCTTTATAGTACAATACTTGGAAACCATTATAAAAATATATATTTCTCTATAAATTTTCTCTGTTTGAAACAGACCCCATTAAATTTTCATCTTGTTATTTCCATAATAATCACTGCAATAGCGCCATCTATTTTTAATAAGTAAAGATAATTTCTGTCATTTTGATTTACTATCGGATTTTATCAATAAAATATGGTTTAATATATTATAAAATATACAGAAAATATTTCAGGAACATTATATTCAGTTTTACTTTCTTAAGCTTTCTCTATCGCATGTTAGTCTTTTTTCACCGATATCAGTAAGGAATAATTCATTTTGAATTAATATTGATTGAAATATTGATACTTTAGTTGCCTGTGACATAAAAATCATTAATATAATATTTATTAAGTTTCATGCTTTGAGAATACTGTCAATTTAATTTTCTAAATTGTTTTAAAAAGTGTATCAATATTTCAATAAATGTGACAAAGATATTGGGTTACTGAATAATATGGTATATACTATAATTATAATGATATAGTAGAGACTATAATTATAATTATTGCATATTATAATAATTAAAAGATAACAAATGTATAAAAATTATAATAGAAAAATTTCAAATGCTTTTAAAATTATTTCAAGTTGATAATTTAATGATGCGTCTATATTAAATAATTAAATATGTGTTTATGAAAAAAGATTTGTTCCGTATACTCTTTTAATCATTTCATTTATAACAACATACGCATAAATTATTTTTAATTTTCAAATATAATACAATTTGAATAATATGTCTGTAACACTAAAAATTATTTCAGTGAAAAAGTACATAATTATTCTTTAATTATTATGATCAATACCTTTTTAATTGCGATTTTTGTATAACTCATTATATACACAGCTAATAAATTATTATTAAAAAGTTTTAACTAATTAAATATAATTTGATATCAATTTGTCGTATTTCTAATCCTAGCATATTGATAGAAGAATTTTTGATTTTTCCGTTTACTCAAATTCTTAATTAGAATTCTTTTCTTCCTGTTTGGATAAATGGAATTCATTATTTACAATTCTTTTTCAACGAACTTCTTTTTTATTGCCACTACAACTCAGGTTACACTTAATTTGCTGTATAGATAGCTCTGTCTTAACTTTCCAATTGGAGACTTTTAAGATTTTAATGTTGTTCAAGACATCATCAAGCCAACTTTTCTTTGGCCTACCTCTTGGCCTATTGCTAGAGATGTAAAATTCCCGGGAATTTTAAAGCTTGGGAATTAACTCGGGAATTTTGGGAAAAAACCTTGAATTTTGGGGAATATTGGGAATTTTGAGGGAATAAACTCAGCCAATCATATTTCGTTTTAGGGATTCTTTTTTCGCATATATATGAAGCGAAGTGAAGTAAAATTTGATATCTAAATATATTTTAAACAAAGTGAAATTTTATTTTCTACAATAGGCATTCATAAAAGCAGTGAAAAGCATAAAATAAGAATATTAAAATTGTAGAAAATATAGTATTGAAAAATTTCCTCCCTAGGGGATATTTTTATGTAGGTGTATGGCGAGATCTGTCGCTAAGATTGTTAGGAAGCCAATGTTTCTCACAAATATATATTTAATGAAATTATGAAAATAAACTGAAATTTGTTATTTGATCAAAAATAATATTGTTTCATTGTAACAAATAGTGATTCTTTTCTTCATATCTATTTTTCCATTTTCAGTTCTTTTAGGTTGTAAGAGATTTATTATTTTTTGCGATCATTCTTTATATAATAGATTTGTTTCTTAAATATTCGAAATTACTTTATTTTTTTAAAAAAAATGATTTCACTTTAATTTTAATGTATTTTTCTTAAAAACAAATTATTTGAAAAAAGTAAGGAAGTACTTGATTTTTTCACTCTTTGTAATAAATTGAAAATTGATGATTTAAAAATAAACAATGCCAAGCAAATTGCTTTCACTTTTGTTTTGACTTCTAATTGACAAATTTTTAATTTACCAATGATAGAAAAAGATACTGTTTCAAGTATTCTTCTCAATTGAATATGGGTAAATGGTGCACAAATTTAATTAATATGTAAATGAAAGTATGTGGTGAGGCGACATGCTGTAAGTTGTGAACAAAAAAAGCTCTTCCAGCGAATCATCATTTAAATATCTTGTAGGAATTAATATATGTGTAAAAAAATGTGTAAAAAAATTTATATAAAATTTTTTTATCCACAAATGTAATCATGTATAAAATACTTTTTCTTTTAGTATAGTTAAAATATTTAAAATAATTTTCTTTTATATTTTAAGATTAATTAACAATTTTTAAGTACAATATATATAATGCAGACTTTAAATAAAACTATTTTTATTTCTTTTGCAAGGATCTGATCCATTAATTTACACAATTACAATATATCTACAGTTGAATTATTCATTGAGTTTTCGAAAACAATTTTTTACAACATTAAAAATGATTTTAAAACAGTAAGGTAGAATCAAAATCTCTTTAAACTATTGTTCATCAATCCTAAATGATAAGACAGAAAATGTGGGTGAATTAAAAAAATTATTGATAATCTGTCATTGAAAATACTTCCATTTTTCAGACTTTAGTACTAGAAATGGAAATAACTTTATGATATTATGAAAAGAATTTACGAAAGTCAAGCAAACGAATTCTGAAAAAAAAGTGTTGCTTTTTTAACATTTTACACTCACGTAATCTTGTAAAAAAATTTAAATTATTTTTTAATTTAATGCATCTTGCTTTTCATAAAAAGGCTGAAATGTGTTATTCTTTTCAAAAGAAGATTTTTGGTTAAAATACTAGCTCTAAAAATATTAATGCCAGTTTGATGTAAAAAAATAGGTATATTATTTTTCTATAATCTTGTTATAAAAACTTGAAAATTTAAATTTTTTAAGAGTTAGTTCAGCTTGAATTTTTACACACAAGATTAAAATTTGTACATAATAGAAAAATTTTAGGACAATTGACGAATCTGTAATTTTGTGAATTGTATATTTCCAATTCAAAACTTTAACAATAAACAATTTGTTCAGAAAGGATTTTAAAAAATTGTACAGACGCATTTAGAAATCTGCACAATAAAAAAATCCCATCTAAATATGTTTTTACCTGTTATCTTGTGAAATAAAAATAGGTATTATTTCTATGATAAAAAATATCTAATATTTGCAAATATAAAAATATTGCTTAATAAATACTGATTGATTTTTATGAATATAGTTCTTCAACATGACAACTGAAATGGATATAACAAAAATTGTTGTAATAAATAACGTATAAAATTGAAGCTACCTATTTTACTGTAACAGTAATACTATATTTAAAACAAGCAAATGACACTAAATATCATAAATAATAGTTTAAAAATATTAGTTTTTCAATGTTTATACTACTTTTTTCATGATGGAAAACCAACTTGGTGCCCAATGATATAAATCTGTCAAAACTTAAACCCTTGTAATGCTGAAAAGTGAAAATCTTTGTAGCGAGGTATTCGAAACAATATCCTACCTCCTTTCTGGCTTCTTAAAACTAATTGCCCATTTTAAAATAGCAAGTTTCGAGCATTTTAAATGCATTGTAAATTAATGCATGTATGTCATAGATATGCTGTCAGAAGGAAGACTTGTGAACTTCAGCTCACTTTAAAAAATTTCAAATACATAGATGAAAAGTTTGTTTTTTCTGGGATAAATGTAAAATACAATGTAATTTACAATTCATAAAAACTCTTATTTGAAGAAACATTTAACATATCACACATGAACATTATTATTTACAATCTCATATAAGTGTGTCAATTCCAACCATCAACATATTCTGTATAATAGTTGATAATTATAGTGAAATTACATAAGACACATTTTTGAATTGAGAAACAATCTTGATTCACTAAGCCCCTGATTATGTTATGTGTGTATATTTATTTAAAATTATGAAATTATGTAATCTGCATATATATATATATATATATATATATATATATATATATATATATATATATATATATAAACATCTCTATATGACATAATCCTTTAACTAAGCAGAACTTTTAGAAGCACTTTCAGCTCACATAAATTAATCAAAATGAAATTGGTAAAAATTATGGTGAAAATCAAAAGTTTTGTCTATTATCTAGTTCATTTGAAACTATAATGTAACAAACACAAAAGCCATATCCAGGAAACTTGGAATAATTTATATACGATTATAAATACTATCCAACCAAGTTAAAATTTAACTTTTTCCAAATTATTGAAAAAATCCTCAGAAATACCACCTAAAAGATGGAAAATAGATATCTCAAGATATTGAAAAAGAGGAAATGGCAAATGCTAATAGGAGACAGGCTCTGCTAGCTAGGATAAACAGGATTTAAAGGTTGTAATACTGATAAAGAAGTTTATTATATCGACACAAACTGGACCAATTTACAAAAATTTATAAGAAACACTTCATCAAAATTTTAAGTAACTTCAAATTAATCAATTAGCATCAACAGCCACTATTTAACTTATAACTTTCAGTAAAAGCAAAATTATGATATAAATCTCAACAAATCTAAAATTATTGGAACTAACATGCATATTCAAATTTTAAAAGGTCCATAATAATGAATGAAATTTAATATTCTTGTCATGTAACCCAATAAAATTACTGATTTGTTATATCATTAATAATCAACTAAATTAACTATTAAAGAAATCCAACATGGTTATTTAAATCTAGCTATTCTATTTAATTTCTCGCCAACATTTCCAATAATAAATAGCTTTATTTTAATGAGGAATGATATCAAAAGCATTTTCCTGCTTCTTTATTACAAGCAAATAATTAGCAATTTTAACCAGACATTTTTTATATGACAGTATTAAAGTTCAGATATTTTCCAAATCTCAAACACCAATTGTAAACTTTAATAAATATAACAGTTAAAAATTGGGAAAATGTTCTACTAATATTAATAAGAATCGGTATTTATTATAATCTATGAACAATCAGTTTTGTTACGAAGGTTTTTGCATTAGTATTCTCTAGAAAGTATATACACAACACTATGTAATAAATCCTATAGCAATTATATAAGCATTTATGAAGTATATCTATGTATAAAAAACTTGCAAAAGAAAAAAATGTCTTGCATGTTAAAAGTGCCGAATAAAATTATCAGTATAGTTCACATCATTACTTTTGATGGCAAGAGAAAATGATTGTCTTTTTGCATACAATATGTATAAAATCTGATTCGAGATAAGCAGATATTTAAACATCTGATTTAACCACCGAAAATAAAACCACAATAGTTAAAAATTACCTTTTAACTATTGCGGTTTTATTTAATGAATGTTTCAAACTATAGATGTACATCCAGGCTATTACTTTTATCTAAATTGATCAAAAGTAACACCAGATATCTAATGAAAAACAAAATGAATATCTATATACACTAACGATTGACGTTATAAAAAATTTTCGTATGCTATTTCAGAATCAGCAATCAATCTAATAGTAGGATAATATTTTTCGAGGAATATATATGTGAAAGACAGCATATCTAACCGATTTCTCGGTCCAAAAATTTAATAAATACACATTCAAATAGTAAGCATTACGAGTAACAATTACAATGAACACAACTTTAAACCTCTCCAATTTTTTTCAAATGGCTGAAATTTCTATTGCCATAAATGAAAGTAGAAATCATTAAAATATATCTTGTTAAATATATTATGTGGTTTTAATAGTTAAAAACTTAAAAATTTTTAAGAAAATTCAAATTTTTCCACAATTTTTAAAATTTGGGAATTTTGAAAATTCCCATGGGAAAAAACCCGGTTTATTCCCGGAAATAAACCGGGTTTTTTCCCATCCTTACAACACTACCTATTGCACATGAACTTCCAATGTAATATCTTCACTTGGTCATCAGGTGACCTCTCACTGTGCCCAAATTATGAAAGTTTCTGTGTTTTGATGAATCTTACTATATTTTTATGATTGGTAAGAGCTTCTAATTTATCACTAGTTCTAATTCTTCAACAATTATTATTTATTGTAATGGACCAAAACAATTATCTAGGTATTTTCAGTTCAAAAATTAGTAAGTAACTTATGTCAAAGTCCAAGTCTCGCAGCCATATGACACCATGTAACCAATAATTGTTTTCTACACTTTTAGTCTAATTGTCCTCTCTAGGGATCAATTTACTTTTCATCATTAATTAGATACAGATGAAGTGTGTCAAAATGTAGATGAATGAGTTAATTCTAATTAGAAACAGTTTTTATAACGAAAAAACTTAAATGATAACCTAAAATTGAATAAATCTAAAAATCTACAAAGTTGAGTAAGAGTATCAGGCATTGGGAATTTTCGTTTAGCACTGACTCGATCAAGAATTGGAGATAAACCTTCTTCGGAAACTTTAAATCCCAAGAATTCTAAGGTCGGAACTCCAAATTTATATTTTGAAAATTTTATGGTTAGTCCATAATGGTCTAACCTAGTGAACACAGCACGAAGATGTACAAAATGCTCTTCTTTGTTTTTAGAAACAACTAAAATGTCATCAATGAGGTCATAAACACCATTTAAACCTGTGCTAACTTCATCAATAAACCTTTGAAATGTGCTGGATGCATCGCACAAGCCAAACTGCATCCGAGTGCTCTCGAAGAGTCCGAAAGGTGTACAAAAAAAGGCAGTTTTATAAACATCCTCGGGAGCAATCGGAATCTGATGGAATGCCTTTACTAAGTCAATATGAGAGAATATTTTGGTTCCATGAAGTTCACTAGTAAAATCTAAAATGCTTGAAATTGGATACTTGTCCTTTTTGGTTTGAGCATTAAGGGTTCTATAATCGCCCACAGGACGCCAATCATTACTGTTTTTCTTAGGAACCATATGTAATAGAGAAGCATAATTACTAGTTGATAGGTGCTAATGGCCTAAGTTTAGCATATGTTAAAATTCTATTTTGGTAATTTTGAGACGGTCAGGAGCTAACCGACAAGGTTTAGCTAAAACAGATAGACCTACAGTTTCGATGTGGTGAACAACAGTGTGCTTTACGTTTGGTCTGAGCAAGGGGGTTTAAGAATATTCGAAAAAATTTTTACAATTTTATCAAAATCATTTGCAATATTGATAGTTTTAACAGAAAATATATTAGTACCATTAACTATACCTTGAGAATTTAATTTAGTACATATATCAAACAATTTACCATTTCTTAAATCAAGTTTTAAATTAAAATGATGCAAAAAATCAGCACCTAATATTGCTTGAGATATATTGCATATAAAAAATGGAAAAACAAACTTTTTTCTAAGACCTAAACCCACAGACATGAATTTTTGATCATAAACTAGTATTGGAGTACCATTGGCAGCATTGAAAATTTCCACAGGTTTTATGTTACGTTCATTTTTGGTAGCTGGAAGCAAGAAACAATCACTGCCCATGTCAACTAAGAACAGGATATTAGTTCTTTTATCACGGACAAATAGGCGACGAGAGTAGGAAGGCTTGGTATATTTCGCCTCTAAGCAAGCCGGTTTTCGTTTCCCGGGAAAGAACATGGTGGGTGTCTGGCATTTATTGACTTTTTCCTTGTATTTACGGTGATACCAACAAATAGTAGAACGCGATGCACTAGAACTGGATTTCTGTGGATTGTATCTGTTGCTAGAGGTACTTCGTGACTTTCGAAGAGCTGCGATTTCTCTGCGGAGGCTCTTGAGCTCAGCTAACAAGGTAGAATTTGAGGAGGCTTCAGCGGAATCAATAGAAATCGATGTGCTACTGACTTGAATAGATGTAATTTCTAAAATTCTATCTGCAACTTCAGCAGCTTTATGTGGAGTTAAAGGTTGAATAGATGCTAATATTAACTGAATGTTGCTAGGTAGTTGTTGCAAGAATAGTTCTAGAAGTAGATTTTTTCTTACTTTGTGTGATTCTGCTCGCCAGTGCATCACTCTCAAAAGTTCTGATTGTTTTCGATCTCTTAATTGTTCTCCAGAAAACAGTCGTCTAATTTCTTGAGTGCTTGATTCACCACAACGAGAAATCACTGATTCTTTAAGATTCTTGTATGGATCTGTTTTGTCCGGTTTTAAAATAAAATCACGTATCAACATCGCTGTATCGGGTGGTAAATTAGCAACACAATAGTTATATTTGGTTTTGTTTTCCGTAATTGGTTTTGGGTATGTTAGTTCAAATGTGGATTCTACCATTGTAAACCATAGTGAGGATCTGTGGCGATAAATTTCGGAATATTTACGGCAGGGATAGCGTCATCCACTTTGATATCGAAATCAAAAGTTTATCACGAAAAACGAAATTGTATCACAAAAGTTCAGAAGGCTGAATAATTCGAGCCCAATTGTCATCAATGCAGTGTGTCAAGGTGTAGATGAATGAGTTAAATTCAATTAGAAACCATTTTTATAACGAAAAACTTAAATGATAACAGTTTAACAGACATACTTTGCCATGGAAGATAACGAGAAGCGAAAACTACAAAACAAAAGTGGAAAATCCTTTTTCAGAGAGTATAAGCATTCCGATGGTGAAAGTTGTAGTAATTTTTATACAAATGATCACTTTTATATAGGTAGCTCTGCGAAAAATATATAATCACTACACTGATAAGAAAAATAACAACAGCTCTCTATCAAGGTTCTGAAATTAATTTTTTCTAAAATAGTATTTGAAAAATTTATAATTTCACCCAAATATGTAAAATTTTTAACAGTTTTGAATTTATCAACTATCAGACACAGTCACTACAAATGCTGACAAATTTAGTTTTTTCTGGGTATTTTGTTTTTTATTCATTAATTAAAGGACATCTGTGCCTGCTACTTCTATTAATATTTTTGCTTTTTTAATTAACTTTTCTTTGTTTCAATTTAGTATTAGTATGTCATCAGCAAATGAACAAATTTGAGTTGTTTTAATAGAAAATAAGGCCTCTTAGATTCAATTTTTGATTACAAATTCATGTATTAAATTAAAGAGTAAAGAGGTGATAATGGACCAGCATTGATATCGAAAATTTCTGAAAAACCATTCTGGGTTAAAAAATGTTTCTTTAGATTCCTTTAAAGTAATTTGAATTAATTTATCTAATTTGATTGGTATATTTAGCTCAGCTAAAATTTTAATCATTTTGCACCTATCCACCTTGTCCAAATCCTATTTGAAATCCCCAAAAAAAGTAAACAATTTGATATTATATTCGTAAAATTTCTCAACAAAGTTTCTAACTATTTTTTGTTTCTAATCATTTTGCACCTATCCACCTTCTCCAAAGCCTATTTGAAGTCTCCAAAAAGGGTAAACAGATTGATATTATATTCGTAAAAATTCTTAACTATTATTATTAAAAAGTTTAATTAATTTATGATATAATTTATAATCAATTAGTCAAGTTGTTAACTCTACCTTACAAATTGAAATTTTGTGATCTCAAATTCTTGATTAGAAATTTTTTTCCAATTTGTGTAAATAGAATTCATTTTTTACAACTCCTTGGCAACGAAATAGAATAGTTTAATGTACGGTTCTTTATAGTTTCATATTTCATAATTTTCTTATCATTAACAAATAGATCATTCAAGAATTATACACGAATAAGTATATAGAACGCATATAAACCAGTACAAAGCACGATCAAATATTTTGCATGTTCAACAACTGATACAAGAGCAGCTCTGAGTTTCTGATTGAATTTCAAAATTTTGCATGCGCACTAACCTTGTGCACATAAAATGTTTTGTTGTGATTATGTTTATTAGTAAATTTTTAAACATTCCCACTTTGTATGTATAAAAAATGTATTATAAGTTAATGCATTATATATAAGAATATAAAAATATTATGCTATCTGTTAAATCCTGTTAATCAAACATATTTTTGAAATAAATAACTTTAGGATTCATTTCCAGTTATATATTTAAGAATCATTAAATATATAATTAATCAATATTTAAGCAAAATGTATTACAAATGTATATTTTTAATATAAAGCAAAATGTCTGTTATGTTTTTAAATTAAAGTGACAGAAATTTAAATTTTCACTTTACCGGCTTAATTAATAAAATTTCATTTTTATACATGTAAAATTAATTTATATTATTGAATATTATTTTTAAGAGAAATAAATAGATAAATACAAAAATGTTATGGATTTTTTTTTATTTCATTAAGAACACAAATTTTTCTCGTCTGAAGGTATAAAACCTGTTTTCATTTAAATACTTTTAATATATTAAGAGAAGATATAACTTGTATTTATGTCACAGTAAAGCAGTATGTTAACAAATTTAGGCTTATTATAGCTTAATGGTAGGCTTTTATTCCTCACTTTAGAAGACACTGGCTTAAATCATTGTCGATTAACGTGAAAAAGATGTTTCTGTTTTCCAACTTGATAAATTAGTGATACAAATAATTGTAGTTAAAGGTACAAGTATCTAGAGAATTCTGAAACAAAAGCATTGATTTGGGAATAAATCTAATCTTTTAATAAATAAAGGAAATTTTGAAAAAATTAGATAAACCTATCATTTTTTTCACTACAATTTATGTTTTGTTCTGCATATATTAAGCAAATTGAAATAAATCAATCGGAGGGAATCTGAACCAAAATATAAGAATTAAAAAATTCATTAATATTAAGTTTTACATATTTTAAATAAAAACATCTATTTTTTTCCTTTGAAACATTTTTTTATAAAAACCGAAATTTAGTTTATATTTTATCCCTCAAATCTTTTCTAAAATATGTTAACGCAATGTATACTTTATTTCATTATTAATATTTTATCAATTTTTAATATACATAAAATATAGAGAAACGTATACACTTTTAAAAGTGTACTGCAAAATTTCCTTCATACATAAATATGTTTTCATTTGTATGTCATCTGAAAACGAAAATTGTCTTTAAATTAGAAAAATTATTAGTTGATGAATTACAGTGAATTCTGCATAAAGTAATTTGCTAGTGTTCTCTTAAATTCCAAACATTTGGATTTTTTCCCTTAAATTTAAATATCAGTATAAAATAAGAAAAAAACATTCTGGTCTAATTCTTTGGAATAATGTGACGTATTTAAGAAAGTTAATTGAGTTATGTTATATTAAATAATTCAGGAGAAAAATTAAATAAGTTTAAAATTTTTTACAAATAAGATAGAAGATATATGTTTGTCTTTCATTTCACGCAATTATATTTTGGTAAAGCAAGTACTTAAAACGAAATGCACAGTAATTTATATAATAGAATGGGAAAATTAACACCATAAAAGTGTTCAATTCAGTTCATTACAAATCGATAAAAAAGTTATTATTAATATTGTATATTCAGATTGAGGAAATGAATTATGTATATATTAATATTCAATTAGAAATGTGCTTGATTTTTTTCAATAAATAAAAAATAACATAATTTTAGAATACTTGTTTATTTAAAAAAATTTAATTTTATCTAATATCCGAATTTTTTTTAATTTAAGAGGGAATTAGTATTTGTCAAATGATGTTTATACTTAGAGAAAAGAGTAAGCTTCATAGTAATTCTAGTCTGTTGTGGAGGAAAATAAATCTTAGGAACAAAAAAAGTTTCTGGCTCATATGATCGTAAGACACATATTAATAGTTTCGTTTTTAAAACAATGTTTATAATTTAAACAGTATTATTCTTATGTATTACGTGAAAATTTATTTAGAAAAATTACTTATTTACTGTGTAGGAATTCTGCTTAGGACAGAAACAGATGTAAATTCTGAAAACATATAAATAACAAGCCATTAGAAATCTTTGAATTAATTGAAACAATGCTTATTTTAATAAATATTTACATAATTGAAATTTTTCGCCAAAACACTATTCTCAGAGGAAATAACTTGTATTTCTCTATCTCATTTTAGAAATTAAAGCATTAAAAGATAGTAGAAATATGGAATTCCAATCACTAAAATGTAACACACTAATAAAATATTTGTTTAATAAATTAACATATAAATGCCAGCAATTCATTAATATTTAAGTGAAGAAATATTTATAAATTACACCGATTAAAATTATTCCTGTTAATTAGTTTCTAGAAATTAGATAAAATATTATAAGATTAACTTAACAAAAATTTTATTATTTATATTATTTATAAAACTTATATAAAAAATTATGCCATTGTTTTTTAAATTGACAGATGGCAGCACTAATATAAATGCAATTGTTGCAAAAAAATAATAGTTAAAATATTGAGCATTAGTACTTAACCGTTTACTACTAACTACTAACTTCTAACTTCCCTGGTGTACTTAGTTTTAAAAAAATCATTATACATATATATATATATATATATATATATATATTTATATATATATATATATATATATATATATATATATATATATATATATATATATTATATATATATATATATATATTTATATATATATATATATATGTATATATATATTTATATATATATATATTTATATATTATATATATATATATTTATTTATATATATATATATATATATATATATATATATATATATATATATATATATATATATATATATATATATATATATATATATATATATATATATTATATATATATATATATATATATATATATATATATATATATATATATATATATATATATATATATATATATATATATATATATATATATATATATACACTGGTGGAAATGCAATTAAAGACACTCAAAAATTCGCTTATTTTTCATATAAATGCCCGTGATATTTTTTGTACTAACTTTATTTGAATTAAATTTTTTGTTTTCAATCATTTTGTGCAAAACACTTGCAAAAAAAAAACTAATTTAGTGAGTATTTACATCATTTTGTTGAAAAAATCCAATATTTCGAGTGGAAATGCAATTAAAGACACTTACTTTAAATCTAGAATTATAGATATCTAACACTTCATTTTTGTTTCTAAAGTGCTTAAAGGAGCAGTTTGTTGTCTCTGTTGTGTTAAATTCTAAATATTTCAAAACATCTTGGCTCAAACACTTATTATTCAAAGGTAGTTACAGAATGGGACGTAACATCGGACTTTCGTTAGAAGAACGATCAAAATTTCGAATTTTAAAGGAAGAAGACTACTCAAATAGGTCAATTGCAAAGAAAATTAATCGCTCTCCAACTGTTGTGTGCAGTTTTTCAAATCTAGGTGATATGTATGGAGTTACGAGGGGTCAAGGTATTTGTAGTAAATTAAGTGACCGTCAAAAGCGGCAGATAATTCGCTAGGCAATAAGACCTAACGTAAATTCTACCAAAATTAGAAGAGATTTATGCCTATCTGTTACAACTCGAAGAATCAGATAAATAATTAGTCAATCTGAAGTTGTTAAATGGGCGAAAAAACATCGCAAACATCTCTTAATTATTCAGCATAAGAAGGCACATTTGGAATTTACAAAAAAACATGCAAATTGGGACTCTGAATGGAACAATGTGGTGTTCAGTGATGAGAAAATGTTTAATTTAGATGGACCAGATCGAAACAGATATTACTAGCATCGCATGGAACCAAACAAGAGATTTCAGTTAGCCGCAATTTTGGTGGAGGCACATAGATGGTAGAGGGAGCTTTTTCGAGCTATGGAACAACTCTCATCTGTAGGATCACACCTAAAATGAATTCCTCCGATTTTATTGAACTCCTAGATAACGTTCTGTTGAAATATGCCGAAGATATGCATGAAGATTCCAGGATATTTCAACAAGATAATGCAAGCATTCACAACTTTAAAGCAACAACATTCTTTTTCATGGGGCGAAACATCAAGGTTATGGACTGGCCATCTAGAAGTCCCTATCTGAACCCTATTGAAAACATCTGGGGATTGATAACACAAAAAGTTTACAAAAAGTTTAAAAGGCCACTTTGAGTCAGTAATGGATTTAAAAGGCAAAATTCGTGTTGTATGGTCAAATTTGACATTAAATTACCTTCAAAATCTTGTGAAATCGATGCCAAATAAAATGCATGAAGTAATTGTAAACAATGGAGGTGTCATTCATTATTGATTAATAAATTTGTTCGAAAAACAACAAGTGTCTTTAATTGCCTTTCCACCAAATTTCTGATTTTTTGATTAAATGATCTAAATTCTTACTAAGTTAAGTTTTTTTTTGCAATTTTTTTACACTTAATAATTGAAAACTAAAAAATGTGATTCAAATGAAGGTAATTCAAAAAAATATCATGCACTTTTATGTGAAAAATAAGTGAATTTTTGAGTGTCTTTAATTGCATTTCCACCAGTGTATATATATATATATATATATATATATATATATATATATATATATATATATATATATATATATATATATATATATATATATATATATTAATTTGAAAAATTTCAAACATTTTTGAAAGTTTCCAAAAGTTCTTTAGGAATGAACCCTGTTCTTTCCGCCAGCGCAACAATATAAATAATGCAGTTATTTATGTAAAATGCGTGTTTAAATTCGGAAACCATTTCTTTATATTTTGGAGTAGTAGTAATAATATAAGTCGAACTATTCTTTTGTACCTCTAATTCTAGAATGTTTTTATCTTTCATTGAAAAGAAGTAACATCAATTAATACATTTTCATAAATTTTAGCAATCATATTGATAGTTCTAACGTGAATCTTGATATAAAAGTCTTACATACATATGAGGTCTCAACTTCTTCAGGAGAAAACATGACAAGAATTATCTTCTAGATAAATCCAAAAACAGGATAGATTCTTCAGTATGAGGTTAATGGAGAGAAGTTGTTTGAGAGATACAATTAACTTTCTGCAGATGAAATCACAGAAAATACAAAGAAAATTACAATATTGAAAGGTTTGATTACAAAATGTATGGAAATTTCTCATCACACCATGTTAATATCTTTCGAATGAACAGAATATATCTCTACGCCTCAGATTTTATTAGAAGGATCTATGGACAGCTCATGCAGCTAAGAAAAGAATTATCCTCCAATACGAAATCTTTGGAGAAGGAGCACTAATATTTGCTAGTACCGGAAGCATTTAAGTAATATTTGATCAAAATCAGCAACACTACATATACATTTGTCTGTTTGGATAGATTGAATTGAGTTAATACAGCAATCTACCTTGTTCTAGCTCTATTCTAGGAAATTCTTGTTCAAGGAAATTCAGGCATCTTCTATTTAAGGTCTTTTAAGGAGACAATTCTAGCTTTTTATGGATAGCAAAGGGAATAAACATTTAGCTTATTTGTAATTCAGCCATTCCTGAAGCTGGGAATTCATAAAATGAATTCGTGCGTACGTATTGTGCGAGATTTTTAATAGGGATATCAATTTACTGGCTGTGAAAAGCAGATTTATCAATACAGTTAGCTTGTTCTTTACTTTCTCTTCCACAACTTGGCCAGGAAATTATGGAAAATAAACGGAAATACAAATCGCTATTGCATACTCATGAACATTTGTCCAGAATTTTATCACTGCTAATAGAATAGCAGGGCTTCTGCAATGAAAATAAGAATTTTGGAAGGCAAACTTTTTGAAAAGAAAGAATTATGGATATAACTGAAAACTGCCACTCTAGAATTTGACATTTGTTTTAAAGCAATGTCACCTTAAAGATTAAAATGTGGTTTGCTTAAGTTGTATAAGAATAATCTCTGATAATTTTGTTATAATTTCACTATAAAGGTTCTTAGATTAGAAGGGGTTATCTGACAAGGAAAAAGCACTATGAAAGAGTCCAAAGACTGAAACTTAAATAGCTTCAATGTGTTTTGTTCATTAATTCCCTAAGAACTTAACCGATTCCTAGTATGAAAAACAAAAGGGAGCTCATTGGTAAAAGTGTTGACTGACAATTTTTCCATAATCTACTACATGGAGACTATGATTCTAGACTGTTATTTCGAATATACTCTTTTGTGGATAGGATTTCTTGATAATATGGTAATGAGAGCAGGAGAAGTATTGTGATCCCCAGTGGCGTAGTGAAGGGGGGCAGGGGGTCTATCGTGCCCCGGGCGCCACTTTAAGTGGGGCGCCAAACATTAGTTACGAAAATTTTTTTTCAGAATAATTTTATTTCTCTTTAATTGAAACATCACTTTTATTCACAGAAATATATTTTAAATTTAATAATTATTTTCTTCTTTTAAAGAGCTTGCCATAAATGAAAATGTACTTCCATATTAACAAGTTAGTATAGTATAGTTCGTATTAAAATATTTGTTCTTTTAATCGCGTTTTGCATTATCTTTTCTCACAGTTTCTTATACTTTGCTCAAGATTTGTGGTGCTTTATCATTCCTTTGTATAGTAAATCTTGTACATGTAATGAAAGAAATATGTTTAATTTTTTCTGATAAATATTCTGAAATATAAATGGTAGGATTTAATAAATAATTCCGTCGATAACAAACAATAACATTATTTATTTGAGCAGGATAGCTCGAATCAGAACGCGCGCACTATACTGCTACAAATACAATTCCTTTCCTTTTTCTTTCTGCATCAAGTTTTTCAGCGAGAAACAAGAGCGTAGGAGGTTGCCATATTTGGCGCACTTTATCGCCTTTTGAACAATTTTTCAAGGCGGCAACATCCCGGGCCCCGTGGAATGGTTAACATTCAACAACCAATCAAACAATAGCAAAAATATGATTTACACAATTCTAAAGCAATATTCTAACATAATAATAAACATTACATAGGTTTAGGTTCAACAAATAATATGCATAATTAACACACAGGTTCAAACTACTAAATGGTAAGAACAATTATATTAATTCAATTAAACAATGCAGAAAATGATAATGATAAATAATATTTCAGAAACTATAATGCTATAATAATACAGTAATTCTAATCAGTATTTACAGGAAGTATGCACAATTTTGTAATGGATCTTTTTAAAACCCCATGAACAGTAACATTGACAACTCTGACACAATTGTCAGGGCCACGATAAACTTCTACTATTCTCCCAAGAAGTCACTTGTATTTGGGTAGATTAGGCTCCTTTACTACTGCTAACATACCTGGGCTGACATTCATTTTTAAAAATTTCCATTTATACTGCGATTTTGAAAATTCCTCAGATATTCCAAGCTCCATTACTTCCAAATAATCTGAGTCAGTTTTTCAACTTGTTTCCACCTTGATAAACGGTTGATAGGAACATCAACGATATTTGGTTCAACAATTGTAGTTATAGGTCGCCCAATTAAGAAATGATATGGCGTTAAGGCCTCTAGATCATTGATATCTGATGACATCGGAGTCAAGGGTCTCGAATTTAGGATTCCCTCAATTTCTGTAATTATGGTAAGAAATTCTTCGTAACTGAAATTGGCATTTCTTGCACCCTTAAATAAATGGTGCTTAAAAGACTTAAATCATTGTTTACATTTTGAAACTCTTTGTTTACATTTTGAAGCCGTTCGGCTGTTGATTTCGTCTGCTAAAATCTTTATCAACTGAAACAGTTTCTGTTTTCAGCAAGCCTTAAAAAGTTTTCCATGATGATTGTTTTTATCTTTAATGAATTGGCAACACTTATTTACATTACATTTATTTAGGGATGGGGCTTTGTTACTTTTCCTGTACTAAGTACGTACTGAGTACAGTTACTTTTAAAGTAACAAGTATTTTACCGATTACATTTCGTACTTGTTACAATTTCTTTTTTACTGCCATCTATCGGATTAAAATATAATGACAAATATTTTAAAATTTTATAAATAAATTTAATAAAAACTAAATTAATAATAAATAAATTAATAATTAGTTAAAACTAAATAAGTAGATCAATAATATTTTATATAAAACCATAAAATTAATTAATAAAATTAATGTTAATTTAAATTATTATCATTTATAAATAAGCATTCACTTAAATATTAATGAAAAGATCTATAAAAATAATTCTTATTATTTATGCAACATTTCAGTAATGGCAAGTTTTTGTTTTTCCTGTAATGCTTTAATTTCTAGTATGAGACAAAGAAATAGAAGTTGTTTATCTACAAACAGTTTTTTTTTTTTTTTTTGTAAAAAAAATTGAAATTTCTAAATCTTCTTAAACGTAATTCATTCAATATAAAAATCATGACATTTTATTATTTACATTTATTTTCAGAATTTATATCTGTTCTAAGTAAATTTTCCAATTATTCAATCGTAATTTTCAAAGACTTCCAATGTTAATTAAAATATAAAATTAGATGAGATAATATAATTTCAATTTTTCAACCTAATCAGCTTAATTTTTTATTAGAATTTAGTAAGACTTTCCAATTATGTAAATGAATTTTTATAATTAACTTGTAAATATTTTGCATAGAATTGTAAAGTGGGAAGTTTAATCAATTACAAAGAGGTTTTATTTTACGTTAAACAAAGAGGTTTTACTTACAAAAATACAGAAATTAATCAGAAAAATCAACTAAAATTTAATTTCCTTTATTTTTCTATAATTAAACATTAACGAGACAAACATAGTAAAAAATTTTTATGTACAATAGATAATAATTTTTATTATAAAAGACGTTTAATTGTTTATATTTTTATGTAGTAGATAAACCAGTTTTTTCTAAAATAAAAATTGCATTAACTCACATATCTTCTTTCAGTTTCCTGAAACTTAATCAATTTATGGTTAAATAAAGTAGCTTTGCAATTAAAACTGTAGTTTTCATTTTTAATATATTAACATAATTAATATATTAATAATGTTTAAGTAAACATAATTATTTTATATTAGATATAGTTGCGTAAAATTTCAATAACTATCAAAACATATAAAATAGTTTTACCAATAATCTAAATGTTATAATGTATTAAGGTAAAATATTGAGAAACAACGTTTAATAAAAAATGGAGGAACAGAAATAGATACATTTTATTTACATCAATGCATAATTTAAGAAATAAACATGACAGTAACACATGATGGTATAAATAAAGATAAGGTAAAAATTAACTTAATTAAAGTTTTTTCTTCATTTCGAATTTTTAAACTAAAATGAATAAACTACCTTCATTAGGTTCTCATCAACATTCTCATTATCTGAATAAAAATAAATCGTATGGTAAAAAATACAAAAGAACATATTTTCTAAAAGTTTAAATTCTATATATTTACGGTAAAATATAGTGAAACTAAAACATGGTTGAATAAAAAATAAATATATTTATATGGAATTATAATAAAAAATATGCATAGTAAAAATAACAATGGAAGTATGTAAGCAGATTTATATAATTTAAATATTTTTTTAATTTAAGAAATCTGATCTTATTTAATGTTCAAATAAATATGTTATATATGTTCATACAATAAAATTTTTAAAAGAAATAATAACAAAAATAAAAGTTATTAAAAATTGCTTAATACATAACAAGAATATCATGCTTTTCTTATATTTAAAAAAACGTCATATATTTGAAAAAGAACGACAATCACTAAATAACTGAAACGAAATAAATGTACATGCGTATTTTATTTCGCAATATAAATTCATATCTCCCTCTCCAACCCAAAGAGATCTTTCAATTCCCAAGTATCCCTCTTCTATTTACCCAGTTAAACCAACTGTCATTTCCCTTCTCCCACCCAGCCTCCCTACCATGAAGCTACCATAATCTCATAATTCATCCGTTTGCATCGATATATCGATGATATTGTTACTTGTACTCGCTCTGTCATTGGCTCTTCTGTACTTGTTACAGAAGAGCCAATGACAGAGCGCAATGTAAACTTATTACTTTGTAACAAGCAAGTACAATGTAACAAGCAAGTACAAAGTAACAAGCAAGTACAATGTAACAAGCAAGTACAAAGTAACAAGCAAGTACAAAGTAACAAGCAAGTACAAAGTAACAAGCAAGTACTCACGTACTTGCTTGTTACTTTGTAACAACCACGTACTCACGTACGCGCTGATTACTTTGTAACAAGTACGTACTCACGTACTCGCTCTGTCTTAGAAACTGGTCAAGTACATTGTACCTGCAACTGTCTGAGGATACTCGAACTCGCGCTGACTTTGTTACTGGAAGTACTGAGTATTTGGAAGAAAAAGTACTGATTACAGGTTGTTACATTCAAATACTGATTACAAAATACTTGTTACAGGTATTTCTTCCCATCCCTACATTTATTGCTTAATGTTTGTTTATTCTAATTTTGGTTTTGAATTTTGAATTTCTATTTTACTTTCGGTTTTGCTTTTGAGTTCATTTTATTTGATAAAACAGTTCTTTTCAGAACTAGCTACTTCCTTACTACTATAGTTTTAGCATTTATTTAAATTTAAATATGGATGCTGTTCATTCTAAATATAGAAAGCCTAAAAAAGGCCGAGTAAAAGAAGTATTGCTTCAAAGAAAAATTCTTTGAAACGTTGGGCAGTTGAGAAGGAATTGGAAATCTGTGCATAAAATGATTCATTAGAAACTTTTTCTACTTCTGTCCCTATTTGTTCGCCATCTCAATATGTTTTTATTAATTCAGATATATTTTCAAATTTGCTGAAAAATGTCCCTTGCAGTGACTGTGGTGATAATTCTTTGGATATTCGACAGCTGAATTCTTATGGATATTCAGTGAAACTAGAACTTGTGTGCAAAACTTGCTGGAAATGCTTTGGATCTGCATTTTCAAGTGAACGAGAATTGCCAACAAGAAAGTTTGATATAAACAGCAAACTTGTCAATGCTTTTTTAGCTATTGGAAGAGGTCATGCAGCTATGGAGACATTTTCTTCAATTCTTGGAGCACCATCTATGGATTCAAAAACATTTACAAGATGTTTAGATAATCTGTGTCAAAAGAATGAAGAACAGAAAATGGAAATGTTACGTGTGTCACGTGAAAGTATCCGTCATGCTCATGTGCAGGCCAATCCTTCCATCCAGGAAAACGACATCATTGATGTAAAAGTTTCTTATGACGGCACATGGCATAAGAGAGGACACACCTCCTTATACGGAATAGGTATCGTGATAGATATTTTGACAGGTCTTGTCATAGATTTTGAAATTTTGTCAAAATACTGTCATGATTGTATGATAACATCTAAAAATCTTGGTGATAATTCTCCAGAATTCAATATATGGAAAAAGAGTCATGTTTCTGTTTGCCAGAAAAATTTTGATGGTTCTTCGGGAAGTATGGAGATGAAAGCTGCTTACATTCTTTGGGAAAGGTCAGTATCAGAATGTAAAATGAGGTATACCACAATACTTTCTGATGGTGATGCCAAAACTTACCAGCATCTAATTGAAAAAAAAATTACGGTTCCGATACACCAATTGAAAAAGAAGAATGCATCAACCATGTTGCAAAACGACTTGGTACAGGTCTTCGAAATAAAGTGAAAGAGTGGAAGACAAAAGGTGTGACATTTGATGGACGGAAGCGAGGAAATTTAACAGAAAACACTATCTGCAAATTGCAAAATTTCTATCGAAAAGCATTTGTAGACAATGCACCAGATATGGTGAAAGTAAAAACTTCAATATTTGCAACTTAGTATCATTGCATGTCAACTGATGCAAAGCCCCAGCACAGCAAATGACCTGAAGGAAGAGAATCTTGGTGCTTTTTAAAAGAGCTAAAGCAAGAGGTAATAAACCAAAAGCACATTCTTAAATGAAGACTCAGCTGTCAGAGCAAGTTGTTGAAAAAATATTACCTGTTTATCAACGATTTGCCTCAGATGAATTTCTTCTAAGATGTGCTTCTTCTGGCACTCAAAATGCCAACGAGAGTCTCCATAGCTTAATATGGCGAAAGTGTCCGAAGGAAGTTTTCATCTCAAAAAAAAAGACTTGAACTTGGTGTCACAAGAGCAATTAGCGAATATAATTTAGGGTACTTGGAGACACTAAAATTAACTGCTAATAGTGAAACTTTTTTTCTCCTATCATTGCCAAAAAACAAGATAGCCGTAGAGAATCTCAGAAGAAGCGGAAATCTTCTGAACAATATAAAAAAGATAGACTTATTAAAAAATACAGAAATATTGCAGATAATAAAATTTGCACGAAAATTGAAGGAGGGACTTCATATTGTTCTGGAGGATTTTAATTATTTTTCTTCTTATTATTTTTACAAAATGAATCAAAATAGTATTCCGTGGAAATATATATTATATATTTTGTTTTATATATTATTATATATATTTTCTGTATTATATATATTGTAAATTTAATTATATTTGTTATTTCATGTAAATATGTATATATTTTATAAAATTGAGTTTAAAAACTATACATATTGATAAATTAACATGACTCCTTTGTTATTTTATGAAAAGTTTATGTAATTAACAGCTAATTTTTTTAATTACTTTAAAATAATTTTAATTAAATAAATAGCTAAATATTTAGAAAATATATTACAATTTGGTTTTTAAGAATCAAATAAACTTGTATGTCAGGCAAATTATAATATTTTAAGTTTTTTGTAGTAAATGCTGTTTTTCTCGGAATTGGTAATTTTAACAATTTTAAAACTTTGAAATGCTCTACGCGCAACAATTTTTTTTTCTATTTTTCAAAACTTTCTATATTTTTTGTTTACACTAATATAAATAAAAGTTGCGATGAATGGTATGAAACAAAGTGAGTTTAATATCATTTTTTGTGTAATATAAATATTTTTATGATTTTTTTATAAAAAATTGCATTTATCCATGTAAATTGAAAATTTTTTACTATAATTACACAATAGGGAAACAAAATATCGCAACATTTGTTTATAATGATAAAATGAATTCTGTATGAGAAAATGGTAAAATTTTATCAATTTTTGTTGCGCATGGAATAATTTGAAATTTTTAAATTTAACGGTATTTTAAAATATTTGAACTGTATTATTTTAAAAACTATTAATAGTAGGGACACAAAATTTTGTATATATGTTTGTATTTATATTATATATTAGTGCTATTAATTTGAAAGAAATATCAACAAAATTAAAATAGTTACTTTTTATAGTCCCTTGTACCCTTATTTGTTTGAGTATTGAGGCTTCTTAAATCTCCGCAAGGGCGCCTTTCAGTAAAATCTTTTTTAGGGACCATATGTAAAGGTGATGCGTAGTTACTCTTTGAAGAACGCATGTGACCGAGATCAATCACGCTTTGAAATTCCTCTCGAGCAACACGCAATCTATTCGGCGCGAGTCGTCGGACTTCCGCAGGAGGACCGGTTGTCTGAATGTAATGTAAGACGGAGTGTTTTATTTCTCTGTTAGGTTTAGAGGGCTTAGTAATGTCGGAAAATTCCCTTAAAAGATTGTGATTTATGGTGTCAGTTGATACTGTTTTAATTGTGAATGAATGTTACTTGTACTTAATTTACAAAGAATAATTAAATTTGTTTTGGAATCAAAGAGTTTCCTTCTATTTAAATCAGGTAAAAGATTGAAATTGTACAAAAAATCTGCGCCGATAGTTGGAGTAGAAACATTTTCTACCAAAACTAACCATTTATATATTCTTCTCAACCCAAAATCCAAGTTTAAAGTTTGAGTTGAGTAAACCTGAATTGCAGAACCATTTGCTGCAGCAAGGGTCATTTGCACAGGATTACGTCTTTGTAATCTTGTTGCTGGAAAAATACTAATATCCAAACCATTGTCAATTAAAAACGGTGTGTTGTACGCTTATAAAATACAAAAAGTGACGGCAGGATGTGGGCAAGGTGACAGTTACCTCTACAATTGCCTCCTCTCGTTTTTTGTCTCCTATTTACAAGGCTGAACACATTTTTTTTTGCTTTGTTGCCAAATTTAAAATGGTACTAATATAATAATTTTTAGATTTACTGCAATGACGATTTTAAGAGGTTATATTCCTCGATTGACTTCTACTTCAACAAATATTATCGATTAAAGAATTTAATTTCACAATTTCTGACACCAAATTTTTTCGTTTGAATTAAAAGAAGAAGCACTTACTGATTGATGTACATTTTATGATACGGTCCACCATTTCCGCTGCTTTTTCCAATGTCAGTGGCGTTATAGCTGCGAGAACAGTTTGCACAGAAGATGGCAAATGCTGCTGGAAAATTTCCAGCATCAGTTGCTCAGAGACTTCCGCTCGTCGTTTGGGCACACGAGAAGCTATATAGGTTTTCTATCTCCAATTTGTTCGCCTTGTAGAAATTTCGGTATTTCCTGGTCGGAAGATTCTCCACTGTGCTTCATCAACTCCTTTTTCAACTAGGGATCCTCCTTGTCTGCATTCATGAGAACATCTCTCATTAGCGACGCCTTCTCAGGCGAGAGGTGGGAAACTCAGTAAATGTATTTCATCCTGCTCTCTGTGAGGGGTTTTGGAATTCCCAATTCAAATGTTGATTCACACATTGTGATCCATAGAGCTGAATCTGCATGGTTGTACACAGGCATTTTTACCACTGTTACTCCTGGAAGTCTCCGTCATTTTTTTAATCAGCAAAAGATGAACGGGAAATATGATCCGCATAAAAATTCTCCCTCGGAGTAGTAAATGAAAGTGGATCCTCTTACGCCGAAAGTAGGTCTACGAGCGGGGAAAGTAGGTCCGTAGGGAATATCAGCTCTTTTCACCTCTTCTTCTTATTAAGTAAATACTCCTCTGGAATAAATGCGAGTCGGTGCTCGCTGAAATTAACCTCTTAAGTACATTCCCTGAATTTTATTTATTGCTGCGTTGACTCCAGATCACCATTATGGTGTAAGTTAGTTGAGGTTTAACTTTTTTCAGAAGGCAGTTTTTTCAAATAAAAATAACATTTATTGCAGATAACACAACTTAGATAGAAACAAAGAAATTTAGAAGGACTGAAATAGCGCGTCCTCTTAGCATGAGATTTAGAGAGCAAGTGATTTGTGTTCGGTTCAGATCTCATTGAGAAAATGTATAAACTACGACTACAAAGTGTGCTGATTGGTTAGGTACATTTCATGAATTAGTTAATACCATTGGAACAAAAATTTGATAGACAAGTTTTTAGTTTCACTTCGAGAATTCAAGTGTTTTATAAAAGGTCAACTGTTTCTCAGAAAAGATGTGATAAGTCACCTCAATTTCTTAGAGAAGTCGTAATGCGTCTTCACAGAGTATCCCCCCAGTGAGGAAATCGAACGTCACAGAGTATGTGTTAAGAAGAACAATGAGAGTGAATTGAAAAATTATAATTTGAGAGAAACAAAATGTGTATAAATATATATAAATTTGTTATAAAATGTAGAGACATTATCATAAGCAAAGTTTTCACAATGACTTGAATATTACATATGATGAGAATAATATTGTGAAAACTATTAAATACAAAATACAATACTTGATACAATGTACCATTGGTCATTATGCCATAAAATGTATATCAAAATTGGGCATTGTGAATAATATGTTGGGAAAATTATTAAAAATGAAATACAATATTTAATATAATATATCATTGATCACTATTCAATAAAATATAATATTTCGTAACTATGCGTGATGAATGATCTATTCAAATTTAAATGTATAATACAGTATTTAATAAGATATATTATAATTCACAACATTTGTGTGTGCAATAAAATAATATAAGATCATATTAATTAATTAATACATTTAAGAATATGCAAGTCTATCAGGAAAACGCAATCTTCTACCACTTTTAGTCGTGATATGTTGCTTGATATTCTTGCTTGCTGTATTATCCTCATTTGAATCATTATCATCTTGTTCGGATTCCTTTAAAATATATGCTGATTTTACTCGATCTAAGGAAACTGTAGTTGAACGATCTTTCAGCTGGATGGTGATTGTTTTTGATGATCGTGTTGAAGTACCTTATGTGGTCTGGTTATGGCTGGCTTAAAGGAGGTTGTTGATGGTCAGTGCGCAGGAAAATATGAGTGCAATGTTACAAATCTGGATGCACAAAAATGGTATTTTGTTCGTGCCGAAAAACACTGATGTGATTGAGTTTGTTCATCTGCTCCCTCAGATTTGTTGCAAATGTCTTGTCTAAGGATTGTTTGCTGTCGAATTCATTGAACATATCCGCTGGGAAAACAAGAGATTTTCCGTAGACAAGTTTAGCACTAGTTGACAATAAATCATTCTTAAAGGCAGTTCTAATACCTAGTAAAATGATGGGTAACATGTCTGTCCATCTAGGATTTTCATCAGTCTTTCAAATGACTTCATCAGAACTTTTCAAATGGCAGTGAAACCTTTCGATCATACCATTTGATATCGGATGATGTGCTGTAGTGCGTATCCGATTGGTAACACTTAGAATTAGTAATTCATGAAAAAGTGCAGATTCTAGTTGTCTTCCTTGGTCAGTAGTGATTTGAAAAGGACATCCAAATCTCGAGATCCACACATTGAAAAGAGCTTTACATTTGGTTGAAGCTTGGCATCAGGAATAGGAACAGCATCTGGCCATCTTGTGAAACGATCGATAATTGTGAGACAGTATATATTACCATCACTTGGAGGTAAGGGTCCTATTAGGTCAAGATGAGTTTGCGAAAATCGAGAATCTGGTAAGGTAAATGTACCTAATAGAGTTTTTGTATGTGTGTGAATTTTAGAATGTTGACAGGGTTCACAACATCTTACTTGCTCTGATATGTATTTATACACGTTGGGCCAAACGTATCATGAACTAATCAATTTTTTACTTGCGGATATTCCCGGATGAGAAAGTCCGTGTAGTTGATTAAAAAATGATTTGGCAATATATATTTGGAAAAAATAGTCGAGGTTTGCCTGTCGACATATCGCAATATAAATGCACATTTAAAATATTAATATATGTTTTCTCCAATTTAAAAGCGGATGGATTTTGAAGAAGTGATTTTAATTCTGGATCATTTTCTTGTGCGAGAAAAAATTCTTCAAAATTTAAAGGAATAGAAGAAACATTTTATGCGTGATAATGTATCTGCCGCTTGATTGTTTGTGTCTTTGGTGTGACGAATATCAGTTGAAAACTATGAAATATAGTCTAGATGTCTCAGCTGACGTGCGGAACATTTTTCGGGTTTCTGTTTCAAGGCATAAATAAGTTGCTGTTGATATGTGTAGATTATAAAGTCACGACCTTCAAGTAAATATCTAACATTTATTTTTTGTTGTGTAAATTGCTAATAATTCGCGATGATAGGTAGACCAATATTTTTGATTTTTACTGAGTTTCATTGACATAAAAGGGATTGGTTCCCATTTATTAATGTTTAACTGCATGACAGAACCACCAACTGCAACGTCACTAGCATCAACGTAAACACATATTTTCGCTCCTGCAATTGGGTATCTAAGCAAAGTTGCTTTTGAAAGATCGTTTTTGGCCTCCGAAAATGCACGTTCTTTTATTTCATTCCATTGAAGAATTTCGCAAGATTTTATTCGTGTAGGATGTTTAGATTTTTTTCATTTTTAATACCTTCCAGAAATGTATTTCATGCAGCTAAAATGTCTGCGGCTTTAGGTCTAAAACGTCCATAAAAATTAATTAACCCTAGAAAACTCTCAGGTGAATAATTGCAGTTGGTTTTGGAATTTTTAAAATGCAATGTACGTGGTGGGAGAAAGGTTCGATACCGAATTTGGAAACTATAAATTACTGTAGGAACGCCAAAAATGCATTTAGAATTTTTTTTAGTCAATCCATAAGGATCTAAGCGTTGAAATAAAAATTTTTAAATTTTCTAAGTATTCTTCAAGAGTGAGTGGGAAGCAACTAAAATATCATCCACAAAGGCATAGAAAAAAGGCAGTTTACGAGTTACTTCATCTATAAATCTTTGAAATGTTGATGCAGCATTACAAATTCAAAATTACATTCTAGTACTTTAATATAATCCGAATGGGGTAATTATTGCGGTTTTATGTATGTCATCAGAATTTATAGGAATTTGATGATAAGCTTTCCCTAAATCTAGACGTGAATAAATGTTCGTTCCATTTAACTCAGAAGTAAAATCTGGAATACATGGAATGTCGTAATTCGAGTCGTCGGGCTTTCGCAGGAGGACCGGTTGTCTGAATGTAATGTAAGACGGAGTGTTTTATTTCTCTGTCAGTTTTAGGGGGTTTAGTAATGTCGGAAAATTCCCTTAAAAGATTGTGATATATGGTGTCAGCTGATACTGTTTTAATTGAATGAATATTACTTGTACTTAATTTACAAAGAGTAATTAAATTTGTTTTTGGAATCAATGAGTTTCCTTCTATTTAAATCGTGTAACACATTGAAATTGTACAAAAAACCTGCGCCGATAGTTGGAGTAGAAACATTTTCTACCAAAACTGACCATTTATATATTCTTCTCAACTCAAAATCCAAGTTTAAAGTTTGAGTTGAGTAAACCTGAATTGCAGAACCATTAGCTGCAGAAAGGGTCATTTGCACAGGATTACGTCTTTGTAATCTTGTTGCTGGTAAAATACTAATATCCGAACCAGTGTCAATTAAAAACGGTGTGTTTGTACGCTTATCATATACAAAAAGGTGACGGGATGATGTGGGCAAGGTGACAGTCACCTCTACAATTGCCTCCTCTCGTTTTTTGTGTCCTATTTGCAAGGCTGGATGCATTTTCTTTGCTTTGTTGCCAAATTTAAAATGGTACCAACAAAATAATAATTTGTAGATTTACTGCAATTACGATTTTGAGAGGTTATATTCTTCGATTGACTTCTACTTCAACAAATATTATCGATTCGAGAATTTAATTTTACAATTTCTGACAGCAAATTTCTTTCGTTTGAATTAAAAGAAGAAGCACTTACTGATTGGTGTATATTTTATGATACGGTCCACCATTTCCACTGCTTTTTCCAGTGCCAGTGGCGTTATAGCTGCAAGAACAGTTTGCACAGAAGATGGCAAATGCTGTTGGAAAATTTCCAGCATCAGTTGCTCAGAGACTTCCGCTCGTCGTTTGGGCACACGAGAAGCTATGTTGGTTTTCTTTCTCCGATTTGTTCGCTTTGTAGAAATTTCGGTATATCCAGGTCGGAAAATTCTCCACTGTGCTTCATCAACTCCTTTTTCAACTAGGAATCCTCCTTGTCTGGATTCATGAGAACATCTCTCATTAGCGACGCCTTCTCAGGTGAGTGGTGGGAAACGCAGTAATTGTATTTCGTCCTGCTCTCTATGAGGGGTTTTGGAATTCCCAATTAAAATGTTGATTCACACATTGAGAACCATAGTGCTGGATCTGCATGGTTGTAGAAAGGGATTTTTATCACTGTCACTCCTGGAAATTTCCGTCATTTTTTCAATCAGCAAAAGATGAACAGGAAATATGATCCGCAAACAAAGAATCTCCCTCGGAGAAGTAAATGAAAGTGGGTCCTTTTACGCCGAAAGTAGGTCGACGAGCGGGGAAAGCAGGTCCATGGGGAATATCAGCTCTTTTCACCTCTTCTTATTATTAAGTAAATACTCCTCCGGAATAAATGCGAGTCGGTGCTCGCTGAAATTAACCTCTTAAGTAGCATTCCCTTAATTTTATTTATTGCTGCGTTGACTCCAGATCACCATTATGGTGTAATTTAGTTGAGGTTTAACTTTTTTTCAGAAGGCATTTTTTTTAAATAAAAATAACATTTATTGCAGACAACACAACTTAGATAGAAACAAAGAAATTTAGAAGGACTGAAATAGCGCGTCCTCTTAGCATGAGATTTAGAGAGCAAGTGATTTGTGTTCGGTTCAGATCTCATTGAGAAAATGTATAAACCGCGCCTACAAAGTGTGCTGATTCGTTAGGTACATTTTATGAAGTTAATATCATTGGAACAGAAATTTGATAGACAAGTTTTTAGTTTCCTTTCGTAATTTTCAGTCTTACTTCGCGAATTCAAGTATTTTGTAAAAGACCAAGAGTTTTTCAGAAAAGATGTGATGAGTCTCCTCAATTTCTTAGAGAAGTCGCGATGAGTCACTACAAGGAGTTGTAAACACAGTTTTATGTACATCGTCTGAAGGCACAAGAATTTGATGATATGCCTTAAGGAGATCGATTATGGAGAGTATCATTTTGTGACGCAGCTCGCTCACGAATTCTAGTATGATATGAATTAGACTTTGTTTTCGTATACCTAAATGTCATTTTGGTAGCGAATAAAAATGAAATCGAACACCTTAAATACCTAGAAAGTCTTCCACATACTCAATAATTTTAGCATGTTTTTACGTGTTAATAACTTTAAAAAATATATTTGGCGTCAGTGAACTCCCCTCTTTTTTGGGTTTCCCAATCAATCCAAGAAACATTTTCTCCTATACTGAATTTCTCACTGCCACGCATAGTAAATGAACTCAGACGTTTTTTGGGTCTATTAAACTATTCCGGAGAACTATCATACACACAATAGAGCTTCCAGCACCTCTCACGAACTTACTTGACCAGACAAATGATAAGAGCAACAAAAATGAGGTCCTTGACTAGTCCGAAAGCATCAGTGTTTCCTTTGAGAAAGGCAAAATCCAGCTTGCCAACGCAATTCTATTAGTATGCTAATCCACAAGTTAAACCAGTACTCTTCACCGGCGATTTGTTCATTCGCCTCTTAGTGAACCAGTTGATCAGGAATGAGCATAATAGGAAAGTTCCACAATCTCTAGCATTCTTTTCAGAAAAACTCTACCCGGCGCAACAAAAATTGTTTACTTTTGACCCTGAAATATATGGCATCTGTGCCGCAATCAAGCATTTTGGGCAATGAGAGAGGGGACATGGATTTGAGACCGGAGGTGGTGCTTGAGAGACTGACTATTTTTGGATTCATGGGGCTGGTGTGATGGTACTGTCACGCCAGTCGAGGATAAGCAACAACAACAATAGATTCATTATAAAAGTCGATAATACCCCAGCCGATGCATTATTGCGTATTGAAACTGTCAATATTTCGGAAGTGTTGGATTACAAAGGAATTTCTCAAGCTTAACTAAGCAAAGTTTCTGGATCTCTTTAGAAATTCAGTATTAAGAATCAAGTTGATAACAATTCATGATTCTGATTCATCGTTATATTGTGACACTGCGTCTACAAAATTTTAACCATATATGCCCCCAGAGTTCCGACGACTTCTTATTCTCAAAATACTTTCGTATCATTTGCTTATTATTATTTAAGAACGAAATTCACGTTATTTTATAAAATCATATCTCACTTACGAGGTAAACCTTGCTCATACTTTCCATTTGATAATATTTTTAAATTGTCATTAAACCAAATAATTATATCAAAATTTGAAATATATTTACTATTTTATTATGTATAATAGGCTCCAGTAACATCGAGATTCCATAATTGCCCTAACAAAAATATTAATATTTCAAAGAAAATTCTAAATATTCATATTTAAATTGCTAATATTTAGTTGCCATTGAAAGACATGGGTTCAAAATACTCCTTACTTCTTTCTTCACATCACAAAAGGTAATAATTTCATTTAATTCACAGAAATAGTGTATGTAACCTTGCAAATAAGTTTTCTTTTCGTATATATTTTACATTTTGATGTTAAAGTTTTGGTAGATAGCAGTATATTTAAACTTTTTAAAAATTTCTTACTTTTGCTATATTTGAATAAGATTTGACTTATGTTAATGAATAGATACAGTGGCCACACATTACTCAATACTTAAAGTTTCACACATCATTAACCAACAAAAAATCTATTCAGTAACTGATTTTTGTTCAATTTTGAAACATTATAATTACTTCTACTTTTCAACAGTTTTACAAATTATCTTAATGCATTAAATAACCTTATATATCGTGACAAAATAATTAAAATATTGATTTCCAGAAAGCTTAAATTACTTTGATTGGGAAAAGTATCAGTTAACTTAGAAATTCCCAAAATTTCAAGTTCCTATATCGGATTCATCTGCAAGGAGTCGTCATTATTTCTTAACACGAAGTGAATACGCCGCAATTTTTTTTTTTGGTTGCTACTAGATGGTTTTAAATTCATTCATTAATTAGTCAAGATCAATTTTTTTATTTATTTATTTATTTATTTTTTTCGCTCAACTATTAATCTTATAATTTGAGTAAAATATTCCTCTCTTTTGTTGTACTCGTGACTGTCACTGTTACCTTAGTGATATGTAGCATTGCTTGTAAACAGTGTATTTGAAAAATGACAAAGGAAGTTCATAGAAATTATGTTAAAAAGAATTATCATATAAAATAAATTTACATTTAAGCCGTTTTGCAAGTCGATTATATTCAATCCTTGTTAGATTAAAATCTTTACTAAGTTAAAAATTTTCTTAAATTATTATTTAAATTTTGAATAGTTTAGTTGATAGAAATTACAATTATTATCATTCAAGGTCACATAGTCCTTTTGAGATTTACTCAAAATCGAAAACTATTTTTGATTAAAGTTCCAATCATGCAGTGTTATATGAGTAAAAAAGTATGTAACAAATTTATATTTTTATTTATATTTTCTCTAAGCGATTTTTGTGCTTCCTTTTCTATTCTTTATTTTTTCACTTACTTATTTCACGTAATTAAATTGCTTATAAAATCAAAATAATTTCAGATTAATTGACTTTGACTTGTATATATTTCACTTATGTGATTTAAAATTAATCATTAATTTATAACTCTTTATCGCTTTGTTTTCCCTGTAAAATTTTGACATGGAGTTAATATATTATTATATTTTATTTGCTTCCCGATTAATTGTCGTGATTTTGTATTATTTTAATTTTCTATACATAAAAATGATCTGAGATTTCTTTTTTTACTTAATCATTGGACTTAAATGTTTGTCAGTGTGTAAAAAAAGCCTTTTATTTTCATGAATAATTTTATTTGTCTTAAATTAATCAAAATTATTTTCAGTTAGTTATATAATGATATATTTTTAAAAATTATAACCTAATGAATTTTATGTATTTGAAATTACTAAAATGTAAATAAAATGTTAATTTTGAGTGTCAACATTACTATTAGTCGCTTTTGTATTTATTTGAAGATCTTTACTTTAAAAGATTATTTAACAAGTCCCTAATATGTTGTTAAGGCATCCTTATTTTATCTGCAGTTATCATTGTATTTTTAAAGTTTGTTTTTATGTTTCTTTTTTGTCTTTTTCGTTAATTTAATTAAATCAGCTAACCCTGTTTAAAATCTCTTTGCAGTAAAATAATTTCAGTTTTGTTAACAAAGAGTACTTAATCAACATTGTAAATAAATTGCCTGTTTTTTGAATTATTATAAATATTTCCTTTTTTGTGTTTGGTTATAGAAAGTAATTCCTAGTTTAAGAGCTTCAAATGTTATACATTGTTTTTATATCTGCCTCACATTTTGAACATAAATATTCACTGTAGTTTTACTTTAAGTCATGGATCCTTATTTAAATAGCTCTTGTGATCAAAAAGTAATCTCAGACTGACCCATCAAATTACACCTTAATTAAAGATAACTGCTTGACATTTTCAAAGTTTGTCAATAAAACATGGTGTGGTAGATTCACTTCAACCTGTATTCTTAACAGTTATAACAAAACATGAAAAAAAGCTTTGTTTTCTTTGTTAAAACTTTTTTTTATAATATTGGAAATAATTTTACTTTTTCTTTATTGAAATAAGAGATTAAATGATATTGTGTTTAATTTTTTAATGCAGGGCTTTATAGTTTATCTGAGTTGCTAATCTATATTAATATATTGTATCGTGAGTTTATTTTCATTTATAAGACATCAATTCTAATTATGTAATTCTTATGGCTTCTGTTATCTATTGGAAAAGTGTATTTAATTTTAGAAGGAAAATTGTAATTTGTGTAAAAATAAAAATATCTTCCATTTTTTTTAACAATATTTATAATTTTTCTTAGTTTCATTAAAAATATTTTACTCCACAGTTTAAATTATAATAGCAATTTTTAATCATAATATCATAACTTATTAATCATCTTCTTCAGTTATTTTGCAAATGTATTAAACTGAGTTGAATACTACATTGGGCAGAAAGCACTTGTTATATTATCATGATAGAATACATCCCATTGTGTTTAAAAAAGTAAGCGAATATAACAGTTACACTGATTAATATGTCAACACAGTAAAGATAAATTCTGAAGTAATTTTCTGTTTATTATTGAATAAATGAGATTTACAGTAATTGAGAGGTACTGAGTATTTTACTCTATTATGTACCAGAGAGTGAGTTATTGAATTGTGTGCATCAGCATATTTTCCTATACCTAGCCCAGACATGGGCTATATCAATAAGGTAGTGAGCAGCTGGATTGGAGTGTTTGTGATTTAGAAGCCAGAACCAAGCAGAAGATTCCCCAATACTTGACCTTCCACCTCTTAAAGTATCATTCCATTGGGATAACATTATGAACTTTACTTATCTAATGTGCCCTAGCTGCCTTTAGTGAATGCGACAGATCTTTGAGTCAAGATTCACACTTACTACTTTCCGATAATAAGAAGAATGCCCTAACCAACCTTGCCTCTGCTATTTTTTAAAATGTGTGTTGACTCTCAGTTTAAGTGGCTTTATACAGGATATAACTGAATAAATTATTTTCTACTTACAAATTTTGGGAAGATGGGAAATTGATATATTACAGATAATTTAATGTCTTTTAAAGATGATGAATGTAGTAAAACATTTTGTACAAATAATATGAGTGGCAAAAGTTTATGGGAAAAATGCATGAAAGTGTCTTAAACTTATTCATTAGAGCTTAAAATATAATCGACGTACATTTTGTTTATGATTTTTCTAATTGTGTGTTGTAAATATTAAAATCTGAGTTTATCATCTAGTTTAGTAAATGAAAACTTTTAAATCAAATATAAAATCTCATAAGGATACACCTACTATTATTTGATTAGATATTTGTGTGTAATTTTCTTGTAAAACATTATTTTCTACACTCAAGGGGTATCAACTACATACTTTTATCACTTAAAATTTTTGAATAAACATTTTTTTTCATCCTAGAAAAGTATAAATTATGATGTTTTAATCAATGGAATTCTTAAATTTGATATTAGTACCATTGAAAAATGTTTTTAATCCAAACAAATTCTTATTGATGATGTTTTGAAGTATACTTAAAATATTTACTATTTCGAGCAGTAAATTTTACTCTTCACTGTTTATATTTATTATATTATTATCTATTAAAAATAACTTATTAGATTTTCATGTTTTAAAATTACAAACTTTTAATTTGAAATCTATTATTAGATTATTAAGTGACTATGTTTCATTGCCATAAATTCTGAAGGAGTTAAAAAATTTCTCTAAGATTTTTTTTTTAAAGTTTTTTTTTTTGTTAGAGATTGGAAATGTAATATTTTGATCACAGTCTTAATTTTCCTATTTAATTTTTCCATATTTAATTTATTTACATGTAATATAACATCTGGTACTGTCACAAATCAATAACAATGTATTACTTTATCACTTAAGCCTATATTTAAGTGAAAAACATTTTTCTACACATTTTATATTTAAAATTTTAGTACTATATATTAATTTGCAATAATTGCATATGTGGCTGTTGTTTTAGCCGAATATTAATTAGTATTCTTAGAGATATATTTTAAATTTCTCAGTTTTGGTATAAAATTATTTATAATTCAAACTAATGTGTTCTATAATGATGAGTCCTAATTTTGTTTTGTTTTTATTTTTTAAGATTGCTTTGCCAAAAAGCATTAACATGAAGTCTATTGCATGGAATAAAACTCATGGTTATATCGCATGTGGTGGTGAAGGAGGTGTGCTAAAGGTTCTGAAATTGGAATCACGTAAGTTTTATATTCTTATATTTTTAAAGTAGAACTAGTTTAACTTATCTTTTGAAATAATGAAACTCCATGATGATTTTTGTTTTTCTAGTGTAGTAAAGAAACTTAAATGTGTTACAAAATTATTAAAAGTTAAAAACTTTTCTAACTCAATTATATTTATTATTATTATTGTTTTTTTTAACATTTTCCCATTAATCAACTATAGACAAATATAGAGCTTTTAAAAGACAATTTTTAATAAAAAATAGGTTCCTTGAAAGAGCTGTACAGTTTACATAAAACAATTTTTGATCTCAAAGAACTCTAAATTTAGTGTTAAAAATTATTTAAAACTATGTAATTACTTACACCAGTGAGGCTTGAGTTCATTTTGCCAATCAAATACAACTTATTATCATTTAATGATATCCCTCCTTTCTAAGAAAGTTCGCTATGAATGCAGAAAAAATAAATAAATTCTATATTTTTATTAGCATTAATAAATCAGGTATGATTATAATATACTTATTTAAGAATAAAATCATTAAATTTATAATTAAGAAAATTCAGCTCATTCTATAAGACAGGGGGCGTAGACTTTCCTAGGTCACAAGCTACTGCTAATTTTTTATTTGTCTCATGATCATTTTCAGTCATTAACAGTAATTAAACAAATATATTTCTTGGCATGTGGATCATAAAAATTATCGCCAGCAATCACCTCAAAATGTCATGCCAGTCCACAAGTTGATCAGAATCCACATACCGTCTACCCCTGCTATAAGAAATGTACTTTATGAAAATAATAAATGAAATTTTCCCTAATACTATTTATGATAACTATTAGAAAATTTTAGACATCACTAATTACAAATGTGAGAAGAGATCAAAAGAGCATTTTATCTTTAATTCCCCTCAGAAGTGAATTAAATTTATCATCTATCAAAGCTAACTTTGAAAGTTTTGTTAAAGACAGAATTTAATTTTAGTACATATTAATTAAGCAAAATGCAGAAATGAAAGCATTACTTAAAAATAAATGACAGGTAAGATATGTTAAAAATGTTCACAATATACTAATGTTTATTTACTATAAGAAATCCTTATGCATAATACTCATTGTATGTTATAAAGATTATCACAACAAAAAGATATTAAATTGAATGAAAAAATTTTAATTTTATTTTTGCAAGCAAATATAATTACCCTTAGTAATGCATCATGTGATATTTTGCAAAATACAGTTCATTTTTTCCTCGGCTGAATTGAAAAATTTTAGCTAGGGGTAATCTAAGTTATCCAAATATACCAGGTTGTCACATTAATCTTATTTATATACAACCATTTTATTTTGAAATATAATTTCAGCATCATTGAAATCTTATATTATTTACAGTATTTTTATACACTGTAACCTTTTTGAGAACCAAAGTCTAATGTCTTTATTTTTCTTATATGCATGTAATTGTGGTAACAGTAAAAATGGCAAACTGTTAATTTTTCCCCATGTATTCTGTGCTTTGAATTTTTATTATATCAGAGCCCAAATTGGAATATTGGAAGGCTTAATTATGAATTTGAAAAATAGACTATGTTAATAAATTTTCTGTAAAATTCACTCTACATAAAAATAGTGAAGATAAATTTTCTGCTTCTTAAAAGTGTTGGTTGCATATTTTTAAATTACTAAAAAAAAAAAAAAAGTTCAATTTCTAAGATCTAAATTCATGAAAATAATACCTGATAAAACTGAAAAGTTTTTGCTATACCCCAGTTAAGGCAAGATGAGTTATTCATCAAATATTTTACTGTCATTACTGTTGAGCCATTATATACAGATAAAACTATCCTTGTATGGATAAACAAGTCATAACATATATTCTGCTATATATAACACATTTTGTTTCTATAATTAGTTATTAATGTATTCTGCTTAGTTATTAATGTTCATTTAATTATTAGTTGTAAAAAAAAAGAACAAAATAAAGAACTATTGAAATTGTTTTTAAAAAAAAAACAAATACCCACCCTTCAAGCCATTTTCTTAAATACATATTATTCATCAATGTTAAGACAGTTATAAATTTATGTAGAAATGCTAATAATTAACACTTTATTGAGCTAATCTGTTACGTTTCTTTCAATAAAAATTAATTTTTTATTTTCATGATAAATTTTATCTCAAATAATTTTTATGAAGAATGACATCGTTGAACGAGGACATTTGAAAATTTGTATTTTTTAATCCTTTAGCTACAAAACTGCATAAATCTAAAGACTTGATCTTTTAATCTTTGGTTATTCAATGAGTAAAAAAAATAAAGAAAATATTTTGTAGCATAAGGTAAATAAAATTAGAGGTGTACATAAACTCAAAGCAACAACAAAAATGTCTTTTATAGTAAAATATTTCATTGATTCTTCCGGAATCAAGAAAAGAACATTCACTTATGAAATTATCAATATTGTTAACTTTAGCTTTAATCAATGATTAATTGGTGAGATATGGATATTTTAATAAAAGTTATATACTTGTTTTAACAAGAACTTTAAAGGGAAGAGCTTGATAACATGGTATCCATTAAGTGTTAACAATTTCAGTAGATGCTGGAGTGTATCTCTTCACTTTTTGAGAAAGCACTTATGCTAAGATCATTTTTAAAATTGCTGAATCTATACTCTTATTTCTGTAATGATAATAATATTTTTATAGTTGTGAGGAATTTTTTCAAAGTCAGCAAAATTTTGAGCATTCACTTTATTTTCGAATGGTATAAGTGTGTTGACTACAGTTATAAATTACAATGTGGTTTATTAATAAAATCATGGTTTGGTAACAGGAGATCCAGCTGAATATACACAACACATAACTTGGAAAACCATTAAAATAACACATGATAACAAAGATATATGATATTTGAGGTGAATTGATATGAATAATATAAGTTCTTATTGTTTTCACATTGTATGTATATATCTATTTCTATTTATGTATAATATATACATATAATTAATATATTAGATCTGTGCCAAAAGCACATTAAAAGTCATTTTCATTTATATATGAAATAGAAACATAAATTCATCAAAGCTTTCTCAAAGCATTCTTTAAAGCAATTTAGACTTTATACAATGTAGGTTATGTGACTTTTGACCAACTTAGTGAGTAGCATATTTGGATTAGGTTATTTTAAAACATTTGTACATCCACTACTAATTCCCTTCCTGACAGACTTCTCATAGATAGTGGACCAGAATTCATGTCTTACAAATCAGAAATCTTGAAAAATACTATCAATTACTTTCTCTAACACAAATATACTTGCAAAAAGTATAAATGTAACACCTGTCCTTGGTTTTTCTATAGTGACTAGGTCCAAACTCAGGACCTTCACATGTAGCCGATTTGCCAGCCAAATGGTTAACTCTCTTGCCTTTGGTTCAACAGTTCATGGGTTTAAATCTCTCTTTGGGCATAAGTGTTTGTAGTGGTTCAGAATCCACTTTAAGCATACAAGGTCTAATTAATCCTTGTATGCAAAAAATTACTGTTGAGTGACAAACAAACCAAACCATCTGAAGAATGTATTCCTAAAACTAGGTCTAGGTGAATCTTGGATTATAATTTGGATAAATTCCTACTAATACTGTTATTCATATAGTATATAATTGTTAGTGTAATGACATAAAATTTCAAAATTTAATGACTTTTATTAAAAATAATCTTGCATTTTGTTACTTAAAGGCATTATAGATGGTTGAAAATTGTAGTCTAATATTTAAGTAAAATATGTCAATTATTTTTGAGCTTATAATATACTTTTATATAAAAACTTAATAAATCTAAATTATATTTTTTCTCAACAAGAACAGTTTGTTATTGCATATTAGCAATTGTGTCTAAGTATTCAAACAATATTTATTATTTCAATTTCAAAATTTTTATGCCTGATTTATCTCTGACTTTTTTTGATGAAAAATTTACAGTTTATCAAAAAAATATTTTATATTTTTTTCAAAATTTTTACTAACTTATTAATTGTTAACTTGTTGATTTATCTACATAGTTCTACAGATTTAGAGAATATTTTGTAATAATTAAGCAACTGTTGAAGAGGGGGATATATACAATGAAAATTAGCTCATAAATATATCACCGATTATCAACATGATTTATTTTTCATGAAGCAAACTCAAACATTTTACACTGAAGCTATGTAGTTTTCAATAAGGTTTTAAATAATTTTAATTTGTTATAAGGCTATTTTTAACATCCTTTTTCAAACTATAAACAAAGCTTAAAATTCTGGTAATTTTAAAGACACATTTTTTTTTCAAAATATAACTTTGTTCTTAAACAGAAGGATTCGGAAACTTTCCTAATATATTTCTTTATAATTATAAAACTGAGCATTGCATTTTTCAAGGTGTAAACTTGTAATTAATGTAATTTTAATGTTTTTTTAATTCATTTTAAAATTTAAAATAGTTTAACCATTTTGAAATTAAATTTCTTCCAAAAAAATTCAAACTCCAATAAAACTAAAACACTCATTTATACAGGAATTATTTTTTCCATATATTTGTAATAAAATTTTGAAAGATTTACAAACTTTGAATTCAAATGTGTTGATAAATTCATCATCATCCATCATCCGACACCCCAGAGTGGGTCCAAGTCCTTCTGAACCAGATGCTTCCAACCATCTCTACTTGCTGCTAAACTCTGCCAATTTTTTGTTCTGGGGACTAAACAGTCCATTTCTACTTCATTTAGTCATTGAAGTTTAGGTCTTCTTCTTCTTGTGTTACATGACCTAGAAAAAAAATTTTTTTTTTGCATATTGTTGCTCACACAGGTAATGTGCCCAACCCATTTCAGTCAGCTTATTTTCTATAGTAAACAATATCTGGTTCTTTAAATATTAGATATAGTTTGGCATTGCATCATCTGTACCAAATACTATTTCTTTGAGTTCCACCAAAAATACTCCTCAGGAGTTTGCATTCAAATGTGCTTAGCAACTTTTTCTCTCTTGTAGTCATGGTCCATGTTTCTGAAGCATAAGTTAGCATAGGATGAATAAGGATCTCTTAGAATAACTGCTTTGTCTTTATAGATAAAAACATAGGTCTAAGTAAATGCTTTAATCCATAAAATGTTTTATTTGGTGCAACTATGGGTCTCCTAATCTGTGGAAGGATTTCATTGATTCTGTTAAAGGAAAATCCTAAATAAATAAATTCTTCTACTATTTTAAACTTAAAAACTCCAATTGAAAGATAAATGGGATGAAATAGTTTTTGTAACAGCCATATATTTAGTTTTATCCTTATTAATAACAAGGCTGATTGGTTTTGTCTCCTTTTCAATAGTTTCAAATGCCTCTAATAGATATTTTGTGCATTTGGTCACCAGTACTATGACAACACTTGCACAGTTTTTCTAAAAATGCTGTCCTTAATGTTTACTCCAGATTTCTGGATGACCCTTTCTAATGCAGTTTTAAATAAAGTGTTAGTAAATTGGAAACTTGTTTTGTCTTGTTGTACATTTTGGAATGTCATTATAGTTTGATTTTAAATGTCCAATTATTTTAGTGAACAATTTTTTCCTGATTATTTCTTAAAACTGTTTTAATGGTCTTTATTTCTTTTTAGTTCACTTGAAATACTAGTATGTAAATGCAATATGCAATTTAATGTGTTTTGTAATTCCTAAATTATGGTACATATTCCGAAATTTTATTTATTCAAGACTTTTGAAAGCTATCTTACAATGGATGCTATATTTAAAGATATAGTACTAAGATTTTTATAAAGTTATTTAAGAAAATTTCCCTATGTAAGTGTTTCTGCTGTGAATTTTTGCCTGTAATGAAATTTATAATTCTTATGCAACTTTGGTTTTAATAACAGGGAAAATTATTTTCTATGACAAAATGACTGATTTACTATAAAGAGTTTTTGAAAAAATTCTTTAATTTCTATCATTTTTGAAAAAAAGATCTAACTTCTACTCATTCAATTTATATATACTCTTTTCTAAACCACACACATTAGCCCCATTGTAAAGATAATTCATAACAATAATATGTTTCTGAAAGTGATGCAGTTGGCTTGAATAATAACTGGAGAAACAAAAACAATATTTTTTTTATTTTTTAGTGTGAAAATTATTATTAAACATTAAGCTTATGACATACAAATGCATTGAAGAAGATCAAAAATTTTTAAATACAATAAATATATGTTCTTATTGTGTATTCTTTAAACTAAAGATTGTTTTCTTCTTTTTTTAAAATTTCATATATATACAACTATGCATTTTTATTGTAATAAAACTAATATTGCACTTCAAATTTTACTCTTGACCAAGAATATATCTTAAATATCTTATATCATGTAATTTTTTATGTAATTCTCCTTAAAATATAACATTTTCTGCTTTTTATATAGCCATTTGCCAAAATAAATATAGTTATGTAATTCATTTAAAAATCAGATTAAGTTATCAATTCAACATAGAATAAATGTTTTTTAAGAAAAAATAATAAAAACAGTAATTTTTTTACTTAAATTATAATTAATTAAAAAAAATTATATAACTGACTGCATACTTTGAATACTTTATCATAAAAGAGTATACAATTAATATCACACTAATCATCATTTTCTTTAAATATTGGGTTAATAGCAATTATTAAAAAATAAAATAATCTGAGCCAAGCTGTCCGCTGAATGATTTGCTCTCAGGTCATCAGTTCAATAGTTTTTGGCTTTGATGTCCTCCTTTGGCTTGGATATTTGCTGTGATTTGCAATACACTTTAAATTTTAAAACCTGGTCTATATTTAGCTCTCTTGTCAAAACTGACTGATGAGCTAAAAACAAAACCAGTTTTTAAAATATTGGTTCCATTACTTTTTGTCTCAAAGTTAATTATTGTGGAGATTCCTTTTATGTAAACCAACTTGAAAATATTTCATTGGATGAAAACCATAATGTAAAACCTAGATGCTTACATTTTATACAGATTTTAATTTTTAAAGTACAATTTTTTTTTATCTCATATTGACAAATCTTTAAGCAAATTACTAATAGAACCAAGGAGATGCAAAATGATTTTATAAATGTGAGAAAATGGTATGTATTCAGAATTTTACAGTGTAAATTTATGAAAAGTTTTTTTTTCAATTCATCTTATTTAATAAAGTGTTTTTCTATATTCATCTTATTTATTTTATCAACATCAAGCATTATAACATCCATATTCAGTGAACAACTACATTAAGGCATGCATTTTATTTATCTTTTATTTAATTTGTTTTGAGTGAATGATATATTCAATTATGTAGGTAGAGAAATTACTGCTAGTGTCGTTAGTTCTTCAAGTTTATCAACAAATCAAAGCTTAGAAGGACATACAGGTATTATTATTTAATTTTATATAGTTTTTCAGCTTAATATAAAGTTATTATTAAATTTTATTTACTCCATTTTGAAAAATAAATTAATTAATTATAAATGAAAATGTAAATGATTTTTATATAAATTAAAAATATTCCTTTCTATAAATTAGGTAATATTGCTTATAAAAAATTATATTTGTAATCAAATATTTATTTTTGCTATAGCTTTTCTACAACATGATAAAAGAAAGGTTTCAGAAGGAATTCATTCATTTCAAGTGTAGAATTATTCTGTAAAAACTTGTTTAGTTTTTTTTTTTCTAAAATATGAATTAAATTACACAAATTGCACAGTGACAATAATATGTGCTGAAAAATTAAATAAGATTATTAATAATGTTATATTTTTGATGTGACAAATGTCAAATATTGGTTTGAATAGTCATAAGTTGTAAAAGCAATTTGAAATATACTTCAAAAATATATTTTATATATGATATTGCAAAGAAGTTAAATTAGATGGTGTAAGTTATTGTCTTAATTTTTAAAATTTCAGATTCATAGCCTTATTATTTAAATGCATGCTTAGTATGATTAAAGAAAAATATCATTTTAAGATATTTAATCTGATTCATTGTATTAGATTTTATTGTATTTTTTATATGAAAATGTTTCTCTCATATTATTACTTAAAAATAAAAATTTTTCATTTATATTTATCAATATACAAAAAGTTTGATTTCATTTAAGAAATAAATAATACAGTTTTGTTGTAGTATTTATAAAAACCTAAACTTTGGTATACAAATCTGACTCTTGGCATTTAAAAGTATGATATATTAATTTATAGAGTTCATATTATTATTCTATTAAAATAAATTATTAGTTTAAATATTGCAAAAAATAAAGTTAACAAAATTCATAGATGAGAATACATTTCTATTCCTTTATTATTATAAGAATTGAAGTGTAAATATTTTCATGTTTAAAAAATAAAATTTAATTTTAAATGGATTTTGAATTTTTAAATTTTTATGTAAATGTTCTATGTACTCTTATATATTGCTTTCATGTATTAGATTCTTAGTAGTTGAGTTTTATTTTGAGTGTAGTGTGTATATATATATACATACACACATATATAAGGCACATGTTTATAAGTCCATAGATATTTATCTGTAAGTTTCTTCGACTTAAAGGTACTGTGTCCTTTGTGCAGTGGAATGAGCCGTATCAAAAGCTAACATCCTGTGATACTAATGGTTTCATAATGGTTTGGATGGAACATAAAGGTAAGTTTAATAAATATGTAAAAACAATGGTGCTAGTATTTTTTAATAAAATAATTTATAGTAATTGCATTTGTAATAGTTGAATAATATTGTTATAACTATTTCTTTATACTTTATTTTGATTTTCAGCTTAATTCCGAGCTTTTTAAATACGTCTTTAGTATGGTAAACTTAAATAATCTATTTCTAAAAATGTGATGATTTTGAAATTTGATATTTATAATAATTATAAAGAAAAAGTAAGTAAACTAAACCTTTAACACACACATTTATAAATACTCTTACATATGTTATTGATTCCTTTTGCTAAATGTTTTTCTTTTTGTCTTATTATTATTATTTTTTTTACCATTCTATGCTATGAATGCATTTTATCTGTCTCATAGATCTATATTCTTTTGATTACACAAATGATAATTTCACATTTATTAAACTTTCTCCAAGATTCAATTAATAATAAGCATAACTTCTTTATTACTACTCTATCTACTAAAAGGTATTGGGAGACCTGTAATAAAAGAGATAAGCAATTTATTCATATTGAATGTTTGGTAGAGTCTCTATGGGAGGTAATACAATAAGCCTTATCTCTCTGGAGCATCCACATCGCTCTAATATGGAACCATTCTATGCTGTGGGGTCAATGGCAGTCTTCTTAATGGATGCCATGAACACAGACCACTAACAACCAATCAATGGCAAATGGTTCTGTCTGATATGAGAGCATCCAGGGTGTCTGGCAGATGCTGCAGAATTTAAGTTGACATGCTTTGTGTGGCTGCCACCATCTCCTATTGAATATGTTGATCCACACATGCTGACATCATTCTGGGTGCCCCGGCAACCTGCAAACATTCCACGGTTTCTTGTTTGAACCATCTTTATCACAGCGGGTGCACTCTGGACATGTTCAGGTGTCTGTCAACAGTGATTTGGATATAAGGACCAATCTGTCCTTCTCAATCCGATCTCCACGCCCCTCATAAACTCGTCTGTCTGCAGGAACTGACTGTTGCAAGGGCCTGGCTTTCTTTACAATTACAAGCGTCCTTTGCGGCAAGAACAAACTCTCAGTGATTATTTTCCAAGCAGCAATAATGCCACAAATATTGCCCACACTGCCAGTTCCTCACCTTATGTCTTATACTATGTGCCATGCAAATGATGAGAGCTGCGCATTTCACATCATTTGCATAACTCGGTAAGGTGCATCTACCCTGAAATTTGCATAATTTTCTGGCCACTCCTTCTTAGTGTTGCATTTTCAATCTCAGGCAATGTATACTAGTTTATTTTATTTACATATATTATAAATATAAATACCTGAACTGTTATCTTAGTTGTAGAATTATTTAAATTTATATTTATTTAATGTAATATAAATTACCAAAATATATCAATTTAGCTGAGATAAAATTTACTTCATTGAGAAAATGTTTTTTTCATTGAGAAATGTTAGTGGATTTATCATATTACCATATTGTTTGTTTCTTTGAAAATTCCGAATTTTAATTAAAGATTTAAAAAAATAAAGGTTGATTAATGAAGTGTGTAATAGTTAATTTCAACATTTAATAATATTTTATGAGACTATTTTTCTTATAGGTGTCTGGTATGAAGAAATGGTTAATAACAGGCAAAAGTCTTTAGTAAAAGGAATGGCTTGGAATCATGATGGGCAAAAAATCTGTATAACTTACGATGATGGTATTAATTTCCTAAATTTATTGATTAACCAAAAATATTGTTCTCACTCTATATAAATTAAATTCAAATGGTTAATGTGTAAAATTTAAATTTTGTTACAATATTGCATTGTTAAGTAATTAATTTTTTTTCTTTTTTTGAGAAATATGAAAGATCTGCCATTATTATTCATTAATTTCAGATTCTAATGGCATCAAATCACACTTACATTCTTATTATCCTCACTCAAACTGGTTTTTTTTTGTGTACTACTTACATATAAATTTATTAAGTGGTAAATTAATTATGTTTTTTAGAAAACTATATTAAAAAATCTCAATATTATGGCTATATATTCTTAATTTAAAATAATTTTGATATCTTTTTGGTATTCAAGCCTGTTAAAAATTTCAAATCAACAATTGTTATGATTTTTCTTTTAAGAACCATTTTATAATCCTTTTTGTTAATATTTTTAATTATATTATTTCTTAAATTATTTATCAAAATATTAAAGACTGTACACTAATCTTTGTAAATGAGCCATATTTTATTTTCAGATAGATTTCCAAATTTCTAAAATGTTCAACCAGGACACCCTAATCTCTCCTCCCCCAAGAATTTGCGAGTTTAAATGTATTAAATGACACAAGCATATAAATTTAAACATTTTATTTCCGACACTTTAATATTTATAAGTTACTTAAGTAAGAAAAAACATTTTGAATGAGGAATAAAAATTTGAGCAATATTTATGTGTATTATTTATCATTGACCAGAACTATTTTTGGAAATTCTATTTTGGTTTTAATCTTGTAAAAATCTTCACAAGCTAATATGATAACCATAGATTCCTTCATAAAACTTTAATCATCAGTCCATTTGTTGTTCATCAAACAAAATACTCTCTGTTGGTGTTGATGCCTCAAGTAAACAGAAAGCATACACATTAATCTTGATCTGTTTGGGAACTGTATAAAAATGACTTAGTCTATTTGGGAAGTGACCAAATAGCCTAAGCCATTTTTCTTTACTTGAAATAATCATACATTTGGTAACCTTTTCTTGTTTCTTTTGTTCTCAATTTGACTGCAAATACTCCTTATCAAGCACAATTTTATACATGGTTACGATTGGTGAGACAAGATGATACAATGATAATATTTCTTATTAGCAGACCATCACTTATCTATGATTTTCACTTTTCTTAAAGTACAGAAATAAATAATAAGTTATTCTAAATAATCATTCACATTGTTAATTATTTTTACACTTTTTTTGGTCATATATAGAAACAAATTTCATTTTTTTTGGAAAGGTAAGTAATCCCATCAAGACACCAGGATTTTGTCTGAAAACGGGACATCTGGCAAGCATATATATGTAAATATCCAAATCATTTATCAATTTCTTTTTATTTCAAAAAGTATGTAATCATTTCTGGAAACAGTTTCAGGCATTATTTCATATTCACAAACCTGTGATGCTTTTATGTTTCTACTCTAAACTTTTTAAACTAAAAACATTGTAGTTCTAAATCAAACATCTTTTTCATTTTAAATTATTATTATTGTTTCTAAATTAAAATAAAGTTATTCCTCTAAACTTTTATGAGTTGAAACTAATCTACTTGTCTAAATTCTTAAAAATAAGAAAAATTCGGTTCCATCTATTTGTAGAAAAGAACAATGGTTTTAAACCTGAACACGTTGAAAACTTCTCTTTTTCAATGTGTTCAGGTTAAAACTTTCTTCTTACTTTTAACTTATTTGTAGCACTTTCATCACTGCTAATTGAGAAAAAAGCTTTATTTTTATTCAGCTCCATCCATTTGTAGAAAAAAACAATAATTTTTAACCTGAACACATTGAAAACTTCACTACTTTTAACTTTTTTGTAGCGCTTTCATCACTGCAAGTTGGAAAAGAAGCTTTATTTTTATTAGCTTGTACTGAAAAAAGTCTGCTTTGAATATTAAACCAATTAAAAATTTAATTTTCTCTAAAGTAACTGTAAATGATATTTCAGTTTTTATACATTAAGTGATAACATTAAATCTGAAAGCTTATAATGGTAATTAATAGAATTGGAAGTAATTTTGTTATTCAACTCTATTTGGAAATGTTTTTGAAAACTGTTAAGTTAGTTATTGAATTTTTTAAATTTTTACATTAGATATATTTCAGAAATAAGATGTGCATGTAAATTGTAATTCATTTTTCACTTAATAAATATTATGTCTATAAGTTTTTCTTTAATGAATTTCTTTAGTTAAGTTCTTTCAATTAAATAAACATTTCTTATTAAAAGCTAAAAATAATATATTTTTATGCATTTCCTATTACGTATTCACTGACAAATATTTCAGTGCATATTAAAATTTCTTAATTTTATTTCTTAAATATTTCTTAAAAGAAACAAAATTAAGAATTTTTACTATAAAAATGTAAATTTGATCTTCAATCTCAGTTCTGTTGAAAATTTTATATAATAATATTTCCTGTAATCACACACACATATAATTTGTATTTAACAATCTGTCAATAAATTGTTTCCAAGATTGAACAGTTCTTTTATAAAGAATTATATAAACTGGAAGGCACATTTATTATATACAGTATTTTTTATTTTGGTATTCATTACATTTCAAATATGCATTTTTAAATGAAAATATCATATCTTCATTTATTTAACAAAGTGAGGGAAATAAAAAGAATCTAGTGTCCATGGGGGAAAAATACGATAGGATTAATATCACTTAAAGACAATTTTTATTTTTAATATTCTATAACCCTATATTATGTTTCATTGCTGTTTCTATATTTGATGTTTGATTTATTCAACATTTTCATCTACTTTATAATTATTGAATTTATTTTTTATTTATTTATTCTTCATTAATTTTGCTAATTACATTCTAGTATTATCCAAGGAGTTTTTCCAAAATGAGTAAACAATAAAAAATAATAATAAACAATTCTTAGTGTTGTTGTCACTCCTCTATTGACAAGAAAGCCAAACCAAGTCCATCACTCCAGCAACTCTGAGCATAAATTCATGTACAATGCATTAATAATGTACAATGTATTAATAATGTATTATGTATTAATAATGTCTTATATAATAACTCATGTACAATGTATGTACAAAAATTTCATATACAATGTATTCATTACTTGCATAGTTTTGCTTTATGAAAGCAAAATTTATAAGCTGTATCTATATATGCGTTTACTTTTCTATTTACGTTTAGTATAAAATAAAAAATATTAAGTATGAATAGTTAAATAACTTATGTAATCTTTTTACCAGCATATTTTCTTCTTATTTAAAGGTGTCGTTATTGTTGGCTCTGTGGATGGTAATCGAATATGGGGTAAAGAATTAAAAGGTCTTGCTCTCACTTGTGTTGAGGTTTGTTGTTTCACTTCTTGTATTTCTAATTTTTAAAATTAAATTTTTGTTGTAGGGATTTTTACTAAAAAATATTGTACAAACTATATTTTCTCACCCAAAGAACTTGGAGCTGTAAAAAATATACTGTTTTCTATATTTAACCTCATCAACTTATAGGACAATATTGCATCATATTTATAATCTGAATTTGTGTAAAATATTATTTTCTTTGTTGAATGTAGAATTCTCATTTTCAGTGTAATATTAATGATATTCGTTTATTCTTTAAATTTCTGAATAACCTTGCAGCTTACTTTATATACAGCCATTTAATTGAAATGAATGCATATTTATTTATTAGCTTTTCTATAGTAAATGAAATATATGTCGAAAGAATTATAAGCAACTTGTAAGATATTTAATTCATATCATATATTAAGTTCTAAATCAAGTTTAATGATCCTTGAAAAATATAGAACCATTATTATAAAAATGTAAAATGTAATCAATTTTTGGTAGATTTTTATTTTGTTTATTTGTTAATGGCTCACTAATAGGATACACTTATGGAGTAAATTGTATTTATTAATTTTTGTAACTGTTTACTTTATACGGTGTATCTGAATGTTATACCCATTAAATGCTATATATCTGTTGTAACATTTGTAAACTGAGTGATATTGAATGTTTTTACTGTAATGATACGTATATCAAATGCTGTATTCAGAATAAATTTAGGAAAAATATAAATTAGTATTTTCTGATACAAGTTTAAATGGAAAAATGATAGAGCAATTGTTTCTCAAATTTTTATGAAGTATTTGTATCATTTACAACATGAAGTTATTAATTAGTTTGTATTCCTATTGAATTTGTTTCTTTACTCTGATTTATCTTTTTGATTTCAGTGATCAAGCAAAATTTTTAACCAACTGTGAAAAATAAAATTGAAACTAATTAAAAAATGTAAATAAAGAAAATTTCTAATTTTTTAAACTTATCAAATGCATCATAACCAAGCAGTTCAGTTACAAAAAAGAATGAATCCAAAGTTTATACATTACAATGATATTTTTAGCCTGTTATCACTAAAACGTTATTTTTGAGAAGATAAGAACATATTAAATTGAACATAACTGAAATTTAGATATTTTTGTGCATAAAAATCAAAACTTTTATATTCATTTTTAAACCCATGTTTAAAAATAAAAATAAAGTAATCAGTTTAGTATCAGCAATTCAAAAAATTTCCAGGAAAACAATTTCTTGCGAAAAAATTTGCAAATCAAATTGTTCTAGAACTTTGTTATGACATCCATTTCACATATATAACATGTATTAGAATGATAATGTATAATACATTTTTAACTTATGGGATATTTCTAAAAAAATGAGTCAATTTTAAGTTTGTGTGCGGAATGATATGAAATAAAATCTTAATAATTAATGTTAAAAAATAATTTTTTCACTATAACTTATAAACAATAATTTTAAGAAAATGAGTCTCATTCTATGTTAATAATAAATTGTTAGAGCCCTGCTATAACTATTTCCTAAAAGTGTATTGATTTAATATACCTAAAAATTCAACACCAATACAAAAGTAATTTTTGAAATGATTTCATTTACTAAATTCAAAATAAATTTGCCCCTTATATTTAGAAATTATCAAGCTACAAATCATAATTAGAAGACTCAGTAAACTTTGATACAAAATTAAAATTGAATTTATATGAATATTATCACTCTTAAGAAAATTTCAAACATCACTGTTATGATTAATAATGAAATTTTTCAAGGTACTTAATTTTATTGAAAGCAACATTAAAAATGTATATCACACATTTTTTACTAAAATTATATGAATATGGCTTATAATTAGTACATCAAACATTTTTGGCACTTTGTGAAATCTTTATTATTGAAAATAAATAAGCATACATAAAATTTTACTTAAAGGCTTTTACCAATCTTACTACCATTCTCTTTAAGAGCTGCTTCGCTTTTCTAATAAGAGTTAATTTTTTTCACTATTTACAATTAAAATAATTTACATTGCTATTGACTATAATGTTATTTATAAAGTTATCAAATCTTAATTTAGAAACTGAATTCTTATTTAAATTTGTTTAATAAATGAATTTGTTGCTTCATTTTAAACTGACTTGTCTTTAACTCTTGAAGATTTTAATTTAAAAAAACTGTCTGCTGCTCAAATTTTTATCCTTCTTTTTTCTGAGTCAATTTGCATTTATTTTCTTGTTATTTGTAAATAAACTTATATTGTTATATTTGACTCTTTTATCTATTTAAGGTGTTATGGCGTGTAATTTCACTTAATCCCTTAATATTAAAATCTTTTCTTTTTAGGGTCTTTAAGAAATGTATAATTTTATTATCTTTCATTCTGCTTCTGTGTTAATTATAGATGCTTTCTTCCTATATAATATAATTTGTTTAATTTGATTTTGCTGCTTAATGTTTGTTTTTCTATATTTTAAGTTAAAATGTAATATTTTTGTGTTACTTTATTAAAAATATTGAATTTTATTTTAACCGAATACATATTTCAGTAAAATTACTCTCTATAAAATAATAAATAAAAAAAAGAAATGAGATTTTTACTGTGAATTTGAAAAAGTTTTAAGATCAAAAGATCTGGGAATGGTGATAATCAGTTTTCTATATTTCTCAGCATTCATAAATTTCAGCAATTCATCATTAGCTAAAATTAAATTGTTAATCGATTATTTCATTGAGTACTTATAGATGGTAAAATGCTATATTTCACATGTATTGATTGTATTTGTTTATTTTCTCATAACATTCATCACTATTTAGGATTTCTAATCATAAATGATTCTTATTATTAGATTAGGATTTCTAATCATAAGTGATGCTTTCTCAAAAACCACTTCATCTGCATTAAGAAAAATATTTGATAGTGTTTTTTTTAATGTTAATGAATTAGATTAAAAATTTGTTTTTTCAAATTTATTATTTTTTAAGATTTACAAAAGCACATTTATTTTAAATCTCAAACAGTTTTTCATTCCAATGTTTTTATGTAGTGGTCTCCAGATGGGCGCCTCTTGCTTCTAGGTTGCAACAATGGAGAAGTTCACATTTATGAATTTGGTGGTGCATTTGTAGTAAGTTAAGAGACTTTTTTAATTTAAGTAAATCTCATTAATGTTTCATAGTAAATAATGTGCCCCTTAAGGCCCTGCTAGACCTCCATTGGGGAAAATTGAATGTTATGTGAATGCTATGGATAATATTTTAATGTGTCACAAGTGCTATTTTCATGATAGAAACTTCCAGTCTTTTGCAAATTACAAAAATCACAACTGCTGTTACTTCTACAAAAAATTTTTGTGTTTAAAAAGTATTTTTAAAATGTCCATCCGAGTAAATTTCAACCAAATTCTAATTTCATTGAGGTTGTACAAAATTTGGTTTAGAGATATTTCTTTTTTTTTCTTCCTATGATTACAAAATGAACATTTTTGTTTATTTTAGACTAAAAGTATTTTTGATTGCATCAATATTTCGATACGAATTTTGATTAGAAATCAAACTCGTTCTTATTTCTGAAAATTAATCTTTGTACACAATGCCACCTATGAAGCTGAAAAACCTTTAATGTCGAACTTGGCTGATTTTCGACTACACTACAGTAAACTAAAGAAGGGGAAATTTCTAAGAAAAACTGCTCCCCATATGATTCTCTCTGTTTTACTATGTGGTAGGGTATAACTTCTAAATCAAGCAAGAAGAATTAGTTTTTCTCACTCAACGAAATAGAAAAGACATCTGTAAATAATGCATGTTAGATTCTTGTTTATTAGCTTTAGAAAAGTAGCTATAATATGTACTTTTAAATCAACTTTGTTTATTTTCATTTAAATAAATTTTAAAAGTTGAATATAAACTGTTTTGTGTTACCTTGTTCAATTATATTATATACTACAATTTTGAAACAAGACTACCTATGTATTAAAAATTTGAGGAACTTAATATAAAAATGCATTTTACAATATATATATATATATATATATATATATATATATATATATATATATATATATATATATATATATATATATATATATATATATATATATATATATCATTATAAAATAAAATATCTAATCTTAAGAATGATAACATGTTTATCAGAATAATAGTGAGACAAATATTTTAATTTGATTTTTAATCATTTTGCAAAATTAATGAGTTTTTACCTCTATGAACATTTAGACATTTAATTTTACTTTCATCTTATTTCATGTAAGAAAACAAGAAATACTATACACTATAAGGTATGATCGGTAAGCATACAATACTATCATACCAAAATATTGCATCTGATAAGAAATTAAACATATTTTAAATTTGAAAAATTATATATCATTGAAAAAAACTGCATTTGTAGTAAAAGTTCAGAAGAAAAACATAATAGCACTTCAATAATGAAACGAATGATAACAATACATTAAAACCCATTACAATAAAAATTAAAGGCTTAAAATGCTCTGAGGGGAATCATTTTATGCTCACGAGATTTATTTGAGAAAAATATTGTCCTGTGCAATGCAAATGCCATTACTTTTGACAAAAAAGGAATAAAAGTTATAAAATATTAAATGAATGAGTAAATATCATGTAGCACTTAAGGCGATATAAAATATGTAACTGAAATTAGTATCGATGTTCAAGAGGAAATGCTTTAATTTGAAATTATTATATTGAACATGATAAACTATCCCGATAACTTTTTCCCGTGGAAACTTAAGTATAGAAATTTTTATTATGTTCTATGAAGTTAATTTTTGATTTGGATAATTTTTTATTTTGATTCATTCATTTTCATTGTACGTTCTAAAAAATTAAAAACAGGGAATATATAATTACTACCTTTCCTCTTGTAGAGATGCTGTATCAAAGTAATCGCTTTTTAGCTATATTTTTGTAAGGAAAATGGCAAAAAATGACCTTCAGCTTCTTAAAAATGATGGTATTTTATATAAAACAATTGAAATTTTAGAGTCTTTAGCCCTGCAAGCCAAAAAATCCATTATATAATGCTAATATTGTAGAACAATTTAATTCAATTGTTCCCAAGTTAACGGGTGGGAAGAGAGTCAACTATTGTCAAAAGAATTCCTACCACACAAGATGGTGTGCTTCAGTTCTTTCTCACAAACCTAAAAAAAATTTTAAAATACACAAAGCACTTAACAAAACTAGCCCAGGGAAATACTACAAGCAGTTTGAAAATAAAAGAATAAATAAATTAAATAAAGCAAAAAATAAGTCAAAGCATAGGAAAGCATTTTTCAGGGTCCCGACAAAAATTATGGCCCAGCTGCTGAAAAGCCAAATTTACAATATAATGAATTTGAGTAAAAAAATTGAAATTATTGACTAGTCTAGCACTTACTTTGAAAGAATGAGGAGATATAGAAAGAGCTACTATACTTCAAAGTGAGAATGCTGTTTGGATAAAGGGGAGAAGTATTCGATTGACAGTGTCAAATTTTGGGGCTGTATGCCACAAGTTACCCTCTACAGGATGCCAAAATTTAGTAAAAACAATATACTCTAACATAAAAAATAAAGCAATTTTATATGGGATAATTCATGAAAAAACTGCCATTCTCGAACTTGAAAAAGAAATAGGCCTTAAAATAGAGACATGTGGGAAATTCATTGATAAAAATTTCCCTCATTTAACTGCCATGCCAGATTGAATAATTGGCAATGAGGGCATTATTGAAATCAAATGCCCATATACATGTCACAATACCAATCCCAGTGAATTTATAAAATAATCTGCATTCAAGTTCTGGCAAAAAGACAGAAAAACAAAAAAAATTAAAGGTATGAATAAAAATCATAAATTTTACTATCAAATCCAAAGACAATTACATATTAGTGAATGAAAGTTTTGTTGGCTTGCCATTTGGTTCCCGAAAGGTATTAAAACTGAACAAATTTTGGGAGACACAAATGAAAACTAAATTAAGTGATTTTTATTTTGACTGTTTTTTGCCAGAATTAATTTATCCACCACATTATCCAAAATCAATGGACATAAGAAATCCAAGTTACATAATTAAGGAGCAAATAAAAAAAAAGAGAAAAAAGCTGAAAAATTGTTAAAATCCAAAAAATTAAAAGTTCTGTTATATAGATATATATATAGTTTATGTTCTTTTCTTCACGAAATGAATTGCTTAAGGATTTTATACTTTACTAACAAATTTATTTTAAATTACTATTTTATTTCATATATACTACAAGGTATTAACTGAATTTTCCATATGCTCATGAAATTAAATTTATTACATTTGTAGATTTATTTTTAATTTTGGGTGATTGTAAATTATGCATAAAATTATATTTTTCTCGTATTACTATAAGTTGTATTTGCTTTTGATTATTTGTTGACAAATAAACCTAATTTATATTTCTCACAGTTTTGCTAAACTTATTTTAATCTAATTTACCTGTTTGTTATTATAATGCATAAATATATCTAATTTTGTTTTTATCAAGCCAGGGGAAAAAACTAATAAAATAACTGAAGAGTTGTAAAATCTTCAGATTTAAAACGTATGTCACAACACATTTTACACCAGAATATTAACTTTTTAATTAACATGTACTTCAAATTATAACTTATTTAATTTTATTACTATTGAGGAATAAAGTTAGAATGTAGGGACTTATAAGATGAAAGAAGGATAATAGATGAATCTCTCTTTCAAACTCTAAGTAATTCTAATTACATAAAAATGGATGATGGATGTAATGATTATTATATATATAATTACAATTACAATATTTTTATAAAAATAACAATTATATATATATATATATATATGTAAAGTTAGAATTATAAAACTTGAAAAAAATTAAATATTTTTATGTTAAGTTAGTTTTGAAAATAATAGTTTTTAATTATTTGTTGCATTCAGATTCAAAAGTATCTTAAGTCAATGGATCAAGTCTCATAAAATCAAATTGAACCAAGGCACTTAAAAATATATTTTTAATGATTCATATATTTTAGGTTTGATTTGAATTCTGCTAATCATTTTGACCGTTTAATTAGTAACTGTAAAATCACTCAACATTTGCAATTTGCCTTCATATTTTTTTAGTGTGAATAATAAAAGCCGAACTCTAAAATATAAATAAAATAATCTTTTCTTTAGAATCACTGGCAGCTAATTGTCTCTATGACGACAACGGGTAATTCTTTTGTCAATTTCGTTGAGCATTTGAACTGACCTGTTTTACCTCACTTCTATTCTAAGAACCCTGGGGGTAATTTGATGTTGACAGCTGTTAGGAGCAAATTTTAAACTCTCTTTTTGGCTGTTTTTATGGTGTTAATACTTTTATTTTCTTGATATAATGTGCCAAATCTGGCAGACTGACTAATTTTGAAGGATTGATTGACAATCAATTTCAATCATTAATATTGGTTTGAATACTCCCCTGCACAAGCTCGTATGCAAAAACTTACTGTTGAGCGACAAATAAACCAAAACCCTGCACAAGCTTTGAGAACTAACGCCAGGTGGGGTGACATGACAACGGAAGTTCTCAGCTCGCTCTGGAAGAACCTTAATTGCTTCAAGCATTTTTTTGATTTCTTTTGTGATTTTAGAACACACTTTTTTATTTCTGCATGTTATTCAAATTTTCATTAATCTTCCATCTCATTTCTTTAATTTCAACATATATGCATTCAAATGTCAGAAAATAAAATTTCTTTTGAGTGGAAATTTCTGCTACTTAAAATAAATTCTCTTATCCAGAATTGTTACAAATCAACTGTCATATACCTTGCTATAAAAAAAATATGAAAGGATGGTTGTATATATTTTTTATGGTTTATAAGAAAATTTTTTAAAAATAATAAGCTTAAAGTGAACTCAAAAATGTTTGAATTCATTTTGCTGAACTAGGTAATGGTTTTGAACGAATCTTACAACGGAAACTGTTGTTAATCATCTTTAGAACAATAGAATAAGAATTTCACAGTATGTGATTATCATGCATCAGTATAGTTTCAAATCATTGAGGTCTATCTCTAGAATAAAATCATAATTTGGTCTATTGTGATGTTTTGCTTATGTTACAAATCAAATGGTATCTGAGTCGATCAACTATAATAATATTCTCTAAGTGACTTTATAAGAAAAATTGGTTCTGAGTTGGAACAAGAATTAGAATTATGTATTATTAAATTAACAAATAATATTATAATCATATGTGGAGTGTTGGTGTAAAAACTCTAACTGTTGATGAGAAGTGAGTTTCACAATCTTGAATCCAAATAGTTCATGCAAGGAACTGCCTTTGCTATAGTTGGAGCACCACAAAAATCAACAGCTTGTCATGGTACATGCAGCCTATCAATAGAATATGTGACAGACTTCTGGTATTTCTTCTTAAAAAGAATCTGTAAGGACGAATGTACTCGGAAATTAAAACTAGACGACAAATTAAGTTTTGAAGAATGTAGTAAAAGGTAATCATGCCCTAATCCGAATATAATGAATGTGAGTGTTGATTGTCCCATTCAGGTTAAAACTGAGCTTTCTCAGTCGAAGCGTATGATTTTGATAGATCAATTGTTATTTTGTTGAAAAATCAAATTACTAGCATCAAACATTGTGTAGATTTAATAATTTCTTAAATCTATTTATACGCTAAATATCCATATCCATATGCTAAATTGTTTCCCATCTTTTCTTCACATTTACCTGCCATGCTCTGTTCTCCACATTTAGATGTTTATAACAGAAGCTCAAATGTAATAACTATGTTTAAATTGAATACAATACTAAAATATATAGAAAATCAGCCTTATGTTCAGAGATTTATGGTTAAAATACTAACAAACTATAATGTAGATAAATTACAAAAATGCTTTAATAACAGCATTATTTTTTGGAAACTTGTATTATTTTCATTTATGTAAATTTTTTATAATACTTAAGTTACTGAAATTCTAAACAAAATTCTCATAAAACTGAGATTCATTGAATATTTAAAGTATATATTAGAGTTAAAAATTAAAAACAATGTCAACAGTAAAACTAGTTTAGAATTTGGAAGGCCCTTAGCAATAATTGCATTGATGTAATGTCAATATGTGATATGTAAAACAGTTCCTTTCAGAATTTCATGTTAAGAACATTTGGTGTCTCAGAAATTAAAATAAAAAAAGTAATATTTTACTAAAAAAAATAATAAATAAATAAATTATTAATGGAAATTTTGTAAATTTAATATGTAATGTAGACTAAGAAGTAAATTAAAGTTTCCCTTTTTTTATCCTGAAGAAATATTATGGTTAATTTTTAACACTTATTAATAAATTGTAACTATTTTGAGGCAATCATGCACAGTGGAGGTTTTAGGAGAGAGAAACTGATTTCATTTCTTAAGATTCTTTGCCTGTCATAGAACAAGGTTTGAAGAAAATGTTAACAGTTAATTTGTAGTTTTTTGTAAAAAATTGAGGTAGTGTTTTGTGGTCATAAAAAATTTTTTGCAAATATTTTAAGGGATACTATATATCCTTATGTGAATAATAATTTCTATATTTTTCCATGAAATTTAATGAGAAATAAATAATTTGAATGGGTAAAAGAATTAAAACAAATAATTTAGCTTAAAATAAAGTGTCACAGTGAAGTTTTTAAATTGAAGTTAAATTTTCTTAACTTTAATTATAATTTTAATTTTATTGACTATTTCTTTAAATTTTAATTCCAATTACATGAAAAATGAGTAACTATTTATTAAAATAATGTAATTTATTTACAACATAGTGTACAATATTTTTATATTTTATAGAAATTTTGCCTTTCAAGTGTATATTTCACATGAACCATCAATTCTGTTATTATTGTCTAAAGTAAATTAGTTTTATTTTATTTTATAGTGATACAATCACAGTAATAGTTTGAAAAATATAAAGATTTTAGTGAAACATATTACTGATTTGATCTTAATTTAGTTTTACTTTGTTATTCTTTTCTTGAAAATATTATGTAAAAGAGCATTTAGCTTATAAAAATCATATCACATACACATATATATTATAACTCAGTAGCATACTTAATTGTAAATATTTTGTCTGTGTTGCTCAAAATTATGAAAAAAATTTTATTATGTTATTTTTGTGAATCTCTTTTGTTCTTCTCATACAGTTTTCTAATAATTGATCTTTACTTATTGCTATTTTAAAATTCTGTGATTTTATTTAAATTAGGGCAAAGTTCCTATTTCAGCTTTGATTGATAGCCAAAAGAAAGATGATTTGATAATGATAAGCTGGTTTAAAAAGCAAAAAGATCATGATGTACCTTCATTGGCAATAGTTTTCGAAAGTGGCTTGATACAGTTAATGAAGAATGAAAATGATAATGGTATGCATTCCAAGTTCTAGCATTGTTCGGGGATTTACAAATTAAGAGTTATATATTTTATCAAAGAATTTTGATTTACAACACAAAAATACACAATTAGCAATGAAATTTAATATTTTAAATTAATGTATATTTATGTGTATTATTCCTAGTAATTCAAATACACATACATTTCACTTGTAAATGCCTAGTGTGAAATTTTTAGTGTAAATGCATGTCATTGTTTTCTTTTTCTTTGATTTAACAAAATATTCATTTTTAAAATAAATTCTCTATTCATAAAATTCAAGTCTCAATATAATTTATAGGGTATATTAACAATTATTTAATTAAAAGTTTTAAACTTTTCAAAATAGGAAATAAATTCTTATATTTGACTTTCTTATGACATTTATTTATATGAATATTTCTACATATTGCCAATTTTTACAGTACTAATATATTTTCATATTTAAATATTATGAAGGCAAATAGATTTTTTATGACCATTTTTTGCATACAATTTTTCTCTCTTATTCATTTTAATCTTTTCAGTATACCCTCTATAACTTATAGTAGCTTCAATACCTGAAATTGTTAGAAATTTATTAGAATATGTTCACATTAAATATGTGTTCACTGAATTTTTACCTTTTATATAGCAAAAATATTATGTGGATCATTTTAAATAGAACAGTATGGTGCATCATGAAATGAACATTTGAGTTGATAATTTTTCATTTAAGAAATTTTTGGTGATTTTAAAAATAATGAAAATATTTATGATAGTTATACAATCTATTGCATATTTTAATATTTAATAACTTTGGTTAGAAAAATTTGCTGCATTCATTTATACAATTCTGGCAAATGGTAAAAAAATATCCTAATTTAACAGTATGCATATAAACTTATATATATATTCCTTAGATGAAAGAAAATTTAATGTTTCCAAGAGATGTGAAATTGATTTTTATGTAAAAGTAACAAAATTTATTTCATTATTAATTCAATTATTAAAATTTAACTTTTAATTTTTTCTAAGAAAATATTCTCTGATTTTATCATAAAATTTTAAAAATCTTTTCAATTAAAAATTTTTGTGAAAATATGTTTAGTAATAGTTATTATAACAACTATAAATATTTGCTTGTAAAGACACATTTTATGTCTCTTTTGATGACAGATTCATAAAATTATTATGATTTTGGAAATGGTTAGTGTGAACAAATTCTATTTCTCAAAATTTTAATAAAGTAAAAATATTGAAATAAAATACTTGCATTTGACATCAATTGAAGGAAGAAATTCCCTAGCTTATATTGTTCCAATAGCATAATTTGTGATGGTTGTCGTATAAATTTTAGCTTTTTATTAAATTTCAGGATTCCTTTTCAAAGAAAAATATGAGTTATAATTGAATTTCTGAACCAGAAACTTCTCCAAAGCTTTATTCCATATTATATTTTCTTTTTCACTTCATTGTATTTATCTGGAGTTTAATGTGTTTGATTAAAATTTTATTTGTAATAATGTATTTGGGAAAAGATTTACTTGATCTTAACTGCAATTGATTTACTTTAATAAAATTGAGTTAGCATTAATAATATATACTAAGAAATAAATTTAAAATCATATCATACAAGTGTTGTGGTATCTTATATTATCAGACTATAGTATTATTAATAGTTTAGAAAATCTGACATTATATTTTCATTGTCATTAATACCCAACTATATTAGGATTAAGATAAATTTTCGTCTTCTAGAAAAACATCTTGCAAATTGATGCAAATGGTTTTGTGATTGAGTTAGTTAGCATACATAAAATTTAAGAAACTGTTGTACAAAAATTTCATACAATAAAGTATGAAAAAGGAATTGAAATAGTAGGTATTGTTCTTTACTTGATACATTATATATTTGAACTTATTTTTCTAAGGATTTTTTCTTATTATGGTATTTATATATTTTTTTGTTTATTTTATTGAAATTGAAAACTTTTTATTATTATTAGCTGCTTTTGTTGTTGATACTGGTCTTATAATTACATCTCTGGAATGGAATTGCCATGGAAGTATTATTGCTGCAGCTGGAAAGAAAGAAAAATTCACTTCTCCTGATGAGAAATCACATGAAGTGAAGTTTATAAATCCATTTGGAGAGGTATTTTTTGGCTTAAAGTATTAATTTAAAATACAGAGCAAAACAATTTGAATTTAATGCACTTCATTAATCTGAAGAAATTTTTAAGTACTTTTTGTATAATTATATAAATTTATAGAATTAGCAAATTTCTACATTATGAATCAGAGTACTTTAATAAATTAAACGTTCAGGTAAAAGAATATTTAAATATATTATGTTTTAATTTAGTAATTTTTCTATTTACTCTTAGGCTTTAAAAATATTTTAATATTTTCTTCATATTAATACTTCTGTGAATTTCTTAGAATTAACTTCCTTTGAATTTACATGAAATATAATTCAAAACTCATTTTTTAAGGTATTTGTTAAACCCTTTTTTTAAGCTTCTTAAAGAAAAATTGTTTAAAGTTTTCATAGTAATACCTTGCATACATAATCACGCAAAAAGTTATAAATCTGTATAATAGTAATTATTTTTTTAATATTTAGATGAATGTTATTCAGTTCTTGTTTTAATATTTTTTATTAAGTATACTTTACAATTTATTTTTAGATTTTACAATTCAGCTACCCCCACTAAACAACATGTTTATTGCAATATAGGACATTTATTGAGTTTAGAGTTCACCATATTAAGTATTTTTGGAATTTAATAACATTTTTTATGTTTTATTAAGAAACTGTTTTCATATGGTCTACCTCCAATTGTTCAGCAATGTCCTAAAGCTGACATAATTTCCAAGCTCACACTAAAATTATTTACACTGCTATGTAAATGTGAAACTTGAATTTGTTTTCTTCATTTCTAGACATGGTGGAGAAAGTTTAAATTTTCTTATTCTTCTAGTAAAATTTATGTTTAATCAGTCTTCTATAAAGCCTTATATTTGAGCAGCTAAGTGGCTATTTTTTAGAAAAATTTGCTTTTTGTTTATTGCCATCAGATTATAAACTAATTATGAGAAATGGGGGGTTTAAGCTGCATATTTAAACTAGTGACTGGAAATGGGTATATTTTGAACACAAACAATGAGGATTTCTGTTGTTGCTATAGGATGACTTGTGCTGGATAGCTTAGCTGGTCACATGGTTTGTTTAGTATTAAGTATTTATCTTTGTAAATGCTCATCATCTTCTGTATGATTGTGGAGATGCTGCTATGTGTAAAGCTGAGTTGGCAGCCAAATTATTAGTGCTCTTATATTTAGTTCAACAGTTTGTGTGTTCAAATCCCATCTTGAGCAGAAATAGTTTGTAAGTAGTTTGGAATCCATTTTAAATCATAATTCTTAATCTAATCAGTTTCTCAGTTTAATCAATTCTAATCAGTTTAATTAATCTTCATGTGCAAATGAGGACTATTGAGTGACAAACAAAATAAAAAGCTGGTATTAATATGTGTTTATTGAAATGTAATAAATCTCCAGTTCAGTAAAAATTTTTAGTTACTTTTCATTACTTACTTTAAGTCATCAATTCTCTGAAGTCAACTTTTTAGATATATAATATTTAACACATTGTGCTACAACACTTATACAACTCTGCTAATGTTGGAACATAAAAATGGGAAATCACCAACATTTAAAAAGTCATTTATATATTTAGTGTTATTGTCATTAAATGCCTCAATAAATTTTTACCCCAATCACAAATCATGTGCTTAGTGTTTGAGCTAGTATTCACACTCACCACTCCTTCGAATTTATATTAGATCATACAATTATTGACATGCCGAGAATCCTCTCACTATGTTAATTAACTTCTCCAAGGGGATATTTAAATTAAAACAAATGACCTATCATCTTTATGAAAATAGTGCTTCAAAGTTATTAATAAATAGCAAGTAAAACCATTTTAGTTACATTTCTCTGACAAAAATCAATTGTAATATTTATAAAAAAAAGAAACTAATGCTTTGGTTTTTTCCTGCATTTATTTTAATAACTGTTTAATGACTTACATCATTATACGTTGTATACTTATATTTACAAGAGATTAACTGCTAAAATGACTAGATTAATATGATGTAGGAAATCCCTTAGAGGTTTTGTCAATCACCTTTCTATAGAGATTAATTGTGCCATATCATATTTAACTTCTCTGAGAATTTACTGTTAATTTTTTCCTATCCCAATAATTAAATTTGTGTTACGAAGTTCCATTATTTTTCTGTGTTTTGATTGTAGACTGTTCATTGTTGACATATTATTTTTAAAGTATTGTATGCAAAACTAGGTACCTTAATAAATATGTCTAGACTTACTGAAAATCATCACTCCTCTTATTTTGACATAATCCTTAATATATATTGTTTATATACATATATCTGTATCTCAGATACTATCTACATAAACAGGATAATTCATCAGCCTTCTGTATTTTAAATGTGTTAAAAATTATAAAATGTTCCAGCTGGCATTAAAAATTAAAGATGTTAAGTACTTTCAAAAGTATACAAAAAGGATAATATTAAATAATATATGTTTTTTGACAAATGAAAAACATGAAAATATAAATAAAAAGAATTTCTCCATTAAGTCTTTATACAAAAACCTAATTAGCACTTAAAAATGAAGGAAAAATAAAGAAGAATAAATTTAGGAAATTCTGATTTATTAAATGATTTCTGACAGAAGGATAATTTTTTAGGTTTAAGTAGTGGCAAATTTATGTGTGACCCATAAATAAATTTATACGTTTTGAGAAAAATGTTACACTTTCAATGGAATTTATGTATCATATTGTATGTATTTATTGCTAAAGTACAGATTCTGCTGGTTTTATTTTTTAGCCCAGTCTTTTTACTTACATTTGTCCTTTAATAAGGCCTATAGAAATGTTTGTTCTTTAACATTTATATTTAAATTAATTTAAAATCATTTTACTGGTAATATACTGTTTGCTGTACTAACTTGATTCTAGTTTTTTAAAAATGCCCTCTAGGTATGAATTTCTCAGAATTTTGGCATAAAAAGTTTCATTCTTATTTTTCTCCTCTCCCCTTAATGATTGTTAAAGACATCAACAAATAAACTTAGATAAGGAAGCCCATCAAATCTATTTTTAGAAATAAATATATTAAAAAAAATAAGTTTTTTAACAGTAAAAAAATTTTTGATTTACTCTTTACTTTTAATCTAAATTTTCCTGTTGAATGTCAAATTATATATTGAGGAAGTATAACTACATGATTTCAAATTTTTAAACTATTATAAAAATTAACCAAACAGAAATTATAGTGGGTGAAAATTATAACACACTTAAATATTAAAAATGCTTAATTTAATGTTAATAATACTGTTATAATATGTAATATTTTAATGTTAAATCTGTTTATTGATAATATTCTTTCTATATGTTAATCTTAACTAAAATTCCAGTAGCTAATTCTCAATGCATTGTAGTATTTATTATATCATAATGAAATTAAGAATACTCACTTGTTAATTAGCTAAGACAAATTATTCATATGTATAGTGATTTTAATTAATAACTGTAAACTAAGGGAAGTGAAATAAAATTTATACCTAATCTAGTGATAAAAAATATGCCAATTAATTTCCAAGTACTTTGCAAAGTATTAAATGTACAGAATATAGTTGTAACATTTTGTTCAGAAAACTTTTTACTATTCAACTTTTAATGCTATTATTAGATTCTTTGTAGGATAAAGCTCAAACTCATTTTTTTTTTTTCATAATCAGAGTTTATTTTATACTATAATTGATTCATTTAATTGCAAATGCATCATTCATGGATAATTATTTCTGATGTAAATAAAATATTTTTAAATAAGAGAGAAAAATAAGGGTTGTATAAGATATTTGAAATTCAAAAATTCAGTTTACTTTAATACTTAATTTTTTTTAATTGGAAAGTGAATTTCTTACATGATTTTCCAGAATACTTGTAATATGGGTTATGCCTGAAAAGTTAGGGTCATCAACCAAGCAAGTGCCTGATTTATAGATGGTGAAACTCATGGCTTATGGTGAAATACATATACTCATTTGTTAGTCAATACATGTCTTCAGTTATACAGATGAAGATCTGTTATAGAATCTTTCGTGACAGTAAATTCCAGAATTTATTGAAACCTTCTTAAAGTGCATTACATTATGTATGCTTATCAACTAAAAGCTATGTTTAATATTCATTAGAACTAATACCCCTCTGTATTTGAAGTGTTTTGAGTTAGCACTATTTTTTAACAAGTACTAAACTTATCACTTGAAGGTGATTCACAACATTATGTGGCAGTTGATTTTGGTGGTCCTTAGTTTTTTAATTATTTATGTTTGCTTTTGACTCCCAATACTAATTTTTTACCTGCAGATTAATTAAAATATATTATATGTCAAACTTTTACTGTTTAAAAGTTGTTTAAACGAATTTTCCTGTTGATATGTTATTTTAATTATTTTCTGTTCTTATTGCTCTGAACTTTACAAACAATAAAAAGTTTACTTTCATATAAAAAATTAACTGAGACTTATCAAATACTATTAACAATAAGTATTTTATTAAAATCTGTGTTAATGAATAAAGTTTAATTTATTGCTTGAATATATTTTTAAAGCAATTTCTCAATAAAAATTAAACTAAATTGTTAGATTAAAAAATCCTTACTACAGCGATTATCTGTTTTCTAAACACTGTGACTGAGTAAATACAGAAAATTTATTGAAAGTACCTTATATTGTATTGTACTTATTGTATTTTGTTGCTTCATATTATTGTATAAATGTGATTTTAAAATTTTTTGAGTTGAATTGTTTCTTAAAAATTATCTTTAATTGTAATTTTAATATAGATTTGCATTGATTTTATTCACATTGGAAAATCCAGTATCTTCATAAAATTTATGAGCTATTCAGATAACTGAAGAGAATTTTATGAAAAATATATTAAAGAAATTTTTGAATGACAATCAATTTCATTTAAATAAATTGAATATTAATATAACTTTCATTTACATTACTTCTTTAGGAAAAATTGAAGTTAATTTTTATGTAGAAATTGTCTCTTATTGTGCTTAAATATTTTGAAATATTCACAAAATATTACAAAATTTCACATAATGCAACTTAAATAACTCCTGAATTTTTAGATACTTTACATACTTCGTTTTGGTGCAAATATTTGTGGTCTCTCCTGGGAAGGTGATGGGCAACGGATAGCGCTTGCAGTTGATTGCTTTATATTTTTTGCTACTGTGCGACCATATTATAAAGTAAGCATTGTGTGTTTAACTTTCATAACTTAAATTATTCTTAAATGTTTTATAATATGTATTTTTTATATATTCATGATATTTGTTTTATAATTTAAGAGTTATATTTTAAAGGTTTTACTTATATATAATTGTTTCCTTAAATTATATGATTTTTTGTTTTTTAGTGGTGCTATTTTTCAAACACTTTGGCTTATGCTTTTAATAAATCTAATGACCGCAAAGAAACAACAATAATGTTTTGGAACACTATTACAAAAGAGGTAAATGGAAATTATATATCAATATTACTTATATTTATCAAAATTCTAATGGTTACATTACTCTCAATTTCTTATAATAACGCTTAATTGATTTTATTAAAAGTTCTCTTTTTAATATTTTTAAAGAAACATATCAAGTTGGTGAAAAATCTATTTAGTCTAACATCTCACTCTGATTTTTGCTGCATTGCCACTCGAAATGATGATATTTCAAAAGAGGTAGGCTATGAAAAATGTTATTTTTTGACACAATGTTTCATAATACTGAAATTTACTGATGCATAATTTATATCGTTTAAACAATTAAAAATAATATATATTTTAACACAAATTTTTTAAATTAAAATCATCAGATTTTCAGATTAGATTAGATGTAAGGTATCAGATAAGAGAGTAAGAAAAATTTCTGTTAAATTTTTTCCTCTTTCTATTATTAGTGAATTAATGCATTTAATAATAAGCTATATAAATTAAAAATGTTTTATATTTTATTATATTGAATTGGTATTACTATATTTTCACGTAAAATTTTTATAGTTATACTAATATGTATTAATATAAGAAAACTAATTTTTCATTGTTTAAAAGTAGTATTCCAAAATTGTATGCAAATTATTACTAACATGTTTTCTAATTATATTTTTAATTAAAAAAGACATTCTGATAAATATAAATAATGGGAATGTAAAGTTTTACTAAATAAACAGAATATAGGGAAGAAAAGTAAATTATGAATATGAAATTAAGAATTACATTTTTATTTTTTATGCCATTATAAAAACTCCTGCATGTTACTCCTTATTATTTGGTTTGTAAAATATGTTCATCCTCTCATTAATTCTGACCTCTGAGTTAAAACATGCTGTAAACACATAAGAAAAATCAAGTTTCTCTCAAAAAATATTGTTAAGTAGACATTTTATAGAAGTTTTTTATCAAAAAAAAAACTGATGGAAAATATACTTATGTAATGAAACTTTAGTCAAATATTTTTCATATTTCATGCTTAATATTACAAACATAATACCTACATTCAGCTGCACCTTTCTGTACTTAAGATGTTTGTAACAAAACTTTAATAGCAAAATGCATTTTATATCAAGAATTTCTGAATTTTTAGTTACAAAAATATTTTAAGGAATCGGGCATTGAATTTGTAAGATACATTTGGCAAGCTTTTTATTTAAAATATAAGTTTATATTTGTGAATAAAAGGTGTATGCTGTCACTATTTTATAATAACAAAATAATAAAATTTTCACATATTAGTTTATTTTGTTATATTAAATTAGTTATAGTTTATTGAGAATTAGAATATTCTATGTTGTTTTTGTGAAACTTTTTTTCGCCACACTTTTTTACAGCATTTATTCTCTCTCTCTCTCTCTCTCTCTCTCTCTCTCTCTCATAAACTGCATCTTTGCTGATTTATTTCTTTAAGGTCTTGCAATTAAGTATAGTTTTTTATCTCAGTAGTAGAGTTTTTATTGTTACCTATCTTGAAACATCAACAAATTTAAATCTAAAGCATCATTTCTTTCTATTTTTCAATGAAAAATAATGTCCAGCAGAGCAAAGATAAATGTATGATTTGGCTCTTAATGATCTAAGGGTAGAATTGCCCTCTTCAAACTTGAAAGTCTGGTTTTTATACAATCACTGTTGGTAAATCATGTTGATTGAATGTTTTATTTTTACTTTTTACACCTTCATTTGCTGAGGTGGGTATTTGGGAGTTTTCCTAAGTTTCTTCCTTGCACTTTTATGTATGGTCCACTATCAATATGAAATCTTCCTAGAAGTTCAGTGGATATGTAAAAAAATCTTACAAATGTTTTCAACTAATACAATGTCAAGAGTATAATATATCAAATGTAAAGTTTAGATTGAAATAATTTAATTTAGATATGGTAAAGATATTCAATAATTATTTCTGTTCTTCCTTGTTTATATTTTGCACAGCTTTTCCATTATTATGTAATTTACACTCACATAAGAAATTACATAAAAATTGATTGAATTCATAACCTTATGAAACTCAAAACATGTTAAAAATAGAACTCTTTTAAGAAAATATTTGTAGAAATGTGGATCTGACAATGGACAGTACAACTATAAACAAGGGTATGCATGAAACAAAAGTGTAACATAAACCAGAAATAAATATTGACATGTATACATGTACTTATTAGTAAGAACTATGCAAAAGCAATCAAAACTAAATTATACTCAGTAACACTGTTAAATATTTGTTGTGGTACAGTAAAACATCGGATGATAAAATAAAATTTTAGAAAATGACGATTAAAACCTATTAAGATTGAAAAATATTAATGTCCCTATGTAAATGCACATAACTTCAATTTCAGCAGAATAAAATATTTAGCATTATACTCATCACTTTGTTGGCTTCGACTTCACTTTTACCCACCTTAACCAGAGCGTTTTGGTGATCATCGATTTACACCAGTGACTGTCTGAATTTTTGGCAATATCATTAAATATTCAGTCTTTCATCAATGATAAGCATTGATATTCACCGATGGATGTCAACTTTCTCCAATTTCAGTCTTTCACAGTATTATATAAATGAAATTTAGTAAATTAAGTGTAAATTGTAATCAAATCAGAACTACAAATTGTACTGATACATTTATTTGCTGATAAATATTTGCTATATTGAAAATAAGGTGATAAGGTAGGTAATTATGTCTCTGAATTATCACTTTATTTCTCTTATTACCGTATAAGCATATACTTTTATGTCTCTTAAATACTGAAAAAAAATATGTTAACAATATTTTTATTTTTGTTTAAAAAGATGAAAATTTTGTTATTTTTATTTATTTATTTATTTATTTATTTTTACTTTTTTGGTTTAAATATGGATAAATATAAATGGAAATTTGTATTTTATTACTTTCTTAAAAAATAAAAGAAGATTTTACATTAATATATTTAAAATACATAAAAGAAACTAATATATTACATATTGAAATTGTAAAAACATATATTTTGATCCAAGTACAGTAGATATATACTCTAAATGAATTTAGCTAAAGTGATAATTTTAATACTATTTTTGCTCATTTCTTCCTTTTTCATGATATTTTGTTCATTGTACGTATATGAGTTGCTTTTTCCTATAAAAATATAAAAAATATTTTGAGTACAAATATTTCTCTTTTTTTATTAAACAATAAATATATTTCTTTTTATGTAAGTAAATTTGTGTTCGCCTTTCATTATATACAATTTATCATTCATCATATATATTTCTTAACTCCTAACTAGTTTCAAAGTGTGCATAAACTATTTGATGAATATTTTATGTAATTTGTGCAAAAAGTGTTTATTACTTTTATATATTATATATAATAATTCTTTTATTATATTAAGCAAATTTTGGGGGAACTTAAGTTATTTCTAACTGACATTGATATTTCATTTAAAAATGTATTAATATATCTTATAAAAAATGAGTAATCAATGATGAAAATTTAAGTTTTTAGATTGCATCCATAAAACTATTGTGTCTTTGTTTTTGATTTAAATTGTTTATTTTTTTCAAACTGTGTTTTTATATGCATAAATTTATTCATTTTATGTAAATATTCTTTTATTTTTCAGTATTCATTGATTGTGGGCAATGCAATTGGCTCTCCAATTGATTTGTGTAATATAACGCTAGAACCATCGTTTATATGTATGAATAGCTCTGATGTTTTTGCTGCATCTCATACATGCTTTTGTAAATTTCATTTCCATTCACCTAAAAGCAAGTCATTATTGCAGTTTTCAAGTGAAAAACCAGGCTTATCAGAAGGAAGGTGCTTCTTTTTCTTTCTTTCTTTCTCTTTTTTTGTGTACAATTGTTTTGATAGTTAAAACATTTTTCTCTTATAAATTCCATAAAATTTGTCTACCATTTTATTATTTTTTAAATTTGAATTTTTATCATTAGTTTCTATGTTTAGATTAATTTATTAAGCTTCTATATTTTAAACATTTTCTTAACTTTTATTTTTATCTTTTAACCAAAAATTGTAAATAAATATAAAATGATTTCTTACAAAAAGAAATATGATCAAATCAGGTGCTCCATATGATTTTGAAAAAATATTATTAATTTTGGATAAAATTTTGTTTTTCTATATTTAGAGTTCATGAATTTTTATAATAAAATACACTTAGGTTAACTAATATTTTAATCTAAGTGTTAACTATTGTTTTATTATAAAAATTTATGAATTTTATTTTGCATGATAAAATTTAGCATCATGTATAAGTGGCTTATTCTGTATACTTATTGATAGAAATCAATTAAAATTTAAGAAAATATTTGGAGATATAATTTTGGAAATCATCCACTTAATTGAATGAAAACATAATGGTGCAGTATCAAGCATCATCTATGGAGGTGAGAAGTACAGTTGTGGCGAAATCAGTTGATTGTTTCATACTTCCCAATTCAATTTATTTAACCCCATAATTCACCTTTACAATTGCTGTCTTGCTTAATGTGTTGCAGAACAAAGCCTTCTCTATAGATAATTTCTGGATACTATTTCAATTAAAGATTGATGTACTTGTTCCAGTTGTTCACAGTTAAGATCAGCATTCAGATGTAGTACAGAATTCAGTACTTCAAAATAAATGATTCCATGAATGTTCCACCAATCATGCAAAAGTTTGAATATATTTGGAATTTAAACATAGTGCATCATTTCTTTTTACTATTCACTCCAAACCTTTTTTGCACTAGAATGTAATGAATCGGTTGGATTTGATTTCTATGGGCAGGTTGTGCAGGACCCAAACATATACACTGTTTGTTTTAACAATCTGAAAATGCTGTTGGATGACCAACAAGATCACTAATAATGTTTCTTGGTTTCTTGATTGCTTGCCTTAGATTTGCTTTATTTTTGCTGTGAAAATAGTTTTTAGTACCTGATTGGTTCAAGTCTGTGTGAGTGCAATTTTTATGCTATTATCTTTGTCACTCAATACTAGACATATGACTGTAATATTTTTTATTATTTCACCCAAAATTAAAGAGATACATATTTATAATCTACTTATTTACTTGCAAATAAACTGCCTTAATTTTGTAATAAAATGTTTTTCGTTCAACTTTGAAGTATGCAACAGGTTGAAAAATGGTAAACTAAAATTGATTTCACAGAAATACCAATTAATTAAACAGACACTACTGAGATGTTTGTAGCTCCAACTACATTGAAAGGATGAAAATGAAATTTTAATCGTATGTTAAGTGGAGCAGAGAGCCAAGGCTTTAGTTTGAAACAAAAGTTTGAAATTTCACAATAAATGTTGCTACACTGTTAATGTTAAATGCAAATGACAATCTTGTAATTTTGCTTGTAAAAGCGATATATACAGTTTAAAGAAATCATTTATCTTGAGTAGATATGCCACTGAACAAATCAGAAAATGAATTACTCATAAAACTTTTTAATAAGAAAGAGAGCATACTCATTGCTCATCAGTAAATGAAAAACTTGAAGAGGGGTCCCATTTCTATGAATGAATTTAAAGGAATGATGTTGTGAATATTAAGAAACTAGTTCTCTGAATAGCGCAACCAAAAGAGGACAACATACAACTGAGTCAGTGTATATAGATGAAGCCAGATTTTACCATAAGTGGGCTAAATAGCCTGAATACTAAACTTTCAGTAGGCTACTGTGTGCAAGATTTTACAGAAAACTCTGAAGTTGCTGTTTTACTAATGCGTTTCTGGCATTGTAAGATTACTCTTTGCATCTTGATTTTTTCTTTCTTTTTCTAATGAAAGTATTACTTGCTGAATATTGGTTGTTATATATTTTATATATCAACAAGGAGCCTTTATATGTATTGATGCTCTTATTACAAAATGCTTTAGCAAAGGAGCTTTCACTTTCAAATCCATTTAAGAAGGTAGATTGGTGCTATGAATGCACAAAATTATCCTATATAAATAGCCGCCAATCTCTTTCCAAGCAACAACAACCGTTGAATTTCCCAAACAACTTGTCATGATATACATTAATTGCAAGTTGCTTTTTTAAATAAAGATACAATGGATGTATTTGTGTAGTGCAAAATACCCAGTGTTTAGTAAAACAGACTTTTGAAACATCATGTTGTTTGATAAAGCAAAGAAATTGTTTGGCCACCCTCGTATTAATAAAAGGTGGTGCAACTGATAGGATGGCAAAACATGTTAAGAATTTGAATGTTATCTTTCTTGATGAATGTGCCACCTTACATACTTTCTTCACTTACTAGAAACAGAGTTGCCAAATCTGAACCTGGTGAATTCTGGCTGTGGGGTTATTAGCTTTATCAAGGCCATATCACCAATGTTTCAGAATTTCCCATATTGTTTATTGTGTCTATGTTATTACTACTGATATGTTGCATGTGGTTATTTATAATGCAGGAATATGCTTTTATAACTTGTTGAGCAAGGTTTACATACAGAGCATTCAGGTTCTTATATAAATAAAATATATTATGCCCACTAAAGATTCTCGCCATCCTCTTAATTTCAGAAAAAGCTTCTATATTCTTAAAAGCAGTGTCTAGGTATAAGTAAAATAGCCATGGGCTACTAAGTAAAAACCACCTATTGGGACACTTGGTGGAATACTTCAAATTTAGCATTTTATATTGATTCAGAGCAAAATACAGAAAAACGTTTTTAACAAAACTGCAGAGTATTATTAATTTAGTATGAAAAGACACTATTTTAAATATTTATACAAAGACGAACTGTTAAAATTTGTATTTGTTATTTTCAAAAAAAAAAAAAAAAGAAAAAAAACCGGGTAAAAACGTTATACTTTTATTTTAAATGTTCAAACTTCTGATTGCTAGATGCAATGCATCTTTAGAGCCTCATTTGAATGCCATATTGCGCATATTGGAGCATAAAACGTGACACTTTGGTACAAGTATCCAAGCCTTACAGTTTTTCTGGAGGAGCTGCATCCATCTGTTGTTTCAAGTATTCCTACAAGAAAAAGTCCAGTGGAATCAGATCATGCGATAACATGGGGACCAATTTTATCACACTGCTACACACAATTATTTGATTCCCTAATTCCTTGACAAAGTACTGCTTAATTGAAGATATCTTATAAGCAGGCACTTATCATATTGAAATTATTCATAAGATTAAGCAACGTCGGCTGCTTACAAATTCTAGTATTGTGTTCTACATAAACATTAAATATTGTGCACCTGTAAAATGGCATCATAAAATATTGCCCTGATCAGCTTGTTATGGTTCATTGCTCACCAAACTATAAATGACAAACGTATTTGATGTCTAACATCTAAGATTGGCCTATGCCATTAATGATTATTTTGCTATTATACATACCATTCCATGAACAGCATGTCTCATCTGATGACACTATCTCTTCCTAGAATGTTTGATAAACCTCTATCTGATTCATTACTGAGCTTCAGCATACATAGCGTCTCTCAGTGTCCATGTCCAGTAAAACGTGATAAGGCGTTAGAGCTAATACTTTCGAAACCTGACTTTTAGAGAGGCTACAGTATTGATTGAGCTCTTTTGTGCTGCATTTCGGGTCTTCATAGGCGTATGCTAATGCCCCATGTAGTTGAACTTACCAACCTATCTTAGCTGATCTACCAGATCAACCTCTACTAGTCATGCAGCCTGTTTCTCTCTTATACATTTTATAACAGTTTAGGTAGTTTTGTTGAGAAGAATGCAGACCTTCAGAGAAACATTGCTAGTATAATCTTCCTGCTGGTTGTGCTTTACTCCCACATTTTAATTTTCAGTAAAACAATCTCATTATACTTATATTTGAAAAATAATAACCATCAATATACTACAACCACTAATTACGGGTTTGGAATACTTGCCTATCACTAAGTGCTTCATAATTTTGAACCACGGTCAGGTGACAATCAGGTGACTGAGCTGGCACTCTCCTCTCCACATTCCACACTTCACATTGCTGATCTTAACGGGAAGTAGTGTGAAGCTACTGAGCCACTGGAGCTGTACTACAACCACAAGATTTATTTTATATCGATTTCATGTGAACTTGTGAACTTGACATTGCATATTGCTTATCTTATTGCATATTGCAGTAAATTCGAGCACCAAATGCAAGTTGAGCTACTGTGACACTATTTTACACAATTTATATATTGTCTATTTTGTTTACTAGGACATTCAGGATCCACCATTCAGGGACCTTTTTCCTTTTCATTGGGAATCACAAGTGATACCCCTATACCACATTACAGTGACATGTTTTACCCGAACAATAATAATTTACCCTTCCATTCAAATTTCACAACATCACAATGTTGGAAATTAAGAAAAAAATACACTTTTGAACATAATGGTTAATTCTGTTCTTTCTATTAATATCCACAAAGCTCATATTAAATTAATAATGCTCTTCAACTTTGTTATTCACTTTTCACCATCTTGTTTCATTTCCAAGATAAGAGTGCTAACTTCACTGTTTTCCAACAAGTGATGCTAAGAACTTTTGAGTGCTATTAGGCTATATTTTACCACCCTACACATATTTAACAGACTATCTAAAGATTGTTTATAAAATGAATTCACAATAAATGGAAGAATATATGAAAACGTATGTGTGCAATATATTTGCTTGATAACAAATTTTTCGGGAATAAAGTAATAATCCTTTCATGATGGAAAAAATTTTTTATCATTTTTATTTTAAAGAATTCTTTTATTCTAGTAAAATATAATGTAGGAATTCTGTATTGAATATATATGTATATTTCAGATGCAGTGTTTATGATTTTCCTGATGTGCCAAAAAATTCTGATGATAATCTCAGAAGTGTAAGAATCTTTTCATTTTCAAAATTATGTATGAATTCCTCATACTTATTTTCAGGTACAAGTTTAAAAACAATATTAGTATACAAATAGAAAAGATTATTTATAGAAGTATATTTGGCATTATTTCTCATGATGCAAACTATTATGTTTTTATTTTTTAAAAATCAATTTCATTAATACTTGTTCTTTAATAAAAATATTACTAATTTCTTCCTGTATGCATTCTGAATCTTCCTCATTGCCTCCTATTTTTATTTTTAGAGAAAAAATATTTTTACAACAAATCTTGTTTTAAGTCCTACCAAGCAATTATATGATTTAAGTGATTGAAATTTCCTATGAAAGAAAAAAAAATTTTTGTAGTTTTAAAGAAGAAGTAGATTTATTTGTCTGACAATCATCTCAAAAATTTAGTATCTTAAGCTGTTTAGTTTTTATGATCATGGTGTTCTGTCATCAGGGGATGTATATAAGTAAGTATATATGTATACGTGTTAATTATGAAAAGTAAGTTACAATTTTATAAAAGATGCTGAGATTGGTTCAACTTTGCAACAAAATGTCAATTTAATGACAGCATATTGAATACATGTCATTAAAAAAGTACTATAAAATATACAACATTTTGAAGTATAGTATGCTCTTAATTTATAACAGATGAACTACTCCATTGTTTAGTTTTTATGTGTATTTCTGATTTGTGATAAAGTTACATTCTTTAAATCTGGCCTTTACAAATAATTGAAGATTTTGTACATTATGACCTACACCAAAGTGAAAAATATCATGTTTCATCTATATTTAGAAATGATCTTAGATATTTAAGACCTATTTTAATTATATTACATATAATGTTTATTCTGTGTTATTACATATTAGCACTCAAAATTTTTTTGACTACCTAAATATCTATTATCTTAAATACTAATTATTTTTTTTAATTTAAATTGCATGATTTTATTTTGTGCTAATTCATTTTTATACTTTTTTTACATGAATTTTATGTATTTTTTATTTATTTCAAGCATTCTTAGTTTATGTGGATCTAAAAGTATGTGACAACAATTTTTTAGAAAAAAGCTTTTTCTTTCTTAGTATTTGTAGTGTATAATGTTGAATATTAGATACTTAAAAATATGTTGTAATTTTAAATAATGTTGTTAATAAACTTAAAATTTGGTAGTTTCAATAAAAATGTGTTATGTTTCAATTTTTTTTTTACCATTATGTTCAATAAAAAGTATTTTGCATAAATTCTTCCACAAATATGTACTGAGTTACTGTGATTTTCTAGTACATATTAGCATTTGTACATTCTTATGACTAATGTTTTAGCTTATTTATTAACTAAGCTACACAATGTAGTTATTAAATAGATTAGAACTAGTTTTCTTGATTAATAATGACAGATCTTATGTGTTTTGCCGTTCTTGCTAGCTATAAATTTAGTAAAAATCCTCATGTAAGTTACATTCTAAATTTGTAAAAAGTCATATAAAGCGTCGAACAATTTTTATTTCCAATATCTCTATGATTTATATCATAATTAAAATTATTAGCTGTAGATATAGATAAAATAAAAAGGATAATAAACTGTATGTCTTAAAGATGTAATAAAAAATAAAAAACAAAAGTAAATTTCTTTTTGTCAATATTAATGGTAATGAGAGCAAAAATAGTTGGATGTTGTATTTGTATTTTTTGCTTAGTATTTTAATAAGTGTTTTGCTACTGTTTTAATATTTTCCATCTTTTGTTACATGATTAGTGATGATTTAAAAAACAAAAGAGCTTTTTATTTATGATTGCTTAAGTCCTAACGGGTCACGACTGTCTGGCTGAACATTTGCACTGCATTGGCATCTTAAATTCACTCGACTGTCTGCTCTGCAACTTGACAGAAGCCATGAATAGGACCCACCTCCACCACTGTGCTGCACTGCATGGGAGCTCTTAACAGTTACTTTATTGGCAAGCCAAAGAACTTTTCGGGCAATGTCTCCAGTCATCAGTCATCTCGTTTAAGTTTATATTATGTATTTGCCTGTCCTGCTTTCGTCTCGTGTCTATTTTGTGTTTTTTCATGTTTTTTATTTGTGTTATTCCTTGTATTTGCCCGCCATTGGAAACAAAAAATATGATTGTTTAAGTTTTAATACTTTTTCCATTTGGAGCATATAAAACTCATGAACTGCTGATTTTTGTGTTTTTTTTACAATTATTTTGTTTGAGTATTTTGTCAATCAATCTTTTATAAACTAAAACAAAGAGGGTGACCACATTCTCCCTCCATGGGTTGCTAAATTACTATGGGCTGTGTCTATGTTAATCTTATGCCCAAATTCCTTCCACTAGTGTAGCCTCATCAAGTTTGACCTTTTCACCTGAACATTGTTTAAACTTATTAGTGAAGCTTCATATGTGAGTATTCCAAACCCTTTAACCTTGAGCTGCAATCTGGTGCTCCCCTAGACTGTTATATATGTATACATGTAGTGTTTTCATAATGGGTTATTTTATTCTGCTTAATCTTGTATTCCTATATAAAAGTTATGTATTAATTGTTCTTGTTATTTTAGAATATGATTCATATATGGAATATTTGAGATCCTAAGAATTTTATTAATTTAAAAATATAATAAAAAAAACAATGTAATATCTTACTGCACTGTTTGCTACTAAATATGAAATGATGTTACTATTGATAATTACAAATTTATCAATGTTCATGAGTCTAAAGTTTTAAAGATTTATAAAATATAATTTAGCTATATAGTACTGTAGTTAGTTAACAAAGCTAAAAAATATGTTTTCAGTTTTCTTGATACAAAATCTGATATTACTTTTTTAAAAAGATGAGTAAATTTTCTCATTTATGTTATTTTGAAGAAACAATTTGTTAAATATTGTTTTTAAGAAGCAAATTATTCATGTTTTTCCATACTTCAAAGATGTTCCTTTAAAACTGGATTAAATTAAACTAATAGATTCATTATCTTGAATTTTACTTTTGATTTCCTTATATATTTAATCTATTTTTATTAAATTGTGAATCTGAAAATTTTTATTAATGTAAATTTTTAAAAATTATTATTAATTACTTAATTTTGATTAATGGAGCAAAAATACTAAGATATTATGTAGAATATCTAAAAGATATATTTAGTTCATCTTGTTCCTGTCATAATTTTCACCATTTAGAAAATATTACTCATAACATTTAGAAGAATTTTTCTATATTCTTTACTATAAAAAAATCATTTGAAATGTTTTTAAGTAGGAAAATATATAGCTGTGCAAGCAAATTAAATAGATCTATAAAGTTTTGTTTTTAATATGTCATTTATATTTTAAGGCATGTGTGCAAATTAGAATAAACATAGTGAAGAATTTATTTTTGTTATATTTTTTATTGTCATTACTTTGTCAATATTAAATTAATAAAAATTTTATTAATTTTAGGTTAGTCAAAAGCCTATTTGCTGCATTACTTGCAGCGATGGGATTTTAGTTATTGTAAGTATGTGAAGAATATTTTTAATGTGTTATAATTAAAAGTACTAAAATTACATTAACCTGACATTTCATTGTTATCTCAAATATATTTTTAATGAACTCTATATGTACTTGCTTCCAAAAGCTCGGAACAAATTGGAAGAGTTAATTTTCATAGGCTAATTTGAATTGTAGAAGCAGCAATAGACTGAATTTGTATGTATATCTATATTTTAAGTAACACTCAATCATAATTTTGTGTCCAGAAATATGCAATAGAAGCCAGTCATGTAGTTTTGAAAATTGTAAAAATTGCATGTAAATGCAAGTAAAAACTTATGTATCACATATTTGGAAAGCAAATATATTTTTTTTTTAATTTCAGCAAAAGGAATGGTAAATTTAAAGTTGTGGCGTGTTAATCAAAGCTAGACAATTTATAACAAATGTTTCCTGATTTTTAGACATTTATCATCCCATCATATTCTAATTATAGAAACAATTCCATTCCAGATATATAACTATCAAAGACTGGTAACAGGTTATTCAAAGATATGAACCCTTCAGAAGAATGTTATATAACTGTAGTAGTAGTGCAATTTAATTTTATACACATATAAAATTAAATTGCAATCAGCCCTAGTACAGTGATTTATGCCTCTAATTTTTTTTTTTCTGAAAAATAGAGCTTAGACTGTATATTAACATTTACTAAAGTTTTATGTTACTCTCTTCATCCAATCCTTAATTATGTGATTGAAGTGGTATTTTCCACATGCAAATTGAACAATGTCAGATGGAGGGGAAATTATGTTCCTTTATAAGTTTTCCTCAGTTAGGTGAAAAACTTATAAGAATGTAGATACCATTAGACATATGCAGTCTATACCAAAACTTCAATGACCATTACACATTAATAGGTGTACAAATCATTGTTTACGAAAGAATTTTGTTGAATTTTTTTACTCACCTGCACATCTGCACATAAAGTTCTGTTATACCTTCATACTATCATAATAAAGACCTAAACAGCCAAAAGCAGAATTTCTATTTTTTGAAAATTTTGAAATAAATGTTTAACTCAAATGTTTATTTAATATATGTATAAAATTTTTATGTCTATGCAAATGCTTCAAAACAAAATTCTAAAAATTTGCAATAATATAAAAATTATTAACATTTACTTCAGTTCAGTGATGACAATTCTAGCTTATTTAATATCTACAATGCAACATTTGTTCATCACTACTAACCAGCATGAACAATATTAATCAATTTTGCATGATTTAGGAGTGTTGTCTTTGAATTTTGCAAGTCGACCCCTACTTTTGAATATGCAACTTTCCCAAATTCAGGATGTATTGACATGAAAACATACTATGTTGTTTTGATTATTTTATTACTGTGTGATTTTGAATTAATAACCTTATAGAAGATACAATATAATTTTTAATAATTAAAAGAAAAGCTTTAATCATTTCTTTGACATTCCTAGGAAAAGTGAATGGTATTGGAAATAACTAACAAAAGAAATGTAAATGGGTGTGCATATAGTGAATGGTTCTTAATAAATAAAAATTTTAAACTAATTTAACACAGTATGTTGGCAGCTTAAAAAAATTCTGTGAAAGATTTAATGAGCTTTTATTTTTAAATAGTGACATTTTAAGCAACTGTTGAGGAATTTCATGATGAATGATGAATTTTGTGTTAAATTGAGTAGGTCTGAAATCTGAAAAACACTATAGCTAAAGTTTTATCGATAGATATTCTAATCTTAATGCTCCTTGCAATAGTTGAAAAATGTATGTCCAAAAACGATTTTGTTTTTTCAGAGTATTTATATGTACTTATGGAAAATATCTTGCATTCTTAACTTTAATAAATACTTTTGGCAAATAAATCTATGTTCTTATTATTTTGTCTGTCACAGTATATATGTTCTTATCTTTAGACTGTGTGAAGTTCTCTTAAGTACATATAGACAACTTGATTAAGATGATGTGTTAAAATGTGATAAAATATGCTTATTGCATAAAATAGACTCTAGTCCATTGCTATGGAATACTTCATGAAATAGGGTATTACAAACATTCAATTAATTACTGTAAAATGTGTTTTTCCACTTTAAAATTATTGGCCGTTAGTCTTATAGTGAGACTCAAAGATGTTTAATTAATCTTAACAACAGTAATTATACCAGTATTACTTTGATACCCCTCTGTTATATTGAAATGGAATTCACAAAAGCAACAATGTAATGAATCTTCTAAAGTAGATGAAAAATTCTCGAAAAAATGTCACTTATGTTATAAATCTCATTGTTTCAAAATTGCAATGAGTTCAAATGCTAACGATTATGTTCCAGAATGAACTGGCTGTCAGGGCAAAAAAAATTACAAAAGGTAAATAAAATTAAAGATGTAATGTCAGAATAAAGACCAATTCTGAGAACGTCAGTTTTGGGAATGATCTTGAATCACAAATCTTTTCCATTTGTCAATAAAAATAAACTGTTTCTTGCTAAGCTTTAGCCATTTTCATAAATTCTTACTCATAAATATTTCAAGTTAATTTATGTAATTAATAAATATCTTGGATTTTATCCTATTTATTGATTTCGGTTTTCTTATTTTTTGTTATTTTTGTATATTGATTTGAATTAGTAGTTTTTTCTCTTTTAGATTTTAACTGTTTGAATATTCAAAAGAAAACTATTATCGAAATAAAAAAAACTTTAAAATTTGGCTCCAAATTATTAGTGTAAAATGACAAGGGAAAATATTTCTTGAAAAATGTGGTTGAAGAATCTTCCTTCAGATTGTTATTTAAGTATGTTTCTTTAATGCTAATCAATGATCGCATATTGTAATAAAAATCAACTATATGAAAGATATTGTAAATCAAGCATAATGTTTCTAAGAAAGAAAAGCTAAAGTTACTGTTGATAATAATATCTTTATCTTTTCATTCTCAAAATATCATTTATTTATGTCACATTTAATGAAAAAGGAAATGGCTTGCATGAAAATTATGCACAATTATATCCTTATATCTATTATAAGCTGTCATTCCCCAAAAGGTCTCTTAATTATTCTTTTGTTATCTTGAAGAGCATAATAAATATAATCAATGTTTCGTGGATCATATTTACAATTTAGGGACGATAGAAAAATGTTCATTGTGTTTGTAATAGCAATTCTTCCTTCAGCCAGTGGTGATCTGTAATGCCAAGTTAGAAACTGAATTGTTAGTGTTATGAGCTTCAGTTTATAGATTTAATTTCTACAACATAAATGAACATCTGCTGTGGTATAAAATTTGCTTAAAATTTAGATCACAGTTGAATTATTTGGAAAAGTGACTCTAGACTGACAAAAAAATCTGATCTTGTAATTTGAAAAATAAGTCTGTATTTTCATTCACTTTTTGCTTTCAAATATATCATCCATTACTGCTTTTTCTTTGCTTTGTCTCTAAATACTGTTGCCTTTATCATTAAACACTTAGTTGTTGTTAAAGATATTTCATATATTACTTTCTTAAATTTAAATATGCCTGTTTTGCCTCGGTTAACAAAAGTTCACTAATGTAAAATTTTAAATAAAATTAGTTACCTTAATTCACAGCTTTATACAAATGATTGTCAATGAAAACATTCCATGATAAAGGGAGTATAATACTTTGATTAAAATTTTCAAATTATAAACAACACTATGGTTGAAAAAATTGAATGTTGGAATCTTTAGTTTCTGAAAAGATTTTTCTATTTAAAGAAGTTTCTGGAATAATAGTCATTTAGGACTTTGATGTAAAACATATTCTTAACAAAATCAAATCAGTCCATTAAATCACCTGAAGAAACTCAATAGATTTTAATTCTGTAGAATGTAGGAAATTGATGTTGGTCTTCCTTATCAAATTTATATTTCAAAGAAATTTTGAAATTCAATTAATGTATTGTGTCATGTTTTTTGTTGGTTGAAAATTATTGGATCCATTGAATTGGAGCAACTCTTTGGAAATAATTAATGTTATTCAGATAAAATTTTTCTTTTACTATAGTTTTATGATAGTGAGAACAGAAACTATTTTTCATGATTTTTGTATTGAAACTGTAAGTTAGATCTTGTGTAAATACTAAAAAGTACTAATTACTTAATATTCTAGAAATAGTCTTCCAATTTATTAAAAATACTAATCATGAGCTGTACAATTGTTTATGTACAATTTCTATAAGTCACTTTTGATGATCAATTAGTAAATTAAAAGAGACATGAAAGTTATTTGTATATTTATCAATTAACTAATGAAGCAGCAAAAAATTCATTCAAAGCATTTTACAGAGTTTTAAGATTTTCTTTGCTATTTTGTTTTTATTTTTCAGGGAGATGTATTTGGACGATTCTTCTTATACTCTTTGCCTCAAGTAAATCTGTATCATGTAATACAAAATTCTCATCCTGGAATACCTTCAAAAATTGCTTTGAATTCACAATCTGAGTAAGATTTCATTACTTTATGTTATTATATCAATGTCATTAAAATATTATTTCCAAAATGTCAGACTTTTTAAGTTTGATATGTCATTATTAATTGGTTATCCAGTATCTTATGTAGATGTGTTAATAAAATGCTTTAAGAAGTTTGCTTGCGTCTGTTTGTGTGTAATTATACTTGTTATATATTTTGTTTAAAAGAAAAAAGTTTTTTTTTTATTATGAGAGTAGTAGCTCTTTTGAATTTTTATTCAGTTATTATGATTTATAGTATCTTTAAAGCCTAGTATTTTTAAAACACTTTCAGCTTCATTAAATGCTTTAATATAAAAAAAAATTTTTTTAAAAAACTTTAAGAAATTATAACTGACTACATAGACACTGGGAAAATATGTATTTCTTTTTACTTTTCAACGTATATATTTGCAAGGACTTTTTATTAACTCCATTCATGGTACTGCCAAAAGAGGATTATTTGCTAGTTTTAAAACTATTCAAGACATTGACAAAGTAATAACATATGAACATAAAATTATAAATTATTTATTATGGTTTTTATGTGTTTATCTCATTGCTAAAATTTTATATGGTCAATTAGATAGTATGCCTTAAAAAGTATATAAAGATAATATGTAATAATTCCTGTGAACTGAACTTAAGGTTACATAAAAAATACAATCATTAAATGTACTCTGTATTCCTGTTTAAAAAAGGAAGTTAGTTTACTTTAATTAACTGACATATATTTCTGTCTAATCTAGTATAGTTAATATTAAAATGCTTTTTGTTTCGTTTGCCAATATAAAATTGTACTGTATGAAATATTTATGTTTTACTGAGAAAAGGAAAAATCAAATTTCTCTTCATTTTCTTGTCCGTTTTTTTTATAAAATAATGCATATTTTCATAGCTTTGTTCATTAAACTCTTATTTTAATCATAAAAAAATACATACTGCCTTTTTTCTGTATTTTGTTCTTAAAATTGATCTTTCTAAAAAGAACTCTTTTCCATTATAGTGTAATGGCTTGTATTAATATTTATGGAGAAATAACTTTCCATGATTTGTCTGACTCTACAACTTCCAAGAATCATTCAGATGTATCTGCTTTTAATGTAAAAAGAACTAAACCTGATTCCAAGTCTCATCATAGTTCATCTGATTTCAGTACATCCTTTCCTAAAAATGAGTCTACTGTAGCAGATATTGGTTCTGATTTCCATGCTTCAGCTGTTAAAGTAAATCATAATTTCGTAAAATCAAAAATATTTTCATCTTCTAACTCCACTAAACCACAGGGATTAACATCTGACATTGATGATTTTGGAAATCAACAACAGAAATGGAAGTCACAGAAAAATGCTGATGATCAATCATTCATTGATAAATCAGATATTCATCCATCATCTTCAAAGACATATAATAACAGCAATCCTCAATTCATTAATACTTATGATGATAGAAAAATTAATGATCTAAGAAATATATCACCTGTTATGTCAAAACCTATGGAATTTGATCGCAAATGCGCATGGGATATCCTTTGGGCAGCTGTAAGTACAATACTGTTAACCTAATTTATTTAAATTTAAAATAAAAGTGTAAACAGTTAATATATCTTTTCACACAGTTTATTCTTTAATGAATTCTAAATTGACTTTTATAATGAATTATAATATTTACTAAAATTATAGATCTAGAAATAAAAGATGCAAAATGAAATTAAATTTCTTTATTTCAAATAAAAAGGCATCTATTTCAGTGTTTTTAAAGTGTGTAAAAGACATTTTTTCAGTACTAAAGATATTTTTTTCTCTCAAATATTTCATGTAAAAAATTCACTGGCTTTTGATTAATTATTTTTGTGTTCACTGTTTCCATTCTTGCATTTAACTCAATTTGCAAATTTTGTTCATTAACATATTGTTTGTGAAGATACTGAATTATATTTTATATAGATATATTTTATTAACTAAATTGTAAGTTTCTGTAACACATTATAAAAAATCTCTTCATAAGTTAAAACTTAACAATATATTGTTATTCTTTATGGAGTGTTTTGAGAATGATTGGCGTATAAGAAATATTGGAGTTTAGCATATATTATTGAAATTTAATTAAAATGTAACTTTTTAATCACACAGTTATGCATGATGTCCTTTTTTAAATTAAATTTGAGTTTTAAATTAAAATAGAAGTACAAGATTGATAATATGTTTCAATAATTTTATTGCCGTATTTCTTTTCTGTGTACTTCACTTGTCAACTGTCAACTTGATATAAAATTGTTACTAAATGTTAAATTATATTAATACAACAGTACAGGAAATATAGAGCAATTAAAAAAAGAAAGAGGTTTTAAATTACATCAAAACTTTCGTCTTTCAAATTGAAAACTTTGCATTCAAATTCTTTCTGCATCTCATTAAATGGTAAGTATTTTTGAGTTAAACTTCGGTTATTTTTATGTAACATGCAAAAAAATTTTATACACCTTACTAAATATTAATATTTGCATTAAATACGCTTTATTTGTTTTTTTTCATGTTGGAGCAGCTTATGTGGTACCTTGGATTTTGTTTATTAATGTGAACTGAATTAAGAATATTAATATTACATTTACAGGGCATATTATTTTGACGCATTTCAAAGTTTTTTAAGAAGTTGCAAAAACTGATATCATTTCTTTGTTTACCTTTTGTATTTATTTTTGTCTGTTGAATCAGTTAAGTGTATACTAAAATATTTTTTCTTCAAATGTTTTAAAGCATTAGTATTCTATGTATAAACATTAGTGTTATGTAAAACATATTTGCAACATTAGAATATGTGTGGTGTACCTATCTCTGTGGATATGCATCAAGTTGATGCAGTTGTAATTTAAATAAAATTTTACTAGATGTTTTTCACCCATACAAAAATTACAACAATAAATATGAATATACGATTGTCGGTGCCTTTATTTCAAACAAAATAAGACCAATATACAACAGTAAAAAGAACAAAACGCAAAATTTGAATTCCAGTCAGAGTGACAGCAATGTGAGTACTAGTCAGAAACTGAGTTTTTGTTTTAAACAGGCTGGAAATAAATGCAAAATATTAAAGTTATGTACTAAAATTTTATTTAATAATAAAAGCTTTCTATAAACATGCCAATATTTTAATCTTGTAGTGCTTAAGTATACAGTTTTCTGAGTAGTATTTTTTCTTTTAATATATGTATTTGTTCATATTGACATATTGGTGCATGTTCATAGTGTTAGATAAATCACAAATGTCCATAAAACTATTATTAATATGTTTCATGGCAAAAATGTATACAAAATTATTCTACTTTGAGTTGAATGTTTTGATCATTTTAACATATATAACATTAAACTAATATATCATTGATAGCTCAGTATTTATCTCAATGCATTAAGTGAAGCTGGAAATATTGAAACATGTTGCAGTTATATTGTGGTTTCTTTTATGTAAAATAAAATAAATTGCAATTGAATTTCTTTGAAAATCATCTATTTATTTTATCTTGAATATACTGTACTTTAGTCTGAAAAATTAACATTTTAGAAAAAAAAAACATTAATACATAATATGATTAAAATCTATGAAATACAGAGCCCAATTATTTATAACTGTATGCTTGTTTTAAGATATTTTTCAAAAATGCTTATATAACTGTTTGAATTATAATTTTTTTTAGATATTTGCTAAACATTATCATAAATCTATCAAAGTTCAAATCCAAGTTATGTTTATAAACATTTTATGATCTGCATACTTAAATTTTACTCATTTCTATGAAATCTAAATTGCTTCATTGTTTAAATAAATTTGAAACAATAAGAATTAGTCTGATTTATTAAAATGTAATGTTATTGTATAAAAGTTTCCTTTTTTTGCAAAAATTTTATTATAATTGTTCTTTAATAAGGTGTCATTTATCGAAAAGACTGTATAGTAGTACTTAAAACAAAATAAACATATGTTTTATTGAAACTTTAAATTTTTTCTCATATTTTAGAAATTAAATTATATTAATGTATCAAAAGGAAAATTTGTGCTAAAGCATATTGGACTTTTATTCTTTTCAAAGGAAATAGCTAAGATTCAAGGCTCCAGTTTTATAGCTAATTCATATTTTATATCATAAAGCTTTTATAGTGAAATTCATTGATAATTTAAATTATGAAAACAATTTAAATATTTGTTATATCAGCTTATAATGTTATGATAGTTGCTTAATTATTCTAAGTAAAGTGATTGTTTGGCCACCCTTTAACCAAGAATGCCTTCTTAAGATAATTTTGTGAAAAAATTTAAGTATATCATTTATAAATGATGATATACCATTCATAAGACTATGTTTTTATATCTACGTGGTATAATAACATTTACCCTGTGTAGACATATCATTTTAGAGTGAAAACCATTAACCTATAGAACATGATTTTGTCCTGGAATTATTGTTCACAAAAGTAAAATAATTTCAGCTGATACCCTTTAAGAAATACTTTTGTAATACTTGTTTATTTTGGGACATTTTTGTGTCTAAAAACGTTTGTTTCTTGTAGCATATATATGTTACCTGTATCATTTAAAAATATTCTTTTCTTTTGTCACAGCAAAATGCATTTGAGCTTTTTAAATAAATTTTCTCTTGCATATGTCTTCAAAGTTTAGCATCCTCTATGCTTGATGTTTTTGTGAAAAAAATTTTTTATATGTTTTAAACACAAGTGTTATATTTCAGTGATTTTTTTCCAGTATTTAAACCATATATACTATGTAAATTTTTAACATATCTTGAAGGAATTGAATTTTTGTTCTTATCTTAACTATATTATTTAAATTGTTAAATTAAAATATTGAGAAGTTTAATTTTTTGTTCAATTTTAACTGAAATTCCTCTAATTTGAACTTGGTTTCTTGAATTATATTTTAATAAAAAATCTTCCTTTATTAGTTTTTTGCTCATGCATTATAGCTGAAATTTCCTCTGTGCTATTGGAAAGTATTTCAGAACAATATGACTGAAATTTCATCATTTTAATTTGCATAGTTATGCATATATCACATTTTCATTACAGCAAGCTTAAAGTTCTATTCTTCACATAATAATAACATCTGAAATCTATGAATCTCTTTCCATCAATTATATAACAGTTATTTGGTATTCTAAAAAAATCATGATAGCTTTTTAAAGAGGAGCTCAATTAAAAGTTCCTAATAGAATTTTTGAAGAAATTAATTTAATTTGAAGTAATTTTAAATGAATTACTTATAAGATCTGATAATATTTTGCATCGTTTATGAATATCTAATTAATAACTGAAAAATAATTTTCTTACATTAGTTTCAATGTTTATTTTTTACGATTTCATTATCATTTGAAGTATGCGATATTATTACGTGCATATCTTTAATAATTTTTAATTTTTTTCTTTTATAAAAAGGATGACTCTCAAATGTGTGCCATCATGGATAAAATGAGAATGTATATATATCGTGGCACAGAACCAGAAGTAAGTTTACCATTTTGCTATTTTAATGTGCATTAAGTAAATGTTTTGTTACTGAATATGAATGAGACTTCATAATTTTCATATGCACCTATAAAATAAATGCTACTTTTCATATTTTATTTGACTATTTATTGTGTGGCTATGCCTTTTAGGTTCTCTTATTTAATAAATTGAAAAATCAAAACTTATTGTTTTACTTCTTTATTCATGGAATATGTTTCTTGCTTTATTTTTCAACTGATATTCAATACAGTAAATATTAGTAAAATATTCTGTGAAATGAATAATCAAAGTATAAAAAAATAATTACTTGTATCTAAAATATGGTTGAAATCTGGTATTTTATTAATTATCTAAAGATATTTTGACTTCTGTTAGGAACTCGTGAAATTTTCAATGGAAAGACCTATTGGTTTTGAACACTTTTTGTATTATTTCAACAAAAAGCTGTGATACTCTTCAACTTTCATGTAAAATCATATAATGAAAACCTTGCTTAAGTGAAGTTTTTACAAATATCCCTATCAGAATTAATCTAGCATGTAGATTTTCTACAACAAAAGAATTTTATTTTGGGCAATAAATAATGAGTGGCAATTTTGTTTTTTGTAACAAGAAAAACAAATCCATAGTTTTTTTTAACCAATTTTTGTTTTTTATCTTTTACATTTGCTATTATTTTGTTAATTTCTTTTTTATATCATGTCAGCTTTTTATTCTTACGAATAAATAATATGCTAATTATTTATTTATAATTGAGTTTAAATTTTAAAATGAAGACAAATCTTTTGTGTCAGTCTAATGAAATCTTATCTATTATTGCATTTTTGTTATCCATCTTTATATGATTAGTAAATCTACTTAAAGCAGTTTATTTATACTATCTTACAATAATAAAAAAAGATATAAGAAATATTGTAAAAATTGAATATTCCAAAATTATACCATACTGCCCACACCTTTTTATTTAATGATTGATGTTTGCTTGATGGTTAAAAAAATCAATCGTAATTTCCAAAAAATGAGAATAAAATTAATCAAATTTACTGTTACAATCAATGCTGTTCTTTCTTTTTTTAAAAGCCATTCTTTGGTAATTTTCTCATGTCGTGTAGAAGGAAAAACTGCACTGATTGGTTTCCTATAGTTTCCAGAATTCTATTTAAAGTAATGAAAATTCACTTCATTGTCTTCGCGAAAATTTCAGTTTTCTTTTAAAAAACTTAGAAAGTTATGTGAAAGGTTTCAGTAACATTTCTGTATTTAGATTTGAAAATATGTAATTAATTGTTTTTAACTTATTATAATATCTGTTTTAAGTATAGTATTTAAGATTTTACCTCTATTAATCAAAGCTGCCAAGTATTCCAATTTAAACTGAAAATTGATTTCTCTGATAAATCCTTTTCAAAATGAACAGTGATCCTTTTTGTAATTTTATGAAACAGAAAAATATTCATATAAGAACAAAACAAGCATTTTTAAATATATTTCATTGATATTTCAAAGAAATTAGAAAAATTTTATTCAATAAATCTTTTGAAAACAATCAAAGCAATTATTTATTAAATAACAATTCCCACTGAAAAAAATGTGAACAAATAGTTTGATTTTTTTTTTTCATAATAAAGAGATTTAAAATTAGAAAATCATTTCAAAGTAAAAAAAAGTTTATTCCATGGTTACAGAAAAATGAAATCATTGTCCATCAAGGCATACAAGTTGTTTGTTTCAACTTTTATATTTTCTTTTCGATCAATTAAATGTTCTCAGGCAAAATAGAAGAGAAAACTTGATAGTTTTCGTGATTAGTTTAGCATCTAAAATTCAGTGATTTTTTACAGACTTTATAAAAAGTTGACTTTTTCAACATTACCTAATGTTTCTTCAGAGTTTGTGTACACTTTCTCCTAAGTTAGCTATTAGGTTAGTGAAAAAGAAATCGATTATATTTATAGCGGATGCCTGTAGTAATAAATATCTCGTAAATAATCGATCAAACAATTCAAAATTTCTGCTGTTTGCTTCTTTCAGAAAGCAAATTTCGTTAATTTTTGAGTAATTTTCATATTTTCATTATTAAGTCACTGAAATGAATTATTAAAAGTTCACCTCTACAAAAAATGTTTTTTGACAAGGTTTCATTTCTAATTATAGATTCAATTAAAAGAATAAATATTTTTTGAATATTGGTGCTTTTTTTACTTTATTTCTGAGGTGTTAAATTACAAATTTTATAGCATAAAATGAAGCTAAACTAGAAGGGATAAGTATTATATTGATATGTTCATTATAAAAAGTGAAGCTAAAATTTAGCGTTCTCAATATAATTTTATAGTATGCTTAAAAAATTATCACCATTTAACACATCAGTTTTATGCAAATGTAGATAAACTGATCTATTCTTTATTATTGTTACAGAGAAGCTCATAAATGCAAAGAAAATATAGTTTTCAAGATTCTTTCTTGCTCGTATTTACTTTCATACAAGTTCTGTAATGGAAATTTTATTTCTCTAGACCTCTAATTTTTCATTTACAATTAAAAGAATAGATAATTTTAAAGATAAAAGATATTCATACTTTAATTAAACGTAATTTATACTGTTATTATAAATACTAATTTCTTATAATTTAAAATAATCAAGTTTTAATTAACTTTTTAATATATTTTAAAGCATATTGATGATTACATTCATACTTTTTTGTGCTTCATCTTCTCGCATATTTCTTAAGAAATTTTATTATATTGAAAAACTACCTTTTTTTTTGTTATGCAATTTAAAAAAACTTCCATGTCTGACTCTTATTCAAACACAATTAAGACTCTGGCTTTTCAAGCAAAGAAGAGCCTATAGATTGGCTAATCAACCATCCCCTTTTTCAATACTTATTATTTTTTATGTCATACAAGTAATGTGTTTCTAAAGTGTTTATCAAATATATGTCTCGTTCAAACGAGATACATTCTGGGCAAGTTCTTACTTGGTGTATTGCTTATATTTACCAGATTTTGTGCATTATTTTAATTTCAGCAAGAAATGTTTTGTTATCCAAAATGCTTAGCTGACAGTCTTTTGACTAAAATATTAGCTCCTCTCCTTTTCTCAATTGATTTGGAATGTAATTCTACTTAATAAGTGTGATTATGATGTAACCAGGTTTCTGCTTTAGTGCTTTATATTCTTCCAAAAATATCATAAAAAATCTCTCTCTCTCTCTCTCTCTCTCTCTATATATATATATATATATATATATATATATATATATATATATATATATATATATATATATATATGTGCGTGTGTGTGTGTGCGTGCGTGTGCGTGTGTCTGTGTGTGTCATATTTGCCAGCATATAAGAATTGCTTTTTTCATTGAAAATTTGTCCGAAAAACGAGGTGCATCTTATATATCACTTATATATCAGTACTCAATTTTTGATTACATTTATTTCTGGAAATTTCTTCTATTTGGACTTATACTATTTTTCTTGTTTCCTTGTGATGTGTGGGAATGTTACAATTACATAGAGTTCTGTGAATGTGCATGTCTTCATTGATTGTTACAGCTGGATTCGCTTAAACTTTCCGGTATTTGTTAACTACTTTTAAGGTAAAATTTCTGCTGTTCAAATTTTCTTAAAAATTTTGGTATATCATGGCTTAAAAACAATGTAGGCATTTCTATAGCATAGTATGCAACCAACGTGTGATGGTTTATGCTAAAGAACATGGAAACAGGGCTACGGAGAGGCACTTCAGACCAACTCAAACTGAGAAAAGATCAGAACTTGTTAAATTTAGGAAGAAAATCTAAAAAAACAACTTTCAGTAAACATAATCATGGGACTTAATGAAACAAAGACAGTGGTTTAATCATTTGGGTAGTGTGGTATTAGTAATGCACTGGTAGTATGGAAGACAATTTGTTGAATGAGGACTTATATGCGGATTTAGAAGATGTTTCAAGTGACTGTACATTTAGCTTTGTAAATGTGTGTCTGGGTTTTAAAGAAGATTAAAAAGTGTTATTTTCCAAATAGATTAAGTAGTTACAGAAAACATTACTTTATATTTAAGTGGTCCATTTTTAATATATGAAATATCTCTCTTTACTTGAAATCTTTTATAAATATTTTCTAATGATTCTTCTTCTTCTTAAGGTTGGGTTTGTATGTCATTGACACCTCTGCTTTAATCAGCATTTTGTACCATTAACTCCAAATCCAATGTTTCCTAGTTCCAGTTACTCGGGTCACCCACTTTATTAATAAAGTCTGATAACCCTTTAATGGAGTCTAGGTGTAACTCTGTAGTATGGATAATGCCTAAAGAAGTTAATCTAGGGAGGACAAGAGCCTCGCATTCGTAAATGATATGCTTGGCCGTTTCCTCTTGCGTATGACATTTTCTGCAGATAGGGTCTTGCTGAAACAGTCCCATTTTATGGAGGTGATTTCTTAAATAGTAGTGCCCAGTTATGAAGCCTAGGATTAAACGTATCTTCTGCCTAGAGTATCTAAGAATTTCAGAGGCAATCCTCGCTGATGATCCACAGATCCTACTTTTAGCGTGGGTTTGACCAGGAGTGTTGAGCCAAGCTTCATACATCTTCCGTTTTTCCCATCTAAGAACATTGGTTTTTGCAGTCTTCAAATTGATCCCACTAAAAGGTTCTGCACCAATGGGAACAAAAGAAGATCCTTGTTTAGCAAGCTCATCAGCCCTTTCATTACCTTCGATACCTTTGTGCCCTGGCACCCATACAAGGATCACCTTGTTTCTAGTTGCCAGTACGGTAAGAAGGTTTCTACATTCCAAAATCATTTTAGATTTGATTTCAAAAGAATTAAGCGCTTTTAAAGCGGCTTGACTGTCACTAAAAATGAGAATCTGCTTACCGTAGTAGCCCTTCCTCATATTTAGTCGCAGACAGTGGATAATGGCCAAAACTTCTGCCTGGAAGACCGTAGCGTATCGCTCAAGACAGGCTGGTTCTTGGTGACACACCACATACTCCCACTCCTGAGAGGCTGTTTTTCAGTGATCCATCTGTGTACCAGATTAGATCTCCTGTTTTAGTTTCAAACATGTTGTTATCCCATTCGTCTCTAGTTGGAAAAACTATTTCAAATGTCCTATCAAACATGTATGATTTTTCCATGATGTCCGAGGGCATCAGGAAAGTAGGATCTTGAATTTTCCTGGTAATGCCCCTGTGCCCTTTGGCAACAGGCTGGTCATACTAGTGGTTTTACAGTTTCATTCTGTATGCAGTCATTCTGGCAGTGCTGCAGATGGTTTGGTTTGGTTTGTTTGTCGCTCAACGGTCATGTTTTGCACACGAGGGCTAATTAGACCGGGACTTACGGTTTAAAGTGGAATCCGAACCACTACAAACATCCATGCCCAAGGTGGGATTCGAACCCACGAACTGTTGAACCGAAGGCAAGAGCGCTAACCATTCGGCTGCCAGCTCGGCGTGCTGCAGATGAAGATGTCTAAGGGAGTCAGATTCAACATAACTTCCAATGCTCTGGTTGGCACGGTGGACATTGTTCCTGTGATGCAGAGACAGGCCAATTTTTGTAAACCTCCTAGTCTGTCAATCACAGTGTTCTGTTCCACCTTACGCCACCAGATCACACAGGCATATGTGAGAATGGGCCTGACAATAGCTGTGTACATTCATAACATCAGTTTTGGATGTAAACCCCAGTTTTTAACAAGCATTCGCCTGCAAATCATAATGCTTTTCTTTGCTCGGTTAATTTTATCATCAATGTGCTTATTCCAGGTGAGTTTCTGGTCTAAATAAATGCCTAGATACTTCACCTCTGAAGCCACATTGATTTCAACATCAAAAAGTCTTGGTGCGAAAAAACCCTTCCGTTTCTTTTTGCGTGTAAAAGGTACAAGGTAGGCTTTCTAAGGATTAACCATCAGGTCCCTCTCCATGAACCATTGACCTACATAACTTAGAGCATCCTGCATGAGATGACAAGTTATGTCGAAATCTTTGCCAAATATAAGGATGACTATGTCATCAGCATATCCTTGCGTATAATAGCCCCTATCATTTAGATGTTTTATAAGGCTATTTACAACTAGGTTCCAAAGTAATGGTGACAGAACACCTCCTTGAGGACAACCTCTAGTTGTCTTTTTTTCAAATGATTCACCGAAGATGTTCATTTGTATACATCTATCCGAAATTAAGGCCTCAATCCAAGTCCCCAGGGTCTGATTAATCCCTGCATCTCTAAGTGCATTGAGGATGGATGGATGGGAAGTGTTATCAAAGTCACCCTGGATGTCGAGGAAAGTTGCCAAGGCAATATCTTTTTGATCCAGAGTGGTTTCAATCTTGGAAACTAGCTGATGTAGAGCGGTTTCAGTAGATTTACCGGGGTAATAGGCAAATCGAAGAGCATGCAAGGGACTATTACTACCCAAGTAATCTCTAATATGCCAATCAATGATTTTCTCCATAATTTTAAAAAAGAATGAAGAAAGACTGATTGGTCTGTAAGACTTGGCCTGGTCATAGGTGTCCTTGCCAGGTTTAGGAATGAAAACAATCCTAGTCTTTTGCCATATCTTTGGTATGTAACCCAGTGCTAAGCTATTTCTGTAAATTCTAGTTAGCACTGGTATGATAACCTCCTCTGCCTTCTGGATCATGATGGGCATAATTCCATCAGGCCCTGGGCTTTTTAGAGGTTTAAAGGCAAAGATTGCCCATTTAACAATGTTGTAGTTTACGATATTTTTAGCGGTGGTCCATTGATCGCTAATGACTCTTTGCAAAGAGCCAATGGAGTGTTCCCCTTCGTTGCTATGAATATCTCTAGCTCCTGGAAAGTAGGTTTTGGTCATTATTTCCATAACCTCTTTCCCAGAAGCAGCAAAATTACCCTCCTCGTCCTTTAGGGTGCCAATCAAAAATAGGTTCATCCCTTTTAAGGAGTTTTTGGAGTCTAGCTCCTTCAGAAACAGAATCTATCTCTTCACAGAACTTCCTCCAGGAGTTAATTTTGCTTTTCCCAACAAGTTTGTTATAATTAGTGAGGGCCGTTTTATAGTTCTCCCATTCACTATTTTTCTTGGCTTTATTAAAAAGTTTTCTAACATTTGCTCTTTCGGCTGCTAGAGAGTCATTTCACCAAGGACATTGGAGTTTAGCTCTCCTAGTGCGAATAGGGCAATTGTTATGATGAGAATCTAGAATACTACTATGCAGAAGGTCTGCTGTAACTTCTTGATCGTAGTTGTCTCTAATAGGTCTGTTTCCGAGCTCAACCAACCCAGTCAGTTCCTCCTGGAATTTCTTCCAGTCCGTCCTAACTGGGTCTCTGAATATGCGATCCAGACACACATTAGAGTGAATTTCAAAATGGATGTTTTGATGATCTGAGCCAGAAGGTCTGCCATCTACCTTCCAATTTTTGATATTTTTACTAATCAGGGTTGTCGCTATAGTAATGTCAATTACTTCAGATCGATTGGAAGTAATGAAAGTTGGTTCGTTGCCCTCATTTAGAATATCTAACCCGTAGTTTAGAATGAATTCTAAAAGGTACTCACCTCTTTTATTTGTGTCCGTACTTCCCCAGACAACATGGTGAGCATTACAGTCTAATTCTAGGACTACCTGTAAGTTGTTATCTCTGCAAAAGTTCATGAGCTTGTGCAGAGAATGGTCAGGTGGAGCCTTCTAGATATAGGGTAGGTACTCAGAGCCAAAAACAATTTCTCTGTCCCTACCCTCTATGTTGAGTCTGATTTTAAAGCTGTCAGGTCCCTAAGGATAAATTCAGAGAGGGGTAAAACCTCAATGTTTTTATGTAAGAGTATACAAGTTCTAGCGTTGCTATTGGTACAATAGATAAGCTTTATTTAGCTCCTTTGAGGCCACTGATTCTCCCCCTAACCAACCAGGGCTCCTGAATCAGGGCCAGGTGTATATCCCCAGCAAGAAACTTCTTACTGAGGTTAGTGGTACCACTTCTACTGTGGTGGAGGTTGGCTTGAACTACCTTCACCCCCATCAGCAGGAGCAGGTTTGTCAAGTACTTTAGCCTGCACTTGGTGATGTCCAATATGAAACTTATATCCCCTTACACCAAGTGTGGCAGCATCTAGTTCAGGCACACTGAGAACGATGGTCCGCCCAGATGGGTCGTTCTTAATGTTAAGAACGTTCCACTTCATTGGAGTGACCCCACCGTTCTGTGCCTCGATTTTTCTCAGGGGCTCTTTAGGCTCCAGTTTACTACAGATTTTTGGCAGTTTTGAAATTATCTTGGTGGTTCTGACAAGTTTCCTTGCCTCACCCACCAAGAGTTTTTGCTCCTGCCAGGGGCTTATGTCACTGACATTCTGTTCCAGCCACTTTGAGCTCTCCAGATCTGCACAGTTAACAATAAGTGCCCCATTCTCAAGTTTACAGGATACTAAGGTTTGAGCAAAACCCTCCTCATTCCTTCCTATTTTCTTGGTTAACAAGAGTTCCAGGTCGAAAGCCTGTTCCTCTGTTAACCGTTTTTCCGGATCACCCTCTATGAGCACAGCCATCTTGATCGCCGTGAGAGCCGCCCTGTAGGTAAATCCCCCAGGTCCTTCGCTTTTGTCAGCCTTTCCGGCCTTGCCCTGGTTCGTCCGGTTGGCGGGACGCTTCTTGCCTTTGGTTGCCTTGGGGTTTTCAACCCAAGTCCCCTCAGTGATTTTGTGTTCCTTTACCAGCTTCCTTTTCTGGGCACCAGAAAGTCTCTTTTTAAGCTTGATTCTGTTCAGAGAGTCAGTCCTGCTAGCGATAGCTTCCTGACTCTCACCGAAAGAAGACGGTTTGGAGGTCATTTCTCCCTCCTGTGAAGGATTCATTGCTGCCCCTTCACTAGATTGCCTCTGGGTTCCCTTGTCTTTTTCAGCAAGGTCTACTTCAGAGGTTTCACCTGCAAATGTAGTAAGGTTTGTTGTTTTCATTGTCTTTTCAGCAATAAAATAACAGTTAATAAGCTCAGGTAATATGACAGTCCACCCAGCATTGCCTGAGTTACTGGGCAATGTAAATTACTCTAGAGGTTCGCCAGGCAACTAGAGGCTCTGTTAAGACACCATTACCGCAGTGTCAAATAACCCTAGGCACAGGTCGCATAACACCAGGGTTTACGAGAGCTGGTTCACGGCCTCTGATTCTATATTCAAGGCTATCCTGTCATTCCTACAGGACATTCGGCTATCTACCACCTGCCGACGTGCCTGGTGGCTGCTCAAGCCCCAGGAAGTTACGCATACCCCCTTATTCCAGGTTCTAATGATTATAGCCAGTTGTCAGTTTCTTATAACTGCATTGTTAATGGATGTTTAATATTAATTTTCAATATGAAAGTTTTGTTATTTATTAATAAAAAGCCCGAATCTCTGTAGAGGTTTTAAAATTTCTGAATAATTAAATTTCGTCTGACTATAGTTTTCAGGCTCAAAAACATATTGCTTATCTGTACCAGTCTGTTCCTTTCCATATCTGTTTATATCTTTTATTTATATTTGTGTGATACATAAATAGTGGTACAGAAAATATTGGGAAAGTAATAAAAATCTTCAAAGTTTAGTATAACTGAATGTAAATTTATTTAATTTTGTAGATACTCGATGTGGAGACCACTAAAACAGTTCTAAACATTAAAAAATAAGTATTAGATTATTAAGGTAAAACTTCTTTTACGTAACTGCTTTTTCTTTATAAATAAGGTATTATTAGAAAAAATTATTTAGGATGTACTATATGAGAAACACAAACAAAATAACATTCATACTTAAAAACATACTTTTCTTGATGGAAAATCAGGCGAAGTAATCATTTATTTTCTGTTTAACAACTACATTTATAAAAATGTATTTTTCCTTTCAATGCAGAAAAGTATTTTGTGGTTTTGTATCTTAAAAAGGTACCTTAATCCTGTTAACCATTTAGATGCTTGTTTTGCAATCTTTATACCACATCATTTTTTTTTGTTTCATATCTTAAAGCTGTATTTTCGTTCTAATTCAATAAACTCTCAATTTCATCATCCAATATTTTTTCAGTACATATCACTCATGTGAGTCTATATTAAAAATCCTCTAAGGAAATTTTAGGTACACAGGGGTTCTTTGTTATAAGTTTAAGTATGAGTAACTCATCTTCCCTCAAGCCATCAGTTAAATTTTCTTGGCTTTGTTCAGTTATGATGATTTCTTTAATAAAGCCTGCATGTTGAAATTCTCTCAACATTGTCTTTCTTTCAACATCATTTCAAGCATTGATTGACATATGCATTACTTCTTAGAAAGTCAATTTCATAAGAATATTCCAACTCTGACCTCATAATCACTGTGTAAAAGTAGTAATGGTATTTGCTTTTCATTGTGTCCTGATCAATGGGGTGAAAGAATTTAGATTAAGCAGGAGGAACTCCACATGAATCAATCTTTGAGACTTATACTTAATCTGTGTTGATGTCTACAATTAAAGGATTCTTATAATCCTTCTATGAAATATTCGATCTATTTCTGTGATAATTTCATTATATGCTCTCAATCATTCAAACTTTATTGTTAGTATGATGTACAGAGGTTAGGTTGTAACATTTTTTAAACATATAGATTTTAAATATTTTCCTATGAAAAGCAGAGGCAGTTTTTCTGTTCTGTTCTTGTTGGCTGTGAACAACACGAATTCTTTGACTTTTCTACCCCCCATTAAATTTATCACTTTTAAAGCTAAGTGTTCTCTAGAATAAGTTTTCAAAAAGCAAACATATCTCATCCTTGTTGAAAGCATCATTTGGCTCTTACTTGGAAAATTGGGATTTTAGAGCACGTTTCTATTTGATTTCTGAAAATTTATTTACATCTCCACTTTTACCCCACAATTTTTTAAAGCTCAAACTTTGTCTGTTTTTCAGTTTTTGGAGCCAACCATCTGATGCTTTGAAATCTTTGTTTTTTACCTCTTGGTGCTGCAATCTTCATTGATTATAGAAGTTGCTCTCCTTTTTCCTTAATGGATGTTTGTTGTGGTTTAGAATCCACTTTAAACTGTAGGTCCCAGTCTAACTAGCTCTTTTGTAGAAAGAATTACTGTTGAGCAATAAACAAACCAAACTGATATCTGTATTTGTGTTATAATAGCATTATGTTATAAAAAACAATAAAAGAAAATGATTGATATACATCTAATCTATATTGTCTACCTGTATTTCATATTTGAATATCATTACCTTTTCATATTGCTCAGATAAACTCATGTCAAAATAAAAATTATAACATACATAGCAGGGATGGTGAACCCTGAACTGTACTTTAAGTTTAATGGATTCAGAATACTAACTAATCACAAAATGCCTCATAATTTTGATCCACCGTCGAGTGACTAAGTCACACTTAAGCTGGCACCTTCCTTTCCTCATCCACGCCACAAAACCATAATATAGTAGGTCTCCTTGGTTGACTCTTTTAAACTTTAATTTCTAAGAAGATGAACTGTAATAAGTAATCGAATTTTAACACATATCTGTGAATATATGTTTGCAATTGATATTCAAATTTTTATTATTCAACATAAGAAACTGCCATTTTTCTGTCTTAGTTTTTAAATGTATTTACTCTATTCATATTCTCTGCATTATTCATGTACTTCATTTTTGTAAAATTCACCCAAATATTTTATCATTTTATATTTAAATGGTATGCTTAATCCTTAATTTATATTACTAAAGCGTGAATTGGAAAAATAACTTTTATTTGTATTTAGAAAAATATTTATTTATTTGTTGTGCTTAAATTAAGAGAATGATTTAAAATTTTAGTGAAAAATTTTAACTTGTGTTTACAAAAGATAATTTTTATCATTGGTACTTTATTTAATTTTAAAATCAAATGATGTTGAATATTTATTGCATTAAAGAAAATTCAGTGAATTAGAATCATATTTTAAAATTTCTGATGTGAATACAAAAAACATTTTAATTCAAAATGTTGGGTAACATATGAGAAAATATATTTTAAGATTTTTCTTAAAAATAATACATTTAGTTGAAAATGTAATTTTTGATTTTAGATGTGAGCAAAATGAATAGTTTACTTACAACATTATTACCAAACATTTTGTTTTTAATTTGAATTTTTACCCCTTATTTTTAAAAAAAAATAAATTGTACTTTTAAATAAATTTGGTATAGGAATGTCAGAAGAAAAATAACTTACAATCCTTTGATCTAAAACAGTCAAAAGCATTTACACACACCTTTTAATGAAAAGCATTTAATTTATTTACAATAAAAACGCATGTGACATTTTTAAAGCAAAATAATGAATGATTTGTTCATAATTTGTTTCAAAGTGTATACTTTCTTAGGGAATTCCTTAAAATTTCCAGAATTTTCCCTTTGAAAAGAAATATTAGAATATCATAATAATAAAAAATGCTTTGGTCATTAATAGTTATAAAATAAACTTTGCAGTCTAAGAATTTATTTCTAAAATGTAGGTTATTTTCTAAGATCTTACTTGCATTTTCTGGGAAATAAAGAAATTTAAGAATATATTGAAAACATATGCAAAGCTTCTGTAAATGAAATACTGAAAATATGCTCATGAATTGTTAAATATAATCACTTTTTCTGTTTATCTTTTAAAAAACTCACAATTCATTATTTCTTGTTAAAATTTCAACAATTGTATCTCTTTCACATAATAATATACATTTTCAGTACATTGTCCATTAACAAATGATTTAAATCACTTTTGTTAAATATTCTACTTTTAAACTTTATTAAAACGATTGGCTGCAGTTTGTTAGTTCATTTCTTGATCATGTAATTTTATTCTTAAGATTATTTCTAATTCACTTAATTGTAATTTTTAAATTGAGCTGGGAAGCAAAAATTCACACTTATATCTCCTAATCCTATAATTGTGTAGCTTGTTGTCCTGTTGCATTGTAAAGAACAAATTTTCATATACTTTTAAAATACAGAGTTTAACTTCCATGTTTCATGAATATAAATACCATATTATAATCAAATATTTCTCAAGCATATTCTTTATTTATAATTATCCATTTCCCCACAGAAATTTTGCAACCCTTTTAAAATATTTCACCATACATAATTATATGTTATTTTATCATTTTCTATAAAGCATTGAATCAGAAATATTCATTGTTAACCAAAATATTAATAACTTTTCCTCTGAAAACTTACTTCAAGCATGCTGTAACTTTTTGCTCATGAATTGCTCTTTACAATTATTTAAATTATTCTTTGTTGAAAATTTTATTTAATTTTCATTATATTTAAATCATGGAAATTGCATTGTAATAATCTTAATTGACCAGCATTTTTGCTATAAATTATTACAAAACAATAAAATATTTTTATATCATTTGTTTTTTTAATTAAATTGCTGCTTCAATTCTTATTCTACTTAAAAACTGAAAAACAGAGTCATGATTTTCAATTCTTGAAATATATATCAAAATATTTATCCATTTTTTCCACACAAAAAAATGCTGTGATTGCATTATGGTAACTCTGTTTTATTGTTCTAATGAAAAAATTTTAGAACATAATGCAAAATAATGATTCAAGAAATTTATAAACTAAGTGCTATTTCTCAAAGTCCAAAATGTCCTATGTCTTCATTAAAAAATTTAAAAATGGGTCTGTGTTAAGTATTAATTAATATTTATCTCAGAAGTCTTTAGGTTGATTAAATAATAATTTCATATAAAATAGCATTTAGAAGAGCAGGATATGTTTGTTATGAATTATATTGAAATTTGTAATACTGCTAAAGTAATCATATTTACCTATTTACCCAGGAACCTATGAATTGCTTAGGTTATATGTGTGAGTTCAAAGATTTAGAAGTTAAAGCGGTTTTTCTCATGAATTTGATGCAAAATCCAGATGAACCTGAGGATGGCTATCTCTTTAAAAATGATGTGAAAGTAAGCAATCTGTAATAACTTTTCTAAAAACATTAAAATATTCTTAAAATAAATATGTTCTTAAAACTATGTTTTGTGATTAAAGTATAGCAATATCTGATTGTAGAACAAAATATTATACAAGATTAGACTTCTTTTGCTTGTTTGAGGTTTTTAGTGAAACAAGTTAAATTTTTAATTATATATATAGTCAATAGTATGACTAACAAAATTTTATGGCAACTGTAATTTTTTCATTCTCTTGCATGTTTTTTCTACTATTGTATATAATTAATAACATTTATTTATGAGCTTGAATACTTATCAACTTATCTCAATCAACGTATGATGCTCTTCTGAGTTATTTTTTTCCATTTATTTCAGTCACTTCGAGATACAAGAAATTTAATAAGCAATGTAGGACTAAAAGATGCAGCTCAATTTATCGAAGAAAATCCTCATCCTCGATTGTGGTTAGTCGCTATACATAAAAATGATCATTACTCTTAAATTTTTATTCCTTTCTTACGTTTAGTCATAATTTTTCAATGTTCACAAATTGGTTTTTTGTAATGAGAGAAAACCAAACACAAACAACTGCATTTTATTATTTAATAAAAATACTAATCATTATTGAACCAAGAATTGTTTGTAAGTTTTAGTTTTAGTTAAACAAATTAAATTGAGAGTAAAAATTATTCTAGGCAAAAGTTTAAGCAAGACAAGCATGTAAATAAACATTTTTATTATATTATCTGTTAAACATAAATATTATTGATGAACTTTTTCTTTAAAATAAATGTAATATATGTAAAATATTATAGATGTTATTTTAAATTTATTACTTTCCATTGGTCTTTCTGTAAAATCTTTTAAAAATTACAGAATTTTATATTAAATATTATTAATATTAAGTTACTATGTGCTGATATTTTACTTCATGTTTATTTCCTATTTTAATATTTTATATCATATTTAAAAATAAATTTTGATATAATAATGAAAATTAGAAATTAGCAATTAATATATTTCAAAATTATTGAAAACTTATTACTTGAAAGAATTTTCTATTTACATATTTCATTTGTGGGTCATACCCAATGTATTCATCTGTAAGAAAAATAAATTATTCCTGCATCATGTGAGATGATTCTACTGTAATATGATAACTGTTTCTGTATTAAAATATATTCTTTATTTGTTTCTTTATTACAATACCAAGCTGATAAATATCTAATACTCTCTTTTGCTATGTCAACTATAATATAAAATATATACTTTTGGAAATAGTGCACATCTTATCTTATAGGCGCTTACTTGCTGAAGGTGCATTATTGAAGATGGATTTTGCAACTGCAGAGTCTGCATTTGTGAGATGTAAAGATTATCAAGGGATCCAATTTGTCAAAAGCATTTTGGATATTAATGTGCGTATTTTTTAATTTATTTTTTGTATATTACTTCCATTTATGTGTGTTTGAAAATTTGCAAATGCTTCAATAACTAAAAATTTTGGAAAAATTCCATTTTAGTTGCTAATCAATTGTTGAGGGATATTTGTTCAACTAACTAAATGAAAAATTTTAATAATAAGATTGTATTGTTTAAAATAGCAATCTTTATTTTTTTTTTCTAGAAATTATTGCGTAGTTTCTACTGAACTTGGCAAGCATTGTTACACTTCCCAAAACTATCATGAAGAGTCATTAATTTTTTATGATTTTGTACTTTAACCCATACAAAGACATAATTATTGTCACTTATGAAAAGTAGTTTACTATACTATGATTTTTAAGCCTTTGTTAAAAGCACACTTTCTGTAAAAAATTTGGGAAAATATATAAAAAATAAATTACTTGTGATTAATCTTGGTTGGGTCCCATACAGAACATAAGATGTGTCAGAAGTATAGAAATCATCAAGATCTACGTAATTACGTTGCTTTGGCAGCCAGAATTATAATTAGATGAATAAAACCATAAAAAAGCAACATAACAGTGTAAAATCTGAAAGCACTTTTTCATAAAATTAATGAAATTAAAGTCAAAAACAAATGTTTATTTATGGAGGAATAACTGATCTTGAAAAACATATAACAGATTATGCATAAAATAGAGAATAGATAAATTAACATAATTAATGAAATTAAATAGTTATCACCGTGGAGCTTCATAAAAGTAACAATTAGCATTGATAATATATTACAACATATAATTATATAAAAAGTCATTAATCAGACCGAAATGGAGTACATAATTGATGAGTTGCTTAAAAAAATATGAAAGGAAATACTCTCAGATAAAATGCCTTTTTTTTAATAATTGATTAAAAGGCGAAATAGTTTAAACTGAAACTTTTAAGTAGGTTCTAATTGCATTTATTTAGTTTTCTTTTTCATTTAAATAGAAATTGTTTTATACAACTTTTAAGTAAATTATAAACTAATAGGAAGGAGCCATATAAATAAATTTAAATGTTTTTTAATATCCATTACTATGTTAATCATTTATAATTCATGTAAAGAATTTTGAATGTTCTACTGAAATTATTTCTATTGAAGCTGTAGTTATTTAATGCCTTTAAAACTTATTAGTTTTAAATCTTATTTAAATAAAAAATATTACATTTTTATAATAACACAAATTTTGCCAAAAATAATTGATATAAAATTTGAAACTTCTGAAATTTGTTTCTTCAGAATCATTTCAAACTTTGTTATATTGAGAAACTGGCTTGAGAGTGTAACACAATTTACATATATATCTGATTTATACTGGATGGTCTTAAGAATAATTAAGGCATCATAATCTGATTCCGCCAGCAACACTATCGTTAGCTGTAGAACTGTGTAGGTTACTGTGGCATGTGTTTGATAAAATTAATGTCCACATACATTTCAATTTATCTTTGCAGTAAGTGTCTTCCCTCTTCAAGAGCTTTTTAACAGTCATCTTACAGATAACTTTGTTTCAGTTTCCGGTTTCAGACAGATTTATTAAGTATCAAGTAGCTTATTACATGTTCCCTGCAACTTTTGCTGTCTATCGTTTCGTGTCATTAATAAAACAGCATATCTTTCATTTAGTACCATACTTTCACTACTAAATTGTTGTTTTAATAATGGACATAAATTCCTAACAAATAATGTAAAATCAATTTACAAAATAATTATAATTTTTTTATTTGTGGGTCATGTATGAAATAGTAAATTGAATATAGCAGCCTGGACTTTGATCAGCACAACCTAAAATATAACGTAGATCTAATCTATATGTTATAGTTATGGTTGATTTTAAGTTATGCTGTTTATTATGCAATCTGTGAGGCCGCACAAGATGAAAGTCATTGTTCTTGCAGTATAGTTGGTTGGTTAATTGTGTTTTGTGGCTCATGGCCCAATAAGGACAAACTGCACCATTTGCAAAGTAGAAATGTAGCAAGAATCTCAAAAAGTGCATGGAAATGGAAGTAATACAGTTTTCTAAAGCTTTCCAAATGTCTATTATATGGGTTCTAAAAGTAAAGCTTTCCACCTCATACCTTAAGTTTCTCTTTGAAAAAGATTTCCCATGATTTTTGTCTGGATAAACAATTATTGCATGAAATTATCGTTAGTCGCATTGTCGTAAAGCCATGTGTAAACATTATTTTTTGTAGACATACCATTCATAATTCTTTTAAGATAAGCTCCTGTACATATTCTTAAAAACAACCAATACCTCATATACAAAGTTGTTCGCCTTCATGTGTTCCATTTTATTCTGTCTATGTTTGACAAACGATTTTTCTTATTCATACTTTTTCTGCTTTCTCTTTAAATGTGAAACTAGGATTTATTTTTCTTCTGTTTCAGATACTCTCCTTTTACATCAATTTAATATAAGTACATATTAATTCTGGGATTAACAGGAATCTTTCAATAATTGCAACCAAAAAGATTTAATTTTAAGTAATATTGTAACTCCATTTCTTTATTCATATTGTAATAAGGTAATGAGTTGAAAGTAATTCTTGACCGTCTTTAATCAAACTTTCTAGATAACTTCTATGATTAAAATATTGTTACCAAATTTATGAAATAAAGAAAAGCTCATACTTAGTTATTAAAATACATCTCATTTTGCTCTGCTTATAGATTGCCAAACATTCCTTATCATGTTTCCTTTTAAAAATGATTCTTATGAATGAAAATTAACAAATGACTTCTCAATCTCATTGTTAGAAATTGAATAACTCTGGTCTCTATCTCCCTAATAATTTAAAATCAACAATCCACTTTTCGAAGGATTTAATTTTATACTTTCATTTGAACCACTTGTTTTGTTCATTACGATTTATGTAAAAGTAAAATATTTAATTTTTATGCTTTGTAAGTTGTATTGTAAAACTTATTTCGATTTTTTTCTGACATTTTAAATTTATGTAAATTAGTTTATTTTTATGAGATATTAAAGAATAATTTATGATTATTTGCGTAATGCTATTGTATTATTACTTGTTTATTTAGAATGATACTGTAAGAAAAGCTGAAGTTCAGGCATATTTTAAGAATTTTGAAGAAGTTGATCGAATTTATTTATCAACTGATAAGCTGTAAGTAGAGCATTTAAAACAATGATGAGTTTTGTTTAACGTTAAATAAATAATGAAAATGTTATCTTAATTTTTAATTATTCCTATCAAAGCATTAGCTCTAGTGTATTATCAATTTTTTGTACTTTTAAGGAAATCTTTATGCTTTATTTCTTGCTAATTAGTAAAGAAAATTATTTTGGTTCAAATAATGCATGAAAGAATTCATATATCTTACTATTTACACTAATGTAAGTATTAGCATTTTTAATAATTTCTTATTAAGTTATGCATCTATCAAATAAAATAAATTTCTAACTTATTAAGTTCACAAAAACAAAGTAGCTATATATAATAGTTGACTAACACTGCTCATAACATTCTAAAAGATTTATGGCTGCTAGAAAGTCTCATAAGTCACAATTTATGAGTTCTTATGTAAACTTAATTTCTTCTGGTTTCATGCCTTTCATTCTTTCTAATAACTGTAATTTGGAGAAAAAAAATTTGCTTTTTACACACATGAAACTCTGCTTATTATTTTTCATTATTTAACATTAAATAACTGACTGATCTGATTTCTTTGTATATTTGTTTATTAGGATAATTACGCAATCAATAATAAAATATTCCACTTTGATTATGTTCTATTTTTTTAACTTTTGATTCAGTTATTATATAGTTTTTATCCATTATTCACAATGTAATAAATATTAGTAATATTCAATTCATTTCTCTAACATTAATTTCTGTATAATAATATTTTCCATTTTATTTTCTTGTTTCATTGAGAATATTTTTAATGATTTTCAGTTATGAAACATAGAAATTATATTTAAATGAAAGCGTCTAATATGCATCTGTTGATGAGAAAGTTTAAGGAAAATGCATTTTTATAGTTAGTCGATCATAATGTACCCAGTTACAATTCATCAAATTTTAAATTATTGTAAAGTAAATGTGCAGAGTGAAACATTTATGTTTTCTATCTGGAAACCAAGTAAAAGTATTTCATGAATATAATAATATTTTTAAAATTATAAATTGAAAGTACTTGCTCACATATCTTTTTTATTAACATCCTTTTCAGTTTAGAAATTATATAATTTGCGTTGGTTTTTTCTATTGTGCATATCCTTCTAAAAAAGTACATAAAAGGAAATTTAAATTAAGCTTAGTATGAGTTTTAATTTTTAGAGTCAATTACTGCGCCAATTTATTTATGATTGTTATCTTAAATAGAATAACAGTAATTTTTTCATCAATTTTTTTATTTATTCCATTTGTCAAATGGCATTTTGTATCAGGAAATAAATGTGTGAAATAAACTTTGAATTTTCTTTCTCTAGTATTTTGTTACTGAGAAACTTGTGAAGCAATGATGTAAAATTTTGTAACTAAAATTTCAAAACTGACTTATAGCAACATGTTACATAATTTTATTCAAAAACAATTTTTTGTATCAATTTCCAGGATTCAATTTTTTTTTTTAATCCTGAACAACAAAACCCTCCAGTTAGCTTAAGAAATGTCTTACCTAAACTATGTAATTGGTAAAGCATTATTAGCTTATTGCAAATTTTATCACAATTCCTTAAATAATACAGAAACATCTTTGAAATTTAAAATAGTTTGAAAATAAGGCCTAAAGTTTGAAACTATTTTATTCATTTAAATTACATCTAGCAATACAGAAATATTCATCCATAAATATAAACAAATGAATTAAAAATTTCTTAAGAACCTCATTGTTCTGCAAAATAATTCTTTAAAAAATTTAGATAACTCTCACTTTAATTATCTTTATTTTTATAATAAATATTACTATGCAATATTTTCTAATAATTGTATGTCATAAAATATTTTCAGGTGAGAATTTTTTTGTAATGTCTATGCATTAAGATGGTTGTATTCTATTCTTATGAAATTTCAAGAAATATTTTTGTATTATTCCAATAATTATCCATTAAATTATTAATAATAGTTAATTTTTATGATATTAATCAAATGAATATAAATTTAGGTATTTATAAAAAATTTTGAAATAATACTTAAGAGGACCATAACTGAAAAATATAGTAACTTGCTTGAAATAATCTCTTTGTAAACTGATCTGTAACCGCTTGCATGGCAAAATTATAGTTAAGAAAAGTTTCTCTACTTCTGTGCAAATTCCTTCACTGAATGTGTATCTCTGCAATTTGGATGGATTGTTAGCCAGTAAAAAGTAATCCAAATAATAAACTAGATACATAGTAGGAACAGAGAAATGTTTTTTTTTTTTATCTTGAAATATGTTATGTTAATATAATTCATAGTTTGACATGTGAACATTCAAAGGAAGAAGATAATTCTCTTTCTACATACCAAAGCTGTCTGCTTTATCAACTATTTCTAATGTGTACATCAAAATTCATATTCCCTTTTGGATGTAAAAATGGCATGGAATGACATCCAGTGGATTACCTGTCTTTATCTATATTGTATGATTGTCATAAAAGAACCAATTCTCATTGCTAGTAATGATTCTCTACAGAGGAAGTTCTTTTGCATGGCTCAGAAGATGCAAGGTTCAGAGTTCCAAAAATGTCTCATCTTGTTGGTAATTAAAATTTCATGTGGCACCAAACATCCATACTCCATAAAATGTTTTCCATACTTCAGATTCAATAGCCTAAAGCTAGAAAAAATGGCAAAAAACAAAGAATTCCGTTTGTTGGTAACTTTCCTGTTCATTTCTCAGATTCATGTTTCCATTTTGAATCTCCGTAAAACATCATTGAATAGATTGTTTATTGACTGTATCATTCCCAAATACCTTATCAATATTTTCTAATACTACTGCTGCAAAATATCCCATATGAAATTCATATATGGAATACTCTATGGCTGAAGAAACTGAAATGTAAACTTTTCTTCACTTACATAATAATTATTCTGCCTGAATAATATCCCTGTGACATACAATGCAATTTATTTATAGTACATCATCTTCTAGAATATGTTAATTCTTTTATTTAGCTTAAGATTATTATAAAACCTATTTTTGTTGTACATTTTACAAAAGAACAAATACATGCATCAAACGATACTTTCCTGAATTTCATTTTCATACATACAAATTATCTTTAGAGCTTTGTTCTTTTATTTTGATCTGTTTTCATTATTTTTTGAGTATTTCATGTATCATTTCAGAATATCAGCTATAGATTTGCATCGACTATTGGGTGATTGGTTCCGAGTTTTTGATCTTTTAAAGGGGGATCTTTTAGAAGTTAGCGAAATGGAAGAAGCATGGAATGGTGTTGCTGATTATTACTTTGATAGACAGCAATGGTATTATAAAATATATATTTATATTTTAACTTGAGATTATTACTTAAACTATACACAGTTTAAAATATCCTGACTTATAATACCTTAATTTGGAACAATAGTCAATTTCAAAAGGTTGTTTATTAAATATCTAATATGAAACAAGATGTCAGAAATTAATTATGTAGAAGTATATCTATGTTAATTTTCTTTACAAGCTACTTAATAAAGACAGAAGAGGTTGGTTACGTTATTATTAAACTTATTTAAGAATGAACTACTTATTTAAGATATTAAAATTAATTTTATCAAACTATCTTCAGATTCGTTGTAAGATTTGTTAGTGAAACTAGAAGTTTGGTGAATGCAACTTATTACACTTAGTAAGAAAATTTTTAAGAATTCTCCAACCAATAAAAGTAAGGAATTTGCAGTGGAGAATCAGAAATAATAATTATTTTGATCATCTAATTAAACTAGAAAACATTATTTAATTTATTATACTTTGGCATATTTGAAAGAATATATATATATATGTTAAGTTTTAAGAAAATGTGATATGGAGACTTTAAAACCAAAGACTCAGAGAAAAACCCAAAATAAAGATAATTTGATAGTACTATCAAAGACTCAACCATCATGAAAATATAATACTAGAAATCTAAGTTCAAGAACAAGAAGGTTTGAAGTGATTTTTTTACTCAAAGCTATGCCCATCTAGGGCTATAGCATTAAAGAAAAAGGAGTCTCAGCTTTTATTTAATTTTGATGTTTATACCCATTTTAATATAAATTTTAATTCTAATTGTTCCTTGCAAAATGCTGATTCTATTTCAAATATCAAATGGGAAACAAGTATCAAATATTAAAAATTTGTTGCCTGATGAGGAACAACTTCAAATAAGAAAATCTTTCTTAATGAAATCGTGTCTTATGTGGAATGTATAATTCAAAATATTGTTGGATTTTTTTTTATGTAAGACTTTTCTTGTATATTTTTGTGTTCACTTTCAGATTGGTTGATTATTTTAATCATTTTAAATTATGTTATTGAAGGACAGTTGAAGGATTGAAAATTATTGTAATTATTGTTTTATCATGTTTTTCCCTTTTCTTAAAATGTAACTCCTATTTTAGCTTTACTATAATCATTTCAGTTTGTTCTATTCAAGTTTGTTTTATTTGCTTAAATTCAGTTTAGGAAATTCATTATACAGTATAAATAATTTTTGGTGAAAAACTATCTCCATAACTCATTTAAAAGCAAGTAGTAATTTAAAAAATGTATTCCTTTTTCTAAGCATTTTATTTATACTATAGATATTTGATATATTTTAATGTTTATCTAGATTATCTGTTCATCTCACAGTTCCTGTAAACTTTTAAACTGATAATAGAAGTACAGCTGAATCATTGTTCTCTCTATTTATTTCAATGCTTCCGGACTCTTTTTATAACAGTTCTAATTTTCAGCTTGAAAATAGAGTAACTTGAAAAGAAATTATAGTTTTGCTTTAAAATTAATAGTAATCCTGCTTTTCAATTTAAAATTTGTTTGATTAATATACATGGTTTTTGTGTTTCTGATTTTTTAGAAAATATTCATTAATTTGTTATGTATGCTGAATACTTTCGGAAATTCTTTTATAATATTGGATAAGAAAAAAAGTCTTGTAAAATCTATAGTTAAGGTGTGCTATTTATCTCAACTCACTGTTCAATTTGAAGCTAAGAAAATATTTCAGAAATTTATAATAATTTCATTATAAACTTTCTGTTTCATTATAATATGAAAATGATTTCATTATAAAATTTTATTCAATGTGAAAATTTATAATGATTTTGTATATATTAGTAAGAAAAGTTTTAAAAAATGATCTTAGAAGTGCTTATGTTATACTTAAATTGGGCACAGAGAATAGGAATAAATGTTTAAACATTTGTAACGGTTCAAAATTTATTTGAATCATTACAAAAACTCAAATATTTATTAAATAGGTCTTTGTATAATAAGGTCTCATAGACGAAATAAATAAATAAAGTATTTATTAAGCTACAAGTAAACCTAACTACCTTATGAATATTAATAAAATAACCGACTTATATATTCGAAAAACTTATTATTTTGTTTCTATGTTATTAGAACATATTTTGCTATTTTTATTAGTAAAACAGTGTAAATCAAAATAATGGAATGTTCAATTTATACAATATATCAAATTATGATTATATTCCAAAACAAATCAATCTAATAACTTTGAAGTATTGAATATATTCATTTCCCTCAATGAAATTTATAAAAAGTAAAATATTTTATCATTTTAATTTTATATTAAAACCTGGAATTTTTTATAAAGTTATTTTCATAAAATTACAATTTTTCTGTATTTAATATAAATTATTCTTTTCATTTCTATAAAATATTTATTTAGAATAATATTTTCGTGGCATGTTTTTAACAACACAATTTCTTATACTTAGAAATTTAAATACTATTTTACTCTTCATTTAGGAGTGAGGCACTTAACTATTATGAAAAAGCTTATAATGAGGAACGTATTGCTGAATGTCGTTATTTGCTTGAGGACTATACGGGGCTTGAAAAGCTGTTGAACCATTTACCTGAAAGTCATAAATTATTGCCTGTGAGTTTTTCAAATTCATATATTGTGTTTTTAATCTATTACCCTGCTGTTAAAATGCACTTAGATATATTTTCCTACTACTATTTCTTATGTTAATGACATAGAAACATACTTTCACTATTAATTTCTGTTTACTTTTCAATGTAAAACTACAGGAGCTTGGATCTATGTTTGCCTCAGTAGGAATGTGTGAACAGGCAGTATCTTCTTATATTAAGGTAAATATTTTACACATGAAAATGAAATTGAAAAAATGTAATGTTTTACATTTATCATTTAATTACAATATTTTCTGTATCTTGCAACTATGAACATATTTTTTGTAATATTTATTTTCAAATAATTATTTAAAAGAATTAATAATTTATTAGTAATTATATTATCATGGATATTCTATGTTTTCTGCAAGACTTAAAGTGAATTATCTTTACATTTTTCTGTTATAGTGAATAATAAGAAACTACAATATTTAAATTAATAAAAAACTAACTGGAATTATATTTGTTACATAAGTATTTTAAATCTTTATGATTAAAAATATATTTACCATTGAATGTGAATAGTTAGGCAATAAATATTTCTTTTTAAATTATAAGGGTAACTTTTTTAATAACTCATATTTTATTTCTTAAATATATCATGCATATAATGTTAATTTTCTTGATAAGTTTTCTAGTGATACAAATAATATGAATCTTTTGTATTTTGTAATAAAATTATATGCTTGTATGATTTTTGTTAGTGTAATAAGATCAATGCTGCTATTGAATGTTGTACAACTCTGAATCAATGGAAAATGGCTATTGCACTTGCTCAAAAGTATGATATAAAAGATGTTGATTCCCTCCTTGCTCAATATGCAGTTTACTTAAAGCAGGAAAAGTCCATATTTACTGTTGTAGAATTATATAAAAAAGCATGTAAATTTTTGCATGCAGCTCTAATGCTATACAAAGTAAGGAATATTTATGTTCTTTATTGATATTAATAAGTTCATTGTGTTATTAAGTTTTAGTACAGTTCTTTTCTAATAAATCTGTATTTTTAAAGTCTTTCATAAAAAATATATATTTCTTGATTTTTTTTTTCTTCTTTAAATCAGTATTTTTATGCTTTAGTTATAAATGAGTATTTATATCAACAATGTGCTATTTTTGTTGAAGGAGCTAAATCTAATATTGAAAAACATAAAAAGAGTATTGTTAACAATTGAAAGCATAATGTAGTTCCATTTTTCATACTTTTCAACTATATATTAACACTTTTAGTTTGTCATATGTTATAACAAAAGCACACAATATTATAAAATATATATATAATTAAAAATTTAATAAGTTAACAGAAAAAATTATTGAAAAAACGTTTTTATTGCATCATTATCTTATTTTGAAATTTCATCCAGATTAAATTCTTTTCATAAAAACCTAGCTGTTGAATTTAGAAAATTTCCTTTTAACTTAATGAATTAAAAAAATTTTTTAATGAAAGATTTACTTGATTCTCATGAAGAAATCAATATTAATACTTCATAAATAATCATATTTTTGCTGTAATTATTTTTGTATTGGACCATTTTTTGATTAGAATCAATGATTTATCAAAATGTTGATCTTGAAAAAATTCCAAGGGTCTATGAGATAAATATCTTTTATTTTTGTATTACAAATTTTCTATCATTTGGGTCCTTTCATTTTAAGTAATCTTATGTTAGATAGTAATTTAACCTAAAATTCATTGTGAAATATTTACATTTGAATTCAGACTTATATGAAATTATGTATAAACTCTGAATATAAAAAACGTATTTTATGCTGGTATTCATAAAAAAGTATAAACTGTAACCATCAACTTTTAAATAGTTCCCTTATAAATATTGCTTATGTAAGAAGTTATGTCTATAAAATTGTAATATTTTATAAACAAGAATTTTTTTCGAATCTTTTAAATTCTTACACACACAAATCAATACAAGCTCATTTGAGAAAATTGTGCATTATTCAGCTAATAAGGTGCTTATAATTTTAACGAACAGAAGGGCGAGCATAAAAATTTAAACTAATGAGTTTCAACAGGATAGTATTTTATTATCTACAATGTAAAACAAAGGTTTGAAATTTTTTTTAAATAAACATGCTATTTATTTTTTAATTTTATTTATGTTTTGTTAATTTTTCTAAATTGTTATTTGGATAAATTTGATATTTACCACTTATGATTACATCATTTAGATGCAAAAAATACTAAATTATAGCTACTGCAGTTATTTCACTTGGAAATCTTTAGAAGATAGACACCTAAATTACATGTAGAATGCTGCTATTGAATGTTTGAATACATCTGACAATAATCGTTCCAAATATTTCATATCTAACATACCTCTGAACTGATATTTTTCAATCCTGAACTGATAGTTGCCATTAAGAAGTGTAAATTTTTTTGTAATTTGAGAATGATCTGTCATCATTCTTTGCTGATGATATTGTTCTTTTACTGCAAATATTTGTCCATATTAACAAAACTCATTTGTTTCATTCTTGCCTTCAAGTAATAATTTATTTTTATCTCTAACTATGAATTATTATCCATGCCCTTGATTTAATAATATTTGGTGTACAGTCTTCAATTCAATTTAATAAATTAATTCAAAATTCATTATTAATGATCTAGTTAAACACAGGAGTTTGCAACCATTGAAATTAATCTCAAGACAGAATTAGCTCAGGACCAATAAAATCTGGCCACAAAACAGTCTCTGCTTTTATATTTGTTTATGAATGTTTTTCTGATTATATATCATTTTGAAGCACTTCATGGGTCAAAAGTTAAAGTAAAATTGATATTCTTTTCTTATTAAAAATATTTTTAAACATGTTAAGTGTGTTTTCTTTATTTTAAAAAGTATTTTAATATTTGATACATTCCCAAAATAATTTTTAAAACTATAAATCTACTGAATTAGCTAGCAATATCAAAGCATTTAACATAGCTCCATTTATTTAAACTGTGGTCATTTATTTCTAAGAATTATGATGAACAGTTTCCACTCTGGTAGTTTATTTGTTGTTGCAAAATAATTATTAACATTATTTAAATTATGGTTTTGACTTGCATTTTCTTGATAATATCGTTGAAAATCTCTTGAATATGTATACGAAGTTTCTTTAGAAATGTGTACAAAAATTTTTAAATAATAATAATTTTCACAAAAAACTTCTCGTTGATGATGAAAGAAACTTATTGTCTTAATTTACATAATGCTACTAGCTGTATAATATCAAATGTTGAATAAGCATTTAAATATACAATTATGTGATGCTTTGCTGATCGCAAAATTGTATGCTGATCATATTCATTTCCAGTAAAATTATAATAATTTCATGTGGACATTTTTGAGCACAGAAGATCATTAAATCTGCATCAAAACCCTATCTTAGCTTATGAAATCATATTTGCATTTTTATACACACAAACTGATATCTCACTCTTCAAATCTGCTTCAAAATTTTTAAATTAATAGCACACTAACACACATATATTTATGTAATTATATATATATATGAACTTCTAAAGAGATTAGAGTCATTTCTTAATAATTTTATTCATCTTAAAAAATAGTGATTGCCTTCATGGAAAGATTCCATTTTATTATTTTCCGAATCATTTCTATATTAGTAAACACTTGCTGAAACATGATCACTTTAGAGTTACAGTTACTTTTAGTTAACCACTTCTTTAACTTGCATTAAAAATTTGGGAAAGGCTCATTTCCAGATTTGTTATTTTTAACTCCATACCAACATATGCTGAATCCAAATCAGATATATCTGGTTTCAGAAACTATATCAGCTCAATTATTAATTTCAGTAAGTAATTTAATAATATGAAAACATAAATAAGCTTTTGAATTTAGTATATATATATATATATATATATAGTTTTCATGAGAATGATTTGTTAAGTCTTTGAAATTGGTAAACTAAATAGCTAAATGTTTTAAACTGATAAAGGACTAGTGAATTCTTTGCTATGTCTTGATATCTTGATAATTTTTATGCTGTTGTAGCATAATTTTATTGGTGTGTGTGCATGAGAAAGAGAGAGAGAGGTTCCATACCAACTGTAAAAAGAATGTAACTTCTAATCAGAGAAATTTTCTTAGAAATAGCTGTTTATCAACAAAACAAATGCTGTCAAATACAGAAACAAAATAATTTATTGTTTCAATGTTAGGGTAAAATCCATATCAATGGATTTAACTTAAGTTTTTAAGTTTCAATTTTCAGTAGTTAAAATTTATTTTTAATTAGATTAATATTAAGAAGGATAATTATTTGAGAATATTGAAAAAGTATGACGATTTTACAGGAATGTATATATAGCAAGATTTCATAATAACCATTTAAAAGGAATGTTGATATCTCGAAAATAACTGCAGATTGTTTACTTTTTATAAATATTGTCCGCATACTCAACTAAATCTAGAGCTTATCTTTAACTAGAAAACTATTATTGTCGCTTTTTATGCACTCAGTCCACCACCACAAGATATCCAGTCTTCAAGCTCCACACCTAACAAAACTTGTCATCCAAACTTCTGGTTCCATTTAATACATTTTTCCACATGGAAAAAATAACAGCTAGAATGCATTATATCCTGCCCGACATTCAAAATCTAATACAAGAAGGAGTGACCTGAAAATTATGCAAATTTTAAGGCAGGTGCACCTTACCGAGTTACACAAATGATATGAAATGCGCAGCTCTCCAGTGCGCTTAGGATAAGAAATTAGGTGAGGAACCAGTAGAGTGGACAATATTTGTTCCGTTATTGCTGCTTGAAAAATAATCGTTAGAATTGTCATAAAGGATGCCTGTAATTGCAGAGAATACCGGTTCATTGTCGACACAGTTAGTTTCAGCAGACAGACGAGTATACAAGGGGCATGGTGATCAAACTGACAAGGGCAGTTTGTTGTTTACGGCAAATCGCAGTTGATAGACACCTGGACATGTCCACCGTGCACTGGCTGTGATGAAGATGGTGGAAACTAGAAACTGTGCAACGTTTTGGGGTGCCAGTGCAGCTAGAGTGATGTCAGCACGCATAGATCGACGTGCCCGACTGGAGGCGATGGTAGCCCCACAACACGCGTCTACCGAAATTCTGCAGCATGTGCAAGACACCCTGGTTGCTCCCATATCGATCAGAACCATTTGTTGTCAATTGGTTTCTAGTGGCTTGCACTCTTGGCATCCGTTAAAAAGACTCCTATTAACCGCACAGCCTAGATGAAAACGTCTGTAATGGTGCTTTATTAGACCGATGTGAATGATGGAGCGGCACAGGATCGTCTTCTCAGAGTAGTCACTCTTCTATTTCTTCAGTGATAGCCACTGCGTACGAGTATGGCATCGACATGGAGACAGGTCCAGTCCTGCAGCAATCGTGGAACGCGACAACGTGGCATCATGGTTTGGGACGTTATTATGTATGATTCCAGATCACATTTAGTTCGTATTGACGGTATTATGACTACCCAACATTACGTGGATGATGTGCTGTGGCTGGTGACACTTTCTTACCTTCAATGGGTGCCCATTGTTCTTCATCAGCAAGATTATTAACTCTTCTCTAAATCATCAAACATTTTCTTTTCAATTTTTAAGTAACTTGTGAGATTTCTTTACTGTAAAGATTAGGAATTGAACTTTAATCTTAAAATCTCCAGTGGTAACACAGCTGTAATTTTAAGCAGTGTTATCACTGAAGATCTTTAAGTCATTCAAGATACTTCTTATTTTTGTTAATTATTGTTGGTAAATAATATTTATAAAAATATTTTTTGTTAATTATTATATACTAAAATTTATTAATGTGTTTTCTCTATTTAAACATACATTCTTTTATGGATTTTATATTTTTCAAAGAAAACACTTCTTTGTTTTCAGTTTGTGAAAGATGTACCCAAAAAATATACTGATCCCTTGCTATTGAGGAAAATTTATGTATTAATTGCTATACTTGTGGAAGAATACAAATCTAATCGGAAAGTTTTCAATTTTGATAGAAATGATGTAAGTTTATACTGTCTTTTATTACTATATTTTGTTAATATTTATTTGTATCCTTTATATTAATGTATGTTGCATTATTAAATAATTTCTGTAAGAAGAAAATATATTAGTTATTGCTGTTGTAATAAAGAAAATAATTACTTATAATTCAGGTAAAGTACATAGTAAAAATATTATGAGAAAATTCAAGAATAATTTCATAACTGATGATAATAATGAAGATGATATGTAAAGAAATATTCAAAGTCAATTATGTAATACGTCCTAAAATTTAATTTAAACTAGCAAAATGTGGCATTTCAAATTGATTACAATTTTCCATACTTAGTTGTTAATTTTGATTTGAGTATGTTCTTGTATGGCTTCTTTCAGAAATATTCAAATTCCATTTGGATAAAAATACATAGAAACCACACTTCCATGTAACTTATTGGGGACTTATAATACTTTAACTGAATTTTAGTACTGAAATGTTGTTGTTGTCGTGTGCCAGCTAGGCTGGCAATATGGGGTGCGCTGCTCCACTTTTCCAACTGAACCATATTTGGTGTGGAGTCTGACTTCTTCAGTACACACATGCCATAGGAACCTGTTTATAGGGTAGGCAACCATTCACTAGTACTGAAATAAAATTACTTATTAAACTTACAATTATGAAAATTAGTTTTACTCTGAATTTGTGACCATTTTGCTTAAAAATTATGTATAAGAAAATAATTTAAGGAAAACAATTGTAAATATTCTCTGATGAAAAACAACTGTGAAAAATATCCTCCATTATATAGTAAGAAGATGACATCTAGAAGAGTTCAAGTTATGTATGGAAAAACAAGTGAATTAGAATATATTTTTAATCATGCGTGACACCACCTTTCACCTTGATGATGTATGATTTATCTATGCATTAACTCCACAAAACACTGGAGGGGGATGAGTAACCACATATATTTTGAACAACCTTCTATAATTCTTGAAGATTAAGTCAATGGTAAGCAGGCTCAAATATTTCTCATATTTTGCACCCAAGACTTGTTTGGTTGGATTGAAATCTGGTGATCTTGATAGCCAAGGTAGCAGGTCTAAGAAGTGTAGGCTAAGTAATTTCGATGCAATTTAGACACGATGACCTTGTACATTGTAATGTTGAAAACAATCACAATTGTGAGCTGTCAAAGATGAACATACAACAGAATTTTAAGAATATGGCTGTAATGTTCCCCAAGAAGAAACTATGTTATATATATTGAAGATCTCATTTCAATTCATGTAAACATTTGGCACAAAAATGCTACTTTCGCCAGCTTGAAGAGTCCCTTTCAGATGAGAAAGAACAATCATTTTAAGTGGCTTATATCGTACATGTAATTGGCAAATACGAATATAAATCTCAGCTCATCACTGTGAGTAACATTTTTCGACCTGTCTTTGTACTTGTGCCCAAACTAATCATTGTGTGTTGTTTTGTGCTACCTGCAGAGAGATCCTTATAAAATTATGACTCCTGCATCCTACAGAACAAAATGGTTTTGTATGGCTTGGAAGCTGTGATACCATATAATGATCAATCTATCATCATAAGACTGTTGTAACACATTTTAATATTCATCCCTTAAATTGTCTTTTAGGATGACTTTTCTAGACAGTGGACTATATTCCTGTATTGCATGGAAATAAATCCAAATTACTCCTAATCGCATATTCTGAAAAATGTTTATGCAAAAAGCAGTCATTGTTCATCAGTGGTTGGAATTGAACCCTGGCTTTTCACTTTGTGTATAATCATCACTATTAATTAATTACATCATAACTGGAATAAAATTTCTAACTTGCTTAAACTTAACTGTTGATGGGGTTTTTATACTACACATTATGTTTTGTATCAAGTACTTATTATAAACAGCATTATTCCAGAAATTCTGTTACATACATTTTATTAACTCTTTAATATGTTATGTTCCTTATAGAAATATACGTATTTATTTTTAATTTTCAGATTACAGATTTAGGTATAAGTCTTGAAGAGGAAGTGGCCCTTCAGAATGTAGCACCACGTCTTATAGATGACCCTTGGAGAGGTGCTAAAGCATATCATTTTTTCCAACTTGCTCAGAAGCATTTATATCAAGGTAATTACTAAAAGTATTTTTTTTAATTTCTCAGGCAAGATTTAGAAATATAAAAAATTATAGTAATTGTGTAAAGTAGTACGATCTATCAGTTATTTTTCTTAACTAGAAAGAAATTTTGTAAATAAACCATGATTGTGCTATATTTTTAGCTTCTTTATTGTTCATAAATTGGGACAATAATAAAAGATTTAAAGAATAATAAATTATTTTTATAAAGAAAATTTTAAAAAATAATTGTTTGCTTGCAAAAATTATTTTATTATGCTAGTTATTCACATAATACTTAAAACGCAATTGAAACTCTCATTTGTGTATGTATTTCTGTTGAAATATTCTACATTCTTCCCAATCATTAAAGAATATCTTCAATATATATTCTGAAATACATTATTTCTAAATTATTCATTTTTTCATACTGGTTCAATTTTGCTTTCATAATATTTACTTTCTAATTGAATAAAATTGTAAATAGAAATAAATATTTAGTTATCAGCATATTGAAATTAAATTATAATATATATCTAAATAACTGCTGCTGCATGCATTTATGTAATAACTGTTGTAATTTTTTTCTTTAAAATGCTATTCCAGTTTATTTTAAAGAGATATTATATTAAAAATATATATTATTTTGTATATTGTATAATTTATGCAATTTTTTTCTAATTAAATCATGTTATTTTAGTTGCCCTAAAATGTAAAGGGAAATCCTAATTGCTACGCAATGTAACTCACCTATTAGAAATATATTGTCTCTCTTACATTTCTATCACTTCTCAGTTATGCCATACTAGCTTCTAGCTTTGTGCCAAACCTAAAATTCCATGCACTAATTCGGCACAAACATTATTTATATAAATATCGACATAGAAATTTGGTTTCTAAAAAAAGGAATTACTTACATAAAAGTGCCTTTTATTCATCATGCAATATATATATGTCCCATTTATCATACATTATCAAGTGCTTATTACAATATTGCAAATAAGCTTTCATAGATAAATTTATTCATTCATAAATTTCTTTTGCTTAAACTTTATATTAAATTGTTTAAATTTTATGAAACTTTTGAAATTTATCTAATTTTTTTAAAAGTTACCAAAATATATGTTTATATAATTATGACTTAAACTCCAGCCAGTTTTTCATGCAAATTCAATAGTCCTCATTTTATCCCTCTGCTGAACTTTCTTTTTCGTATTGCCTTTATTATGACATCTTTTCTGTTTCGCTTTTTTTATTATACTGAGTGACATTTTAAAGGAAAATATATACCATACTTTACGAAAAAACACACTCATGCAACATTGCTTATTTATCGCTTATGAAAATGAAGTATTTATCTAATCGCTTTAAAATTGATAAACAGTTTCTTACCCACTAAGTTTTTTACATCTTTTTCTTAGGTAAAAGTTAAATGTCTTGTTTCAAAATAGTCCATGTTAGAAAGTCAATTTTTATGCTTGCATTACAAAAAAAAAATTATTAAATAATTATGTCTTTGCCTTTTTATATATTTGAAATTCGTTTTGCTTAACATTTATTATGTAGAGAATATATCTTGTAATAAATTAGAATTATTTTCATTAAATAACTAATAGTCCATGTTAGAATGTCAATTTTTATGCTTGCATTACAAAAAAAAATTACTAAATAAAAAGATGTCTTTGCCTTTTTATATGATAGAAATATGTTTTGCTTAACATTTATTATGTAGATAATATATCTTGTAATAAATTAGAATTATTTTCAATAAATAACTTAGAAGTTAATATGCTAAAACATTTCTAATCTGTGAGTCAGTTTCCACTAATGTATCAGAAATTTATGACACCTAGGAAATTGCTGAATCTAATTTCTTCATGTTATTCCAGATATATTTACAACAATATATTTAGACATATATTTAATAATATGAAAATTTATAGTATATTAAACTAGCTTTTAAAATTCTCTTTGATCTAATATTTTTTGGTTTTTGTTTTAATATTTTGTATATATTTTATATGTGTGTACTTATAAATTATACAGATTTGTTATTGCTCACTGTGTTAAGCATTTTTATTTTTTCTTACATTTGTAATATGTCATATTATTTTCATAGGATACATGGATTCTGCAATGAAAACTGCTTTACATCTCAGAGAATATGATGATATTTTAAATCCTGAAGATATATATTGCCTTCTTGGTAATATACACATTTATATATCAACTTTTTCCTTTTTCTCTCTTTAAAACAGTCTGAAAATTTTATAAAATGTATGTATGAACTATGTATTCAAGTTAGAATTATCAAAGCCTTTAGAAAAATCTCTCTTCATAATTAAATTTTCATATAAAATAAAAAAATAATAGCCAAAATCTATTTTTTCAAAAAAAAAAATTAATATGTGCTGTATGAGGAAAAACATAAAAAATATCAAATGTGTAATTGATTTCCTTATGCTATATCGAATAATATTTATTTATAATAAGTTTTACAAGCTTTAAATTTTAATAAAGATGTACCATATCATGAGATCTTTAAATCATCTCAACACAAATGTTTTTTTATTCAGAACTGTTTCAGAAGTCGTGAGTAATTATGACTCATTTGAAGATAATTTAATCTTTTGCACAATTAACCATCTACAAAGGGTTAGTTTCATTAGAATATGTTATTTAATTACAAAGATTCTGTGTTAGAAATGTATCGTTTTAGCTGGCAAATAAAGCAATTCTTTCAGCATTAAAATCTGAAAAAATACAGTTTTCATTTCTCCATATTCACGAATAACAATTAAAAGCCCTTCTGAAATTATGTAATTTTTTATTATGTCTTTTAAAACCTGAATTCATTATTATTTCATTATTAAATACTTATTTTAATATCTTTTTTTACTCAACATTGGCTACTAATTGATCATGAAAAGTCTTAAATTTTCAAACCACATATTTATACGCAGATAAAAGTCATGAAGAAATTGTGAATCTATGATTGAGAATCAATTTTATTCCATTTTGAAAAAATGTTACTGAACTTAGTGAAATTTTGATTGAACAAGCTAATATTTTTCCTATAACAGATATCTTGTACACTTTTAGAAAATAGTCATTCGTAAAGAGTAATCATTTGTATTAAAATTGTGAAATTTTTCTGAATGATCAATTTGCTATGGAATATGCCATTATTAGTGCTGAGTTTTGTCATTTTTTATCACAGATTCATTTCCATAATAAAACTGAAGTAAATAAAAAAAAGTTAATATTTTTTGTAAGATATTCCTTTACAAACATGGTACTTGCCCTGAATTTCTTAATTTTTGTTAAAAATATTTTGCCTTGGTAAATCTTATTTTAAATTTTAACTAAGGAATTGTTGTATCTTTTAAGATTTTATATTTATTCCATCAAATAGTAAAAGAAATCATTGACATTCATACATCACACAAAAAATAATTATTCAAAAGATCATGTAATAATGCACAATTCAATAGTTATTAATCAGAAAATAATAAAATGTTTGAATAAATCAAAAGATAATTAGTGCTCAATGCCTTTCCCATGCAAAAATATTAAATATTGGGATTCACTGATTTCCATCATTTTAATTTTGATTTTTATCAGCTTAAACTTTTGTAAATTTGATACAGCTATTATTAAACTTTGATGTATTGAAAATTTTCCTGCTTTATATTTAAAACTCTCTGTTGTTAATTTATTGTTTTATATGGAAATAAGGGATAAAATTCATTTAAATTTTACTTTATAAAATAAGATTTAAAATGCATGTTAGTTTTTAAGTAATTTGAAGTACTAATCATCTTATTACTCTTGTAAATGTTTTATGTATAAGAAAAATTTTGATATACATATTATTGTTATTTAATATTAAATTTCTGCATTATATTATTATTTAATGTAGAACATTTTATCTATATAACATATTTTGGAATTAATAAATATAAATGTAGTAATTGTTGTCATGTGCCAGCTAGGCTGGCATTATGGGGTGCGCTGCTCCACTTTTTCAACTGAACCATATTTTGGTGTGGAGTCCGACTTCCTCAGTACACACATGCCATAGATTGATATTTATTGGGTCGACAACCATTCACATAAGGAAAGGACAAAGACAGGATATAGATAGAGAGAAAAAATATATCCATGCCTGTGAACCGGGATTCAAACTCAGGACCTACATATCTGCAGTCAGGCACGCTGACCACGAGACAAGCTGGGTGGCTAATAGATATAACTAAAAAAGACAATTTAAACAAATGTACTGCTTATCAAAAAAAGTATTTCTCTCAAATTAAATATGATAATTCAATTGAATTTTTCTGCAGTTCTTAAAATGTTAAAAATTAATCTTATTCTCTTTATGTTTTGTAAATTATTTTGATTCTTGCTTTTGTAATCCTAAAAATGTATTTTATAATTGCGTAAATGTAATAAATGATAAATAAATTTCTGCAATTATTTTTTAGCATTAGCGAGCTGTGCAAACCATGCTTTTGCCACGTGTTCTTCAGCTTTTATGCGCCTTGAATCTCTTGAAAGTCTTTCAACAGAAGAAAAACAAAAATATGAAAACCTTGCGGCTGAAATTTTTACCAAGTTAGTATTTCTACTGAAATAATTATGACCTATATTAATCAACATTTTACTTTATTTTATTTTACTTTGTAGATATCCACCTAAAGATAATAGAAGTAATTCTGTGCATTGCAGAGGATGTGCTGAAACGATTCCTGACTGGTAAATATCTGTCACATTCCTTAAACACTTCATAGAAGGCATTACATTTACAAAATCATCCCATGAAATTAATGTTGCTATTTAATATTTCTTATAACAATTTTTTATAATTTACATGTATTAGTGTGATAATACTGTATATATTTTCACTTAATTTTTTCAAATGATCTTGAATACCAAACAAACAATTCATTTCTTTAATATCATTCATAATGTTTATAAAAATGACCATAAATTGGAATCCAAAGGTATGCAAGAAGCTACATTTATTGCCATAATTTTGCCTAGATATATGTTACAGGTAATACAAAATATAATTAAGTTTTTTAGATATCATAAAATCAGTGGTGTTCAGTAATGTGTCAATGTACTTGACATTTTCAGCATACATTGGAAGTGTCAAAGTTAATAAATTTAAGTGAAATGAAAGTTTGAGAATTTTTGAGTTTCTGATTAACTTCTTTTCTTAGCATTTAAACCATTTAGTTTTTTTTTTTTTTTTTTTTTTTTAAATTCAAAGTTTAAGAATTTGAGAAAAGAAATATTGTAAAATTTTTTCTTATTAGTTTAGTATTTGCATTTTTTAAAATTTGCGTCTCTAAGATTTCAATTTCATATAAAGAAAATTGTACCATTGTAAAGAATATTACATGATAAATTGATTGTAATCATAATATTTGAATAAAATAAGAGATCTTATTGCTTTTTTAATATAATGTAATATTTTCATATAAATTTTTTTAATAATATAATATTAGCGCTGTTGAAAATGTTTCCATTGAAAGTTGCAAAAATATATGCAACATACAATTTAGGTTTTTTCTAAAGAAATTGTTTGCAAGATGTTGATTTTTCTATAATTTCTTGTTTTGTTTCTTATGTACAAGAAATTGATAAAAAAGAAAATGATGCTTCACAGCTTAAACATTGGGGGATATTTTTCAATTGGTCATAAATTTTATATTATTATTTGTTTGATGTTTAATAGAGCAATGTGCATAAAAGCATAGATATATTAGCTACATATTTGAAAAAAATTCACATTCTTCAGGTCCCAGTTGTAGTATGATTTCTTGCATGGATAATTTGAATGCTGTTTCATATTAGTATCATCTTGCTCTCGCTGGAAATCTGCATGGAATCGAATATTTTTTTTATCTGAATGTTCATCTGTTGATTATATTTTTATTTTCAAGCAGACAGTGTGTTAAAGATTTTTAGTGTTTTAACCAAAACATGAAATCAATCTAAAAAATGTTTAGTTAGAATCAAAGAAACTTTTTTATGTTCTCAAATTATTGCAATTCTTATTATACATGTGTATTTAAGTACTGATAATGAATTTTAAATTTTTATACTTTTTTCATGAATTCAAAAACACTAAATTAATATATAAATGAAAATAAAAAGGGAACTATATTATAACAAAACTTTAATAATGTAAATGTTTCAAGCTATTATACCATAGTCTGTGTCACAATTATTGCCAATTATTTATATCATCTTCTATACATGTCTTACAAATACACATTATTCAATGAGATGAAAAGTGGTATCTTGAAAGGTATTTATTATCATATTTCTTAAGACTCTAATGTACCAAATATTAAAATAGCTGATTATTACACATTTAATTTATTTTAATTTTGATTATCTATGTAGGTATATTTTATTTACTGTGTAAAAAGCCAGTCTACAAAATTCATGAAGAGATGACCATAAGAAAACTGAACAGATACTAAATCAACTCAAAAAAAAATGCAAACAAATATTTCAGTAATGAAAATTTGAATTAAAGTAATGAAAGTAGAAAGAAAATTTATGAAATAATTATGAATCAGTGCAAAATTTATTACCCTTTATATAAGTTTTCTGTAAGACCTTCAAACTATTTCTCCATAGTCTATAATACAATCATTTTATATTAATGTTATATCTTCCTTTACATGTTTTACACATTAGACAATGAGGTAAAAATGTGTGGTCTTACGAACCCTCTATTTGCATGCTTCCTTAGACTAAGGTGTTTCAAATGTTAAAATTGCTTATTTATGACTCTTATTTTTATTCATTTATTTATTTTGACTATCATTATCAATATTTTTCTTTTTCAATATTAAGAAATTCAATTTGAACTCTAAAAAAATGTAAACAAATGTTTCAGCAATAAAAATGTAAAGATTTTTTTTCTTTTTGTAAAACTGACTGTGAATCAAAGTGAAATCAGCTGTTATCATTAGAAACTGAGCATGGCCTGTTTTAAAAGTTTAAAAATTATCTCTATAGATTTTACGCCATGGTGTCATAGAACTCAATACCAAGCATAAAAAGTACTCCAAAAATTATTCCTTATTTAAAATTTTTAATCCCCATAATTGAATTGGGAGTACATACAGTATTATTTCTTTATTCAATGATAACAAATGGATTGGGCATCTTATCCAGATAAACGGAATATGCATTCCAAATTTACTAGAAAAATCATTTCCTGCCTGAAAAATTTAAGAACTTTCATTCAAAGTTGATTTTTTGGATGGCCTGGTGTTGCATTTTAATGGTCATCTGTTTGCATAACTATGCATCAATCTCTTAGTCAGATGAGAAACTGACTACAATAATTTTATTTTAAGTTGGAGCAAAATATAGTTTAAGATAAACATTGTAATCTATTATTAACTTCTTTATGGAAATAATATTGCTAAATTTTGTTTCTTACCATGGAAAATATCTTAAATTTAACTACAACAAACTAAACTCACATTGATCCAAGGTGTCACTTACTGTGTGATGTGTGAGATAATATGATATTCACACAATTGCTTTCCCCCTAACAAAAATATTATAAATTTGAATACTAAGTTAATAGAATAAAATTTCCTTTAAATTAAAATGTGCATTGATCAACTGTTGTCTGAATATGTATTTTATGTAAAATCAGAAAATATGTAAAATTATATATTTCGTTTTTTATTTTTTTATAAATTAGGGCTACACAAATTTTTTATGGATTAGTTTCATAGGAAAGAGGCATATTAAAGACATATATTTTAGTTTTACTTTTATTTATAATTATATTGTCTGCTATATTAGTTATTGATTTTTTTAATTGCCACATAAATGAACTGATACAAATATATCATTATATATTTTATAACATTTTGATTTAACTGAGTCATTACATTGTAATATATTTATCTTTGAAGTTTAATGATAATTTTGGCTTAAAAATGAGGCAGTTATATGAGACTAGGAAACATAATTGCTAATGAGTTACAATTTTGGTATCTCCTGATGAGACTGTACAGAAGCTGTTAGCACTCTGTCCTGCAAGTCAACAATTCACGAGCTCTGTTGGCTCTTCTGGTATGGTTGTAGTGATTCGGAATCCACTTTTAAATGTAGGTTCCAGTGAAATTTTCCCTTACATACAAAAAATAACCATAGAATGAAAAACTAAATGCAGACTAAATGTAGACTCTTGAAAAATTATTGTTATTAAAAATAAGAAAATATTTAGTAATATTACAGGCTAATCGTAATTAGTTTTTCCTTTAAACAACATCCTGCAGCATAAACAATTTAATTGATTGTAAAAAAGATTTTGTAAAAATGAGTATGCTCAAGAAATTTAAAAAAAAAAAATTTCAAAACTGCTCACAAAGTAATGATTTGCATGAAAAAACATTAGGTTTAACAAAAATAATCATTAACATGGAATGCATAAACAATTTTGTTATTGAACTACCATATCATTAAATCACATTAAATAATGGCTGATAAATTGATTAGAGAAAATACTTGTTAAATACTAATTAAGATTGGTTATTGTCAAATATTACATTAAAATTGGAGAACATTTATGTTAGAGAAATGTTTCCAGATAATGGTCAAGTGTCACAAATGGAATAATTGTTATCATGTACAGACCTGCCAACTTATACGCATCGTGCGTAAATGTTACGCAAGATCCACAGGTTTTACGCTTTTACTGATAGTAAGAATTATTTTACGCGTTTCGGTTCTTCTGGGAAAAGTTTAAAAAGAAAAAAAATTTTATATCTTAGCACATAATGGCGATCTTTTCTCGTTAGCCATGATGAGAAGCGGAAAATAGCACCCCATTCAACCCATGTGTGGGAAGAGAGAAATAACTTCCCGGACTGTGTGGTCGCAGAGGCTTCGAAAATGCACATGTCAAACCCTTTTTCTATTGGGAGGGGGGAAGCCTCCAAATTGAAAAACTGTAGATAGGGAAAAGAAATGGTAGAGTTATAATTTTTTCTTTAGTCACACGGATTAAAACTGAAAAGTTTTACTGAAATACTTTTCTGAAAGTTAGCAGGTATGCATGTACATGACGATGTGCTAAAAGTTACTCATTGCGGTTATTGTCTTGCATTTGTAGCATTTTGAGGCTTTGTACTGTGTGTTCAACTGCAAATCATAATTCCTCTGACATGATATTTTTAACCATGTAAGAAATAATCAAATTATTTTTTGTAGAATATTTTTTCCAATAACACTCATCCATATTCGTCCGTGTCATTTTGTTCTCACATTCATATTTCGCATATGAAAGCTCTTAAATCTTTGGTAGTCGATGATGTTTCACAACATTGCCACGATTAAGATTTTTTATTTAGTCCCATTTTGACTAAATAAAAAATCTTAATCTTGGCGATGTTGTGGACCACATAAATAGAAATTCATAGTTATGGGGCCACATAACTGGAAATTGCATGATGTAAAATCTATAAACATGCTGACATGATTACAAAAGAAGAGACTAATACAAGTTCATCCAGGAAATATTGGGGAAATAAGTTTCTTTACAAATAAAGAGATATGTCGGGCCATCCCATTTGGCATTAAAAATTGTCAATATAATGCACTACCTTTGTTGTAGCTCTGGCACAACAGAAATTGGCAGTATACTATGGTTCTGACAACCTATAAGCAAAGTGACTGTAAGTTATTTTCTGAAAACAAAATGAGACAATGATGTATGTTACTATGAATCCACACTAGAGAGATGTTTATGAGACTTATGAGACTCAATTTGGCGAATGTAGTTCTTATACCTTAGCCCAAATGCAGCAATTCTAACTGTTAACTGGGCCATTCAGCTGAAATTAGCCTTGTAGTTCCAGATGGTACTTCATAACCATGACAGATTGAATGATCTTTCCTTTGAAAAAGCGAATCATAAATGTAAGCCATTATGGTTAGTTCTAATCAAACATATTTTTTTGGACATGTGTAGACCCTAGAGCCAGGTTTTCATTATTGGAATGACAACTCCATAGCAATAAATGGTTTGATAGTTCTATTGTATCTTTATCAATTGAACTCTTAATTTGCCAATCTTTTCAAGTAAACAGATCATAGTAAATGACTTGGCCTCTTCATAGCTTAAGGCTTTAGCTGTTAAAGTTGTTGAACAATAGAAAAATTATTCCCTAAGTTTTTGTATAGCGACATATTCTAATAACCACGTGGAACTAATGACATTACCATTGTGACAGTAGAATAAAATATCAGAATGAAACATAAATGATCTTGTGAGCATTAAATTACCAAACCTGTTCCATGTTTCTAAATACACCCTTATTTCTTTCTTTTACACACATTTTATTACTTATTAAACTTATTCTTTATTTATTTATTTCAAATGCTTAGACAATTTACATGATGCAATCTGTCTCCAAACTTTCTATACTTTACAATCTACGAACATAAGAGTCTTTACATAAGAGTCAATCACAAATCTTAACATGAAGTATCAAATATTTGTTGTCTGCATAGAGTATTAAAAAATGAATCCAAAGTTTCAGCCTGTATATAAGCTGACATATAATCACGATCAGTTTTTAGTTGAAAAAGTGCCGCACACGGAAATCTCTCCAGTCCTTCCCACCCAAAAAATTATGATTTGCCGACGGAAATTGAGCTACGTTTCTTATTTTGTCCTGAACAACTTCTTTTAGTCAGATGTTTTATTAAATGATATGAGAGGCTTTAAAGCCTCTCTGGAGGGTTCTTGCTTCCTTCCTAGCTAAAAAGTCAGTAGACTCGTTTCCGTGGATACTACAAGGAGTTGTAATCCCCTGGAAAATGACTTGTTTTGATATAGAAAGCTTACGACACTCTAAAATAGGAGTATTATCCTAATATTTCAATATTGCATACTAATTAGACTATTTGTAATGCAAAAAGTTAGTCGAAAAGGATAACAGCTTTATGAAGAGATGATGAGGGAATAATTAATTATTTCAGTGTGTTATAAATACTCTCATATTATGAACTTGAAAATATTTATGAAAGCTCTTTTATATTGCACGCTTTCATAAAGGTATGAAAAGAAAAATGGGCTACAACAAACGCAGGCATCAACTTCATTATTAAATTTCATTTTCATCTTCATTATTATTATTCGCTGGTATAGACGTCTAACCATCAGTCTCTTGGGTATTTGAGTTCTATGATTTGTAAAGCTACACTGCGCCACCCATGTTTTTTGAATACCTCCATATCGTGTTTCAGGTTTACCGATAACTCAGTCTAATGTAATGGACATATAGGCTAACATTGAATCTATGGCTTATGATGGACACAAATTTCGATGGCAGTAGAATGTGCAAACGTGCTCTAAAATGTTCAAACCGTTTCTATATTCTTTGCTGGAATACAAGAAAACCCATACAGAATGTTCACAATTTACTTCTTTTGTTAAATTTAGCATTTTTTCAAAGTGCTATTTAGTGTATAATGGAACTAAAAATATATTTTGAAAATCCATGATTGCATCTTATTGTCCATATACCAAATTTTCTATCAATTCTCTCTCACCCGTTTTTACTGAAGGAAGTTGCATTGCAGAAATTGTGTATTATACTTACCTTCCACAAACTATATATGTACGGTATGTGTGTGAATATGCAAAAAAATATTTTTTTCCTTAACTTATTGTATGTTTTTGCATGGTAAGACTAATTTCTTCATATAAGAATAGAACTGTAGTTGGATTAATTAAAAACAAAATAATTTAACTTTAATTGAAAAATAACTTATGTATCATTTCTCAATATCTGTAAGTTATGAGCATTTAAAATCGTTATTTTTCATGAATTTTAATCTTGTTTTTAGGTATTCATCCTGCCCTAACTGTAATATCACTTTTCCAATTTGCATCGCATCTGGAAAGCCTATTTTGAATCCAAGTCAACAGTGGACTTGTCTTCAGTGTCATCATACTGCTTTTAAGCAAGAAATGCTTACAAGATCTTGCTGTGCCTTATGTCACTGTGTACTATCAATACCTGTTTAAATTATTTGATTTATGTTTCAATTATATAAAAGTTAAGTATTGAAATCTGTTAAAGTATTGTGATATTTTTATAATTCAGTATTTTCTCATAACTTAAATTCATTAATATTCTTTCTATGGAAGAAGAATTTTATTTAAAATCATAAATATGCTTCTGAATTATTATTATTTTATTTTTATTTTAACAAGAAAGTTGTGATTTTATAAAATAAATGTATAGATTTAACACACACAATAATCGAAGGATTTATAGATTTTGGATTTATTCTAAATATTGTTCATAAATTGATTTGAAAAAAATTCAACAACTTGTAACTTTGAAATTAGAAAAAGCTTTATTTTTATATAAAGATATGATGTATTTTAAATTTAATGTCTTAAAGGTGTATTAAATTTGAAATATATTTATGTAGTTTTTATGTTATATTTATTTCTGCATTTCATTGTATGTACAGTAATTAAAAGCACATTTTGTATGATTGTGATTTTTAATATTTTATCTTTATCTCATTTAAAATTAAAGTTCAATTAGTTTTTTATATATAACTATTTAATGTACTGAAAGGTCTAATCAATTTTCGCTTAGAAAATCGTAACCATATTTGTGTTATTACTTAATGTGAATGATGTCATAAATTTGCATAAAAATATTGGGGCAAATAAGAAAATTGATTTATTTTCAAAATGTTTTATTTTCAAGTGAAACATGATTCTTAATATTTCAAACACATGGCCTTAATGTTAAGAAATAAGTGATGTTATCTGAAATATTTTTGTCATTTCTTTTGCTTAATACTACATACCCCATTTTTCAACTCAATTAATCTGTCACAGAATTAAATTCAAAAAGCTAATTACTTAGTGATAGAACTACATTTTCTAATGCGGAAAGTCAAAGATTTGATATAACCATTGTTGAATTATGAAAGATGATGTTGTATTTCAGCTTAAACATCTACCTAGGGGGTGCTTAGTATTTGTCCGAGTTTACTCTTTTGTGATACATGAATAATAATCTAATTATGAAAAATCTACCTGAAAAGCCAATTCGCGCTAGATTCTAAAATGCGTTTAAACATCCTTCATCTATTAGCTAATAATATCACCTTGTGATACCATTTACAATGCCTTTTAGCATTATATATAATCGTTAATTTTATCGGTAGTAGATAAAAAAGCGAAACTTGTTGGAATGGAAGTAGAAATATAATTGTGTCTGAATATTATGAAATCGGTGATGGAAAGTACCATATTTTTTAGGAAATAATTATAAATTTACTTAAATTTCAAGATATCTCTTACAATATTTTAAAATAGTACTTAAATACATACCTTTTGTATTCAGTATGCCCATTAAAGTCCCTTGCCACCCTCTTAACTTCGGATGCTGTTATATTCATATAAGTTAAGCAAAGTAACTGTGCACTATACTGAACGAAACTACATAGGGCGCCACTCAGTGGAAAATTGCGGTGTCAGAATCCTGAGCGCGATATTCAGTTTTAACATGTGGCCTCAACCATCACCCTCTATAGCTAACAAAGCCAGAACGCTCTCTTGTGGTGGCTGAAATCAACTGCGTTCATTTACAAATAAATATTCCGAAAGAACTAATTTTATGTTTAAAAGTCCCTAGCAATCAATTTTATACTTTTAAATTAATTCTGATATTTCCACGAAGAATATTTAAAAAAATTTTCAAGTATAACTTACAATTGTGAATAACAAACTTGCTACTCATATTAAGATCAAGTCAATGAAATTTTATTCTGTATTGGAATGGAATTGATATTTTCGTTGGTGTACTTTTAAAGGAAACATGTATGTGCGTTGATTATTAATATACCAAATCAACAAAAAATTATCTTTATACAATAATATATATATATAATTTTTGTCCATATCTAAAATTTTTCTGGCCACACGATTTCAACCTGATGGACTCTTCTAGTCATAACCTTGTGGTGGAAATACCCAGAGAATATGATATATATATTTTTTAATTTCTCTGTGTAATAGAAGGAAGCAAAGGTGTAGAATGTTGGTGTTCAAAAATAAGAACTAATTTTAGGAGAAAACATTTATTACATGAATCACGTTGTTGTTGCTTATCCCCGACTGGCATGACAGTACCATCACACCAGCCCCATGAATCCAAAAATAGTCTCTCAAGCACCATCTCCGGTCTCAAATCCATGTCCCCTCTCTCACACCCAATGCACTGAAAAATATGAGATGGGGAGGCCTGAACCACTCGACATTTGGGACAGAGAGGGTAGACTTTGGTACCAGAGACGTGTCTCTGAGCAAGCAGGTGGCCACTTCGCAGTCTTGTCAAAACCGTTTGGCTGCATCTCTTGTATTTACCCACTAGTGCGGAACCAGGATGTTTGCATGTGTACCATTCGTGCGTAGGAATGGTATCCTAACTCTAGAGGTCAGCTCTGAGGACGACAAGCATTCTCCAATGATGATATTCTGTAGGCTTCCATCCTTGGCTAACTGATCCGCAACTTCGTTCCCATACACATTAACATGAGATGGCACCCACTGGAAGACTATGGTAATGGCTTTCAAATTAGTAAGATATTGTACCATTTTAGTTGTTGTTTTGTCACCATGCCACCACCACTGGGCCAGATGTTGTATGGAGCTTCGGCTATCACTGAGGATACAAATATCAGAGACTATACCCTCAGTAACACAGAAATTTAAAGCCTCAATTGCCAAAAGCTCAGCTTGAAAAACAAAACAATAATTAGGATTTTTCTTCTACATATCTTTTTGCCATCTCACTGTTGAACAAACACGCCACTACCCGACTCAGCACCCTCACCCCTACTGCCATCCGTGTAAATCTGCAGTGCATTAAGGGGAATCTGGTGGATTACTTCTAAAGCTAGCTGTCTGAGATATTCTGGGTGTTGAGTTCTCTAGTTAGAGTGAGAGCATAGTTCGGTCCTAAAAAAGACTCGATCATGAAAGGTCGACTTTGCCCCCGTGTGGTCTAATTAGCCCTCGTGTGCAAAAAATGACCGTTGAGCGACAAACAAACAGACCAAACCAACCTTGCCCCCGTGCGGCAGGCCAAGGAAACGGGCTCCACGTTCTCCAGCAAACAACCTTCTCTCTGCACCTTACTCAGTGGGATATCACGCTTTAGTCGGTTATGAATCACGTAATTGTCATGAAGTTGGGTTTGTTATTTAGCGACTTGAAAATGTCGAACTATCATCTATTGCAGAACTGAAATCTATACTTTCCATGCTGGGTGACATCCGCTATCCGAGAAAATAGTCAAAAACCTGCATTCCGTGATGTCTCTGCGATTACAGATCGTGGGAAGTTATTTCTCCCTACCGAAGGCTTGAAAGGTGCAATGATGATTTACGTTCATCACTTGTGATTAATTGAGAAAGGATTACCACAGACAATATCCTCAGTGACTTAGGTCGTATTTAAAAAAACTTAAGAAAACATACATACTAAGCCTTCGGGAAAGGAGAGTTAACTCATGAATTTCCCGAAATGTCACAAACTTTATGGTTGCCATAAAACATTTTATAAAGCGACATTCTTACATACGTTAGTTTACTTTTAATCATAGAGAATTTCAGGCTCCATTTTTCATAAGAAATGGGTGGTGTGGTTGTGTTGCACCTACCGAATGGTGTGAATATTCTTCTTATTCAAAAAATTCATTAAAAAAGAGAAGAGTTTTTACTTTTCCATCCATTTTTGTGGATAAATCTTAGAACAATATTTTATATTGAAAATAAATTTTTTCCCCATCATAAGGTTAAAAAAAATTGTATTATACAGAAATTATTTTTTATTAAATTATGTTTCACTGTACAAAAAAGTATAATACTAGAAATTTAAAAATATATCATATTTTATATATTGTACGATTATGTTGTTACTGATTAGTAATGTTCTGATGCTGATTTAAATTTACACCATGAATTTATCACTCAACATATTAGCAATCATTTTTTTATAATCATCTATAATTGCACATAACATAACATTAATTTACAGGAACATTTGAACAGATTAAATTAAAATACCAAGGCACTACCGATAAAAAAGGTACTCACCCTTATTTCTCATCTGTTTTATTGGTGATCCTACAAGATTCCTGTTAGAATACACAAGGCACTGGATTTTTCTTAATCCGAAAACTGCCACCAATCTTCACGTCTGTGTTCTCACGCTGAGTTAAATTTACACCGTGAATTTATCACACAACATATTAGCAATCAATTTTTTATTATCATCTATAATTGCACCTAACATAACATTAATTTACAGGAACATTTTGTAATAGAAACACCACCATTACATTCTCAACATGACCGTTCTATAAATCACTTTTCTAATCCAGCCGAACAGCCCGCTATTCTTTTTCTTTTAAAAAAACTCATGTTGCTGCCTCCACAGCGCCATCTCGAGTCGTCGAAATCATTACAGACTTATTTCCCTCCCCACTTGGAGGAAACTTTTCATGGAATGAAAAGTATTGTGTTTTCGATTCAAGTCAGGAAAAGCAAATAGTAGTCCATAAATGTTCAGTAATGTTTAGAAATTTACATATATATTTATTTACGTACCAGTTTTATCTAAGTAGTACCTTACGCTAAGAAATTCACTCATCTCATCTCTAATTAATGAACATTTTAAAAACACATAAATAAAAAGAATATTTACAAATTTTATTAAGACACATGAAAATATATACCAAAATGTACCCTTCAATTTATATATTTAAGTTTAATTTTTCAAATTTTTAAGGAATACGACTCAAACTATCAGCATTCTGGTGTTGTTTTCCTTTACGATGATCTATTACGTAGTTAAAGGACTGTAAAATCAAGGCCTATCGTAAAAGTCTAGGATTAGTTCCGGTATTCTGTTCGAACCACACTAGAGGATTATGGTTTGGTTTGTTTGTCGCTCAACGGTCATTTTTTGCACACGAGGGCTAATTAGACCGTCTAGAGGATTATGATCTGTTTGTATTATAAAACTTTGGTGACCATCCAAGTAATATTTTAATTTTTGAACAGCAAAAACTATAGCGGCACATTCTTTCTTGGTAGTGCTGTATTTTTGTTCCGTTGGGGAAAATTTCTTACTTAGATACATAATAGGATGTTCTTCGTTTCCAATTACTTGCGACATTACAACTCCAATTCCAATATTTGAAGCGTCACACTGAATAATAAATTGTTGTGTAAAATCAGGGCTGTACAAAACGGGTTCATTAGATTTGTACAGCCAGTAGTGTTTCTTTCAATTCATCGAAGGCACTTTGGCAAGAGCTATTCCAATCGATAGTTTATTTTCTATTCTTGCCCTTTAACAGGCTGGTTAGAGGAACTGCTATTACAGAAAAGTTAAAAATGTATCTTCAATAATAACCAGCTAACCCTAAAAAGGCACGGACTTGAGTTTTTTTTAAAGGAAAAGGAAAATCTTTGATAGCCTGAACTTTCAATTCGCCAGGAGTTTTTCACCCTTGTCCTACCAAATGTCCAAGGTATTTCACGCAAGCTTGGGCAAATTGGCACTTTGATGGTTTTATGTGCAATTTCGCCACATTTAGCTTAATGAACGTGTCCTCTAGATGTTTTAAATGATCATCCCAGTGTTGGGAAAATATAGCGACATCGTCCAAATAAGGGATTGCATATTCTTCACATCCTTTTAATATACTAGCCATAAGTCGACTGAAATCATATGGAGCATTTTTCAATCCAAATGGAAGGCGCAAAGGTCTGTATGTTCCAAAACTAGTCATGAACGCTGCATATCTTTGTGCATTTTAACTCAAAGGTATCTGCCAGTAACCTCTGGTTAAATCCAGAACTGTAATGTATTTCGCAACAGATACTTTTTCTATCAACTCTTCTAGATTAGGCAGTGGGAAAAACTTTGTTCTGATCACTTTGTTTAAACGTCGATAACCGATGCAAGGTCTTGCTTCCTTTCCAGGATCTTCTACCAAGATAAGAGGAGATGTAAAATCAGATTCTCCTGGCTCTATCACTTTTAGTTCCAGCATTTTTTCTATTTCGGCTTTCAAATTTTCAGACTGTCTCGTGGAAGTCTGTAAGGTTTGGCACAGATAGGTCTGTCAGAATCTAGTACAATGTCATGTTCAGTCAGATCGGTACAACCAGACTCTTTTGAAAAAGTGTTAGAGTATTTTGTAATCAGTTCACTAAGTTCACCAATTTGAATTTCAGATAATTGCGTATTTGATTGTATTGAATACCACACTTCCTTTAAATCAGAATCTGGGGATTCTAAGTCAAGCTTAGGAATTTCATCGCCCTCTTCGCTATTGTTTTCCTCCAAAGACATCAAATTTTCTTCTCTCTGAAAATGCGGCTTTAGCATATTCACATGGTAAACTTGGCTTTTGTCACTGTTCGGAAAATAAACAACATAATTTTTCTCTGAAAGTTGTTTTAACGATTTCCCCTGGACCAACCCAATTCACGGATAGTTTATTTGGTTTTGATGGGGACACAACAAGAACTAGATTGCCAATTTTAAATTGTTGCTTTTCAGCATTTCTATCATACCACAAATTCTGTTCTTCTTTTGCTGTTTGCATATTTTTACAGCAAGGTCCTGACAATGCTTCATATGATTTGAAAGTTCAAAAACATTTGAGCATCATTTTCTTCGTCAGTTTGCTCTGTTAGGTTCTCATATAATAGCATCATTGAAGCTCTCAAGTTCCAGCCATGAACAAGCTCAGCTGCCTCCGCAGCGCCATCTCGAGTTGTCGAAATCATTACAGTAATAATACATAATTACAATAGATAACTTGCAAGTAATACGTACTTATAGTATATAACCATATATTATAACTTACATATGTAATAATATATACTTAATAATATATATTGTTGCAAAAAAAGGACTTGTAGAGTAGCTAATATTAAATTATGTTATCTGTTTATAACATAATAATTTAACAATACTTACATACATAGTTTGCAAAAATAATAATTAACATTTTTACATATTGTAAGCATACATTATTGCTAACTATATAGTGAATAATAATATATATTTACTCTAGATAACTTGTGAGTAATATATACTTATCATTGAATATTCATTCAGGTGTTGAACAAAGAAATTATGAGAGAGTAAAAGTATTTTTTTATATTATATTGCAAATAGGAATAATGTTATTACATTAATTTAAAATTTATTTAATCATTTTATACAGTTGCACAAAAATTCAACGGCGCAGTTAAAAAAGTTTATTTGAAAGTATATTTTTTGCCTATAATATTCAAATTAAAATTAAATTCAAATATTTATTTACAATAAATATTTATAATTAAATGTTGAATATATTTTTGTTTCATACTTTATGATGAAATATAAATATTTAAAAATTATAATATAATGAATTATATAGCATGTTTTTTATGAAATTAAAATATGAAATATATTTACAAAAATGTTTTGTTATTTATTCAGAGTATTCTTTAGAAAAATATATGCTTAGGAATATTCTGAATGAATAAGAAAAAATTTTCTCTCTCTCTCTCTGTATATATATATATATATATATATAATGAAGTTTTAAAGTTAAGTTCTGGATTTTAGAGTTACTAAATAAAAAGTGAACTAACTCTAAGTGATTCAGATATGATTTAAATGTTAAACAATTCGAACAAGGTAGATAAATATAAGAAGTTAATATTAAATTTAATTACATTTTCAGCAAGTTTTTCTAGTGAATAAAATGTATTTATCGGCAAAATAATGTTTACTTTTATTTATTTATTTTTTGACACGCAAATTTCTTTATCAAAACGAGCAAATCAAGACTTTAAGGAAGAGCGATTTTAAAAGAAAAGTAGCATAATTTGTGAGCATGATAAAATAATTTCGAATATTAATAATAAGAATAAATGTAGCCATTTTCATTATTTATTGACTTACAAAACAATCTTATGACTTATGTCCAACATTAGCCAGAAAAAGTTTTTGTAAATTTAGCTTTAAATTCTTAAGTATCTCAAAGCAATTAGTAAAAAAACTGTATAGAGATACATTACGGTCTTAAAGATTTAGACAGCGGAAATCTCATGCATTGGCCTTGGTAATAAAGGGGCTGAAATTCATACATACAAAAACATGTTGCTTATCCGCATTAAAATGAGATCATTGATGTGAGAGCGGGAGTGAAAGATTCACATTTTAACATTTTTGTATCTTAGAATAAGGTATAAAGACACATCATGTCCAAGTTTATAAAATGACAACATGTATAATTTAAAGAATATAAAATTTATACATACTATTTTATATATACACTGCCCGACATTGAAAATTCAACACCAAGGACGAGAGGCCATAAAATTATGACAATTTTCAGGTTGGAAGCCCCTGACCGAGTAATGTAAATGATGCGAAATGGACAGCTCTCCTGCCCAAGTAGGATAAGGTATAAGGTGAACAACCGGCAGAGTGGGCAATATTCGCACTGTTATTGCTTCTTTTAAAATAATCGTTGAAAACTGACTTTTGTCCCAAAGGACACATGTATTTGCAGAGAATGCCACACCATCGTCAACGAAGTCAGTTCCAGCACACACACGAGTTTAGGAGGGGAATTGTGATCGGACATAGAAAGACAGGTTAGTCCTTATAGCAAATCGCAGCTGACAGACACCTGGACATGTCCACCGGGCACTGGCTGTGATGAAGATGGTGGAAACCAGAAACTGTGCAACATTTTGGGGAGCCGGTGCAGCTAGAGTGATGTCAGCACGCATGGATCGATGTGTCCGACTGAAGGCGGTGGTAGCCCCACAATACGCGTCTACAGAAATTGTGCAGCAAGTGCAAGACACTCTGGTTACTCCCATATCGATCAGAACCATTTGTCGTTGATTGGTTACTAGTGGCCAGTACTGTTGGCATCCGTTAAAAAGACTCCCATTGACCCCATAGCATCGACGAAAACGTCTGTAATGGTGCCGTATTAGACTGATGTGGACGATGGAGAGGCTCAGGATCGTCTTCTCAGAGTAGTCACGCTTCTATGTCTTCAGTGATAGCCGCTGCGTACGAGTATGGCTTCGACATGGAGACAGGTCCAATCCTGCAGCAACTGTGGAACGCCCCATCGCGTGACAACGTGGTATCATGATTTGGCGCACCACTGTGTACGATTCCAGATCACCTCTAGTTAGTGTTGTAAGGATGGGAAAAAACCCGGTTTATTTCCGGGAATAAACCGGATTTTTTCCCATGGGAATTTTGAAAATTGTTGAAAAATTTTAATTTTCTTAAAAATTTATAAGTTTTTAATCACACAATATATATAAAAAGATATATTTTAATGATTTTTACTTTCATTTATGGCAATAGAAATTCCTCAAAACATATTTGGAAAAAGATGACAGCCATTTGTAAAGATTGGAGTGATTTCAAGTTGTCTTATTGTAATTGTTACTCGTAATGTTTACTATTTGAATGTGTATTTGTTAAATTTTTTGAACAGAGAAATCGTTTAGATATACTGTCTTTCACACATATATTCCTCGAAAAATATTCTACTATTGTTTGTAAACTTAATGTTAAATTAAACGCAGTAGATTAGATTGATTACTGATTCTAAAATTGCATACGAAAATTTTTTATAACGTCAATCGTTAGTGTATATAGATATTCATTTTGTTTTTCATTAGATATCTGGAGTTACTTTTGATCAATTTAGATATAAGTAATAGCCTGGATGTACATCTATAGTTTGAAACATTCAGAAAGTAATTTTTAACTATTGTGGTTTTATTTTCGGTGATTAAATCAGATGTTTAAATATCTGCTTATCTCGAATCAAATATTCTACGTATTGTATACAAAAAGACAATCATTTTCTCTTGCCATCAAAAGTAATGATGTTAACTATACTGATAATTTTATTTGGCACTTTTAACATGCAAGACATTTTTTTTTTTTTAAGTTTTTAGGAAAAAAAGCATTACTATTTATATTTAAATATTTTTCTATAGCTTGTTTTTAAAGTATAAAATACACTTTCTCCTTGTTAATAAATTAAGAGAAATAATTTTCCATGAAAAGAAAGTAATTTAGCTTTAATGAACAATTCACAATAACTATAAATTAATGTTGGAGAAAATAACTCTTTATCTTGCTTTTTAAGCATGACTTTATGACGAAAGAATTATGAATGTTAACATTTAATTTGACAGCCCTGAGAAATAAATCTTGTTATTTTTTTTCCTAAATATTAATTTATAGCCCTCAGAAATGAATTATTTTATTAGTGTGTATTTATTATTTTATTAGAAATAAATTATTTTATTAATTTTATTAGTGTTTTTGTTTCTCGTAGCATGAAACATTATGAATTAACTTCGAACTGGAAGACAGAATAAACATTTCTTTTGCGGCACAGTTATGTATAGTTTACTTCACTTTGCTTCATACAACTAAAATAAAAAGTAAAGCAATCCATTAAACAAAATATGATTGACTGGGTTTGTATTCTCAAAATTCCCGGAAATTTACATTTCTGAATCTAGCCAAGCACATATATTCTACTACGCGCCTTACTTCAGAATCACGCAATGCAAGTGTATTTATAAAAAATACACAACTTTTGATTTTGCTTATAAGCAAACAGTTATCAGTTTGATAATTCTAAATATTAAAATTGATTGCTGTTAAAATTTGAACTTCTAAATAATAACTTCAATTTTTACTTGTTTGCATTGTGGGGAAGAAAACCCTGGAATTGTTTCCTCATTTTCTGAAAAAAGTTAGAGCAGCGTAAAAGAATCACAAATGGATATTGCTTGATTACCATGCGCCTACAGTTTCCGAAAACTTACCTTTTGAAAGAAAATAAATAATTCATTATATATACTCTAAATATAAAAATATTGCTAGTGTGATAGCATTATACTTGTTCTTCTCGTGTTGCACTGAAACTTGTGCTTGTTATGAATGTAAATATTGCTCTTTCGAAACTAATATGTATTTGGAAGATGATGAATCATGAGCAGAGAGAGAGAGAGAACTATTAAAATCTTACCATTTCGAGATTTCATTATTCTTGTTAAAAGATTATATGACAGTAAATGCATAAGAACTCTTATTTTAATCATGTTTATTTTCAAATGTGCCTGTATATTAAATTAGTTAATAACAAATTATTTTTTGAAGTAAAAACACATGTTGAAATAATTTCATCATTTAAAAAGTAGTCAGTATTATTTATCATATAAATACAGAATTCTAATTAAAATTATATTATTTTAATGAATTCAATATCATATTGGAGTATTTAAATGATTTTGGGATAAATAATGTATTTTCATTTCAATATACTATTAATATTTAACAGTAAATAATCTATATATTTATTTTCTCATTCATTTGCTTTGGGAAAAATGATATAAATTATTTATATAAACTTTTATATAACTTTTTATTTATATAAACTTTTATATAACTTTTTATTTATATAAACTTTTAACATAAATGATGTAAAAATAGATTTCTTGATTTAGATTAGTAAAGGCGTGAGTAAGTTTATATTCTACGTTTTGCTGCAAAATTTCGTTTTATGATTTCTGACGCTATCATTTAAACGCTTAAATCATTTTCTGTTTTCTGCTGAGATATTTGAAATTAATTTGAGCTTTTGTTCACCTTTATGACAATAAAGATTGTTTGCATTTGTCTTTTATTTATTTTATAATATATCGCTATTTGAATTTAATTACTTGAACAAAAAAGCGACAAACTACATATAATTTGTTTAATTCTTAATTTAATATTAATTGACTATCAGTGTAATATTTTCATTAATTGTTTTTATATTCATTGATTCATTTTATTAATAGTATTTCTTCATATAGAAATCAGGAAATAGGTGTTTGTCTAGTAACATAAATTATTAATTTTTATCCCATTGTATTCTAAAGTAATGAATATTTCATTATAGGTATAATCTGGTCTTAAAATAAAAAAGCGTTGAATATAAATTTTGATATATTTTTATAAGTTTTTAATTAAAAAATATACTTTTAACTTTATTTTTTATGTAACTCAATTTATTTTTCCATCTTTTTATAAATAATAATATTTGAAATCTTTATTGCTAATAAATATTAATACTTAAAATGACACAAATTTCATTTATTGTTTTATAAATTGTTAAAAACTTATTATAACACTGAGGTGGATTTCATTGCATTTACTGTAATATAATACAGTATTGGAAAATCTAAATTTCTGATTATTCAATATGCATATTATATTAAAGTAAGCATAAAAGCAGTGGTATATGTTCATAGTTTTTATGTTACCAGTTTTATCTCACACTTAATAGAAATTTAGCTGCATAAATTAAATTTTTACTCAATCGATATTATTTTGCTCGTATAAACCCCATTTCCACTGAAAGAGGCAAATATACAAAAGTGGAATCCTCGTATGTGGTTGGCCGAATGAACATGTAACAATAGATGTCAGTTTAAAGACATTAAAATGAGTGCATTATATTTTTGATGTTTATGAAGGGTGGAGCAATTATTTCTCTCAGAACTCCTTGCATTTATATTTTACACTTAAACTCAATATTTTTTTATTTAAAATTGGACCTTGAAGAAGCGGTACAACCCTACTTTTTAAGCCTCATACTAGTTTCAACCACGATCCACATTCCCTACACTCTCGATAGGGAAATATTCTGCTTGTAGAGAATTACAACACTTATTGGTAAGCATTTTTTCTTATTCGAGGCTCAACACATGTAATTATGAGAGAATTTCATATTATGAGAAAAATGCAACATATTAAGAGAGTTCCGTCCTTATAGATTTTAGAAAGAGAAATAAACTGTGCTACTTTACAGTGTTACAGATGCCTACTGTCCCTTCTGCATCTTCCAAATGCGTTGAAATGCTAGACATTTTCATATTCTAACTTTTTCCTTTTCCTGTGATTTTGACGTTCTTCTTATTATTTCTTTTTCATGTTGTAGTTTTAATGGTTAAAAGTGCCTATACATATACATAAAGTACGCACGCAAACAAACACACACACACACACACACATATATATATATATATATATATATATATATATATATATATATATATATATATATATATATATATATATATATATATATATATATATATATATATATATATATATATATATATATATATATATATATATATATATATATATATGTGTGTGTGTGTGTGTGTGTGTGTGCATAGGATACTATATTGGCCTCTAAAAGTTAAGGAACAGCATTATTTTTGAAGCTCACCATAAAAAAAGGAATAATTTATATAAAGGATAAAAACGAACATACGTAAATTTATGTAAAAACGCTAGCTGCTTCATTTTCGGTAGACAAAAACAGGTATATATATAAATATGAGTGAGGGAAATATATACAAATATCAGTCTTTCGTAATTACACATGCAACTTTTGTTTACTTAAAACTTTTGTTTGCAGATTTGTTGACAATAGTTAATGGGGTCCCACAGTGTCTGTGAGAAGCCGTTTGCCTGATTCGTTAAAGTAGTGGGTGGTCGGCTGAATGGAAATGAGGATGCCACAGGCTGATGCTACTATACCCTTTAATGTGTCTCGCAGTGTAGTCCACCACTACGAGATTTGGAATCAATATCGAACTAAAGCTTCTGTGTTCAAAAGAAATGTTCCAGGCCGACCATGAGCTACAACATCTGCAGAAGACCATTTTATAACCCTTTCGGCCCGAAGGAAAAGAAGCATTTCTGTGTCGCAATTCGTTGCCGACCAATCTGTAACATCAAGGAGGTGATTATCCGTAAGTATGTTGCTAAGACGTCTTCACGATGCAAGGCTCTTATGCAATTAGACCAGTTGTATGCGTCCCCCTTCACCTGACGTCCAAGAAGGGCCCGCTTGTCTTAGCCAAGACTGCACACGTTTCTTTACCCAGACAACGATGGGGTACATGACCTCACCGAGTCATACTTTTTAAAGACGAGTACAGATTCACTTGGGAGAGTTATTCAGGACGCGTGCTGATCTGGAAGGAACAAAACAGTTGATACCATCAATCCAACACAGTGAAAGGATACAGTTACCATGGTAGCACAAAAATAGTTTGTGCAGTGATCTCACTCTTTGATCATACTGATTTGCATGTTTTCCAGTGAGGAACTGTGACTGGTGTCGATATCGGGATGAGTTCGTTGATCCATATGTACTCCCATATGCTGGTGCAATTGGCAATGAATTCATTATGAGGGATAATAACACATGACCTCATCGAGCTGTAGTTTTTGAGGAATATCTTGAAGGTCTTGATTTAGAGTGAATGGAATGTCAAGCTGGATCTCCAGATTTGTATCTCAAACAGCATTTGATGTACTATAGTAGACCCGCTGCTATTTTAAGTACTCCACCAAGGTCTGTAGGAGAGCTGGGAAATATCTTACTCCATGTCTGGTCTTCGTTTCTCATTTCGGTAAATGACAATTTAATTGACATCATTGAAGATCTATGCTGCCAATGCATTCAAGCCAGGGGGGGGCTATATTCCTCATTAAAACTCTTTTTTGATATGTCTTCATGACATTTTACTACATAAAAATGTGTTTATTCTAAAATGTCCTAGAAAGGACTTTTCCAGTGAGATTACTTTTTTGTTCCAATTCATTTATGTGTATTTCTTATATAAACTTCTCAGTTGCAATGAACGCATATCTGTTTTGAGCATGTCATCTAAATTTGATGTTTCTACATTCATTCATTTGCAAACTAAACGAAAAAAACCGGTTGTTCCTTAACTTTTAGAGGCCAGTGTATTTTATAAGAAAGACATTACTTATAAAATAATAAATTACTATACCATAAAGGGAAACAAAACTAAAGTTTACAAATAATTATGGTTTCAAAATATTAAATGAGAAAAGTGCCATCTCAAAGGTTGATCAGATTTCTTTACAATGGTTTAAAATTATGAATATATAGGGTGAATTTAACTGTTTCTATAGGCAGAAATAAGCAAGTTTAAATCTGAAACAATGAAACTGATAGATTTACTTAGGTACTAGAATTTACTAAACATCTTTTATATCAAAATTGCAAGCTCCAGAACAAAGTGACTAAGATTAGCTGGAGTTTTATCTTTTGGGAAAGTTGTGTGCTTTCGTTTAGTATTGTTATCGGCATTTAATCGATATTGCACTTTCTACACTTGCGTCTAAGAACTATATTCTTCCAAATAATTTCATAAAAAAAGTGAATCTATAAGTTCAAATCTATGCCTTGTTAGTGTGTGTAAATATTTATAACAGATAACAGCAGAAGGCTGTTATAGGGCTTTTTAACATGCATCATGTATTGTTGCTTTGAAGTACAACAACAGGCCATATTCAAATATTTTTTCCAATTGTCAACTGGAAAATTTACTAGCATCCTGTACGAGAAGTGTGCCTATAGAACGCAGAAACACAATGCTTACTTCTCGAAGTTTACAGTGGCATTGTGGTAGGACAACGCCTTTCGGAGTAAAAGGTTCCGTTCTTGATTACAACTACTTTTGAACAGCATGAGATGGATGCTGTGCCTGTGCATTCTGCATGCACATCTGTTGGAATGAGTACTTGAGAGTTTTCTGGGTTCCCTCATTTGGGAAACGTGAATATGGCCCACAGTCTGTTAAAAGTACTCCAGGAAGGCAAACTAGGCTGTAAATGCTGAAATGCCTTACTGCAGCCTTAGAAAGACCACAATGTGTTGTTAAAACGTTCACCACTCGTTGCATAGCCTCAGCTAAGTTTAAACCTGGAACTAGCTCTAGACTTTAGAAAATAAACCAATATTCTATAGAAACATGACTCGAAGAATTTAGCATTGATCAACCCTCAAAAAGATAAATAGATACTATATTATGGAGCTATTTGCTTTTCTATGTGACGGAGAAATTGCATGTTATTTTCGATTTCTGTTTATAACTTTAACTGCTAATTTTAACGAATTTTGGAATTTGGAAAGCATGTGCACATATTTCACAATTTTTTTTATGAGAAGGAATCTTTATGTTGATCAAAGCATGACATGATATTTGATGCTCTGCTGGTGAAAATCCCATAAACAAGAAAGAAACTAAAAAAATGTGTAAATTTTTGAGGTTGTGTTGTTTCAATTCATGATAATATGTTTTTTCGGGAGTCATTGAACATGTGAGATCTGTATAAATGTAATTAGGAAGAAATGATTCCGGGGATATTTCCGCAAGCAGATCTGCTCCTAATCTACGCCAAATTCCTTGCCAAAAATGATGCCAAGAGGACGATAGCAAGCTTGTTATGGTGCTACCGCACCATAACAAGCTTGCTATCGTCCTCATATTGATTGGACATGACGTCAAATACAGAGGCGTAGTGAATGACATTTTGTCATTTACTCCGCCTTTCTATGTGACGAAGATAGGCGGAGTTAATGACGCATTTATGTGAGTTTCTTATAAATCTCCGAGTGCATTTTTTTAAACTTTCTTTAGCGTTTGATTCTGATCGTTTGTTTTCTTACCAAAACTAGCGTATAATCAATATGCATCCTTTTTTGGAAAATTTTACAGTATTTTCCATAATTTTACAGGAAAATGATGCTCTAGTTCAAGAAATTTTGGAATATTATGGTATCATTCCAAAAAAAACTAATTTTATAAAATGCCCTAAATGTAATTCGGACATGAAGGGAATTTTGAAGAAATGTACAAAAATAGGTTTTAGATTCATTTGTTCGAATAAATATAAAGAAAAATGCTCTGCAGTGATAAATTCAATTGATAATACTTTATTGGAAAATTCAAAATTACCGCATAAGGATATATTAACACTTCTCATACTTTTTGTTCTTAAATGGAAAATGACGGATATTTTAGAAAATATTAACAATTGGCGTTGTAGGAGAAATGAAGCAAAAATGTCAACAGAAACGATATGCGACTGGTTTAATTATTTCAGGGAAGTGGCTGAAATTCATGCTTCCCATTGTTATAAACAACTTGGAGGTAAAGGTAAGATCTTATTTTAATTATTATATCAGTTATTTGAAAATAGAAAAGTAACTTCAGATCGATGCAACTTAATTAATATTTTTTGTACTAAATAGTCGAGTTTGTAAATTTGAAATATATTTAAGATTATTTATAAGCTAATGTTATATTAGTACGTATAGATGGCAACTATATATGATAGGTAGTTAAGATTTTTTTTAAAAAATTAAAAAAGGGTTAATGAATATTTTTTATATGTTTCAGGAAAATCTATCATGGTGGATGAAACTTTTCTTACAAGGAGAAAATATAATCGTAGGAGAGTAACTTCTAACCACACAACGACTGTATTTGGTAAAGATTAATTGAATATTAATATTTCCTTGATTTAAATTTTTATTTATATAATAGTTAATTATTTGTTTATTTTGACTGAAAATTATGCAATTTCTATTATCAGGTATGTTTTGCCGTGAAGACAAAGAAGGATTATTCTTCATTACCAATGGGAAGCGGAAAAGAGATTTGTGGTTGTTGATTTCAAAGTATATTCTATTTTATTTAAATATATTAATAATAACTGCTGTCTTTCAACTTGCTCTTTCCTGAGTAATAAATACGTCTATAATCGTCTTTTATAATTAAAAGATAAAATTACCTACTTATAACATTTTACAGATCATTCCTATACATTTATATTAATTTAAGTTATTAAATATTTTTAAATTTTAAAATTAATATTGATTTATAATGAAAACTTTATTGCTAACAGTTATGAAGATATAAAACTGAGTTATTCATTTGTATTTTTTAATTTACATTTAAATTACAGGTTCTGTCATCCAGACACTAAAGTTATCTATAGTGATGCCGCAGCTCAATATCAAGGAGTACAAAATTTATTTGTAAATGCTGTACATAAAACTACAAATCATTCTATAGGTGAATTTGTAGATCCAAGTGATTACTTGAATACCATTAATCCCTTAGAAAATGAAAATAAAATATTAAAGAAATCCCTGAACAACCGCCGGTCAAGTAAGCTATTTAACTCATAAAAAATAATCAATTATGTAAATAAATTGATTATAGAATGTATAATTAGTTCTTTTATAGGAAGTGCATTAACTGCATCTATGGCTTTGCATTTCTATCGAAGACGGAAACTGGATCCAATCCCTACTCTCGGAGGAAAAATTGAGCAATTCTTATTTGATATCGCAGAGGTTTATCCAGGTAAATATTGAATTCGTTTACGGCTTTTTTTTCATCATTTAATTTTATATTCTAATATATTTTTATTTATGTAGGCTACAGAAATGGTGTTAGGGCAGAAGGCTTAAGAATGAGGGAAATTGATTTTCCTACCGCTGAATCCGAGGGCATTGCGCACCTGATGCCAGAGCCTAAAAGGCCTAGGTATGACGGTGTTCACCCCTTGGATGATGATGAGGTTATGTTTATAGATGATGCCCGTGATAATGATTGGGTTTAAAATATTTGTGAGCATGGCACCAAGAAAACATGCAGTGGAGCTGCCCACTTAAAAAACAGCCGGCGCAACATGGTGAGGGGGTCCACGTCCCTTGCGCTGGAAACCTATTTTTAGGTTACTGACGCCTCACCAAACTTCATTTTAATGAAGATTTCAATAAAGTTTTGAAAATTGAAATTTCTTTTTTTAAAGTAATTTCAATGTAGGATTTGTATACTTTGTTGTTCATATAAATAAATTATACTTGTCTACATACATACAAACATACCTTAAATACAATAAACTAAAATGAATGTATTAAACATTAGTAACAATTGAAAATTTTCATTGTTAAACTCCTTATTAAATAATTTTTAATAAGTTATTATATATAATAAATTATTTAATAATAACTTATTTAGTAAAGTTAATTTAAATATTAAATTTGCAGAAAAACTTTACTAGTTTTTTTATGAGGAAAACTAATTAATGTAATTGATTCACAATCTAAATATAAAATCTTTTAAAAATCGTAACTCAATAACATTACAGAAATTTAAATAATAAAAATAATGCAAATCAGTTTCTTTAGATATTATAATACAAAATATAATTTTTCTATATTTTAAATAATAAAAAAATACTTATTCTGTTAATATTAAAATACTTATTATATAATTTAAATAATACATGTGACTCATGATAATTTTGTATGAAATTTCACTTTAAAATCTGTGTTTACCAACAAAATGAAGTTAAAACAAACAAAAAAAACTATTGAATAAAAAATTGATTTATTTTCTCTAAAAAAAAATAAAAAATTTGCTTAATTGCATATAAATGATTGTTGAATATATTAGTATTTTGAAACTGTGTATCATGAAAAACACTAATATACTTAACACTGATATCCAACAAATAAAAAATCAACCTAAAATTTGACATACACTTTTATTACAAAGTATATTTTGATAAATTTCACTCCTATAAATAAAGTTGTTCAAAAAAAAAAAAAAAAAAAAAAAAAAAAACGGATTTATATAGCTTAAAATCATAAAAAAGAAAGTGAAACTGTTTTGTGATCACATAGATATAATTTAAAAACAACATGTGTATAAAAAAATGTAAGAATTTCTGGATAAGAGCCTGGAGTCCATTATTCTTAATCAAGGATAGATAGATAACCTACAAACATCGCTATTAATAAAATATTTTACAATTAATATTAGAGCATATGTTGTATTTTAATTATCGAGAAAAACTAATTAAGCAAATAAAACATATAATTTTTAACTGATCACTTATCACAGTTTATTAAGCATGTTATTTGATTATGATAACATGAAAAAATTAAACTGCATTTAAAGCATTTTGAATTTAACACAATATTTTTTAATGGCAAGAAGCACAATAGGGAGGTAAATTGGACACCGGATATGCAGCGCATCAGCCGGGGTAAAGGGGGGACTCCGATTGTCCCATCTTGGTCTTCACATGCACGTGAGAAACTTCAACTGTAAATTTTCCGTATTGTATTTTTTCATTAAAAGGCGCCTCTTGTCTAATACATGTGTCCGGTAAAAGACTGACCCCAATGGTGTTTCTTTTCTTCAAACATCCGGTGTTATATGGTTCTCCATCTGGCAGTGAAAATGTCGTACCATTTCTCAGAACACATTACTGAGGGACAGGGATTTCTTTCCTCTTTCTAGGTTTCGAATTTCGCCCCATAAGATTTCCTTCGAACAACTGAAGGGGATTTAATTACCGCCTTCGGGGCCCGAAAGTCGTAAAATTTGAAATAACTAACGCGAAAAGCTTAGGCAAAAAAAAAAAGAAAGAAAAATGCATTGGCTTTTCTTTAACAAAATTTGACTTTATTTTTACAAATATTTTTCATTGTTTAATTTTTTTTCACGAAATGAACTTTTTTGTATTGGCTCCATAATTTGAGGAGTTAACTTATGAATAAATCAGAAAACTAATAAATTATTCGAAAACAAAACTTTGCAAATAACAGTGCTGATTTTCTATGATAAATGTGAATTAAATGATATTTTCTTAATAACAATACAGGTATTGATTCACCACAGTCATTTAACTTGGGGGTTGGTGTTAGCCATAATGCTAATGCAAATAACAAACACTTTTTTTTTAATTTACAAAAAATTCAAGTATTGCTGCATGAATAAAATACCGAGTAATAAATTTTATTTGTTTTATCGGTGGATATTTCATATTTCATTGCTAAATAAACGAATATGCTTAACAAATCTTCGACTTTAGCTCAGCAATTAAAATTAAATAAACAATTTTTCATGCAAAGTTTTTTGTTATTTACAAAAAACTTTGCATGAAAAATTGGTATTGATAGATTAGAATTAAAACTGTATGTTTGAGCTACTGGTTTGTTCAATTGAATAATGAATTGAATCTCCTGTTTTACGAAAAATTATGTAAAGGGACAGATTGTATAAAATTTTTGGTAAATAAATTAATCAAATTTTACTATATTTATGTTAATAAGATATTAAGAATGCAAAAAAGATAAATCTAGATAACGATTGTAACAGACTATGGAAATCGCCGAAAATTGTTAACTTTTTAGAAATCATATTTAATGTTTCATCTTGATTTTTTTTTTTTAAGTTGTATATCTGCTTAATATTTGTAGAATTATATCATTATTTTGCTCTACAAATCTTCTGCATGTGTAAATAACGAAAATATTTTTAAATTATTTACTTATTATTATTTATTTAATTAATTTTTTTTTAAATAAAACTATTCAAATATTATACTGATCAGTTCCACTTTCATGTATTTGAGATATAAATTTAACTTAGTAAATACAGCTAGCTAATTTTTTTTGAACAGATTATCCCAGTCAAGTTACGTGACTATGAAAATGTTTGAAATTGATTAAGCAAATGAACATAATCTATTTAAATTATATCCAGTTAATACACACACATATATATATGTGTGTGTGTGTGCATAGGATACTATATTGGCCTCTAAAAGTTAAGGAACAGCATTATTTTCGAAGCTCACCATAAAAAAAGGAATAATTTATATAAAAGATAAAAACGAACATACGTAAATTTATGTAAAAACGCTAGCTGCTTCATTTTCGGTAGACAATAACAGGTATATATATAAATATGAGTGAGGGAAATATATACAAATATCAGTCTTTCGTAATTACACATGCAACTTTTGTTTACTTAAAACTTTTGTTTGCAGATTTGTTGACAATAGTTAATGGGGTCCCACAGTGTCTGTGAGAAGCCGTTTGCCTGATTCGTTAAAGTAGCGAGTGGTCGGCTGGATGGAAATGAGGATGCCACAGGCTGATGCTACTATACCCTTTAATGTGTCTCGCAGTGTAGTCCACCACTACGAGATTTGGAATCAATATCGAACTAAAGCTTCTGTGTTCAAAAGAAATGTTCCAGGCCGACCATGAGCTACAACATCTGCAGAAGACCATTTTATAACCCTTTCGGCCCGAAGGAAAAGAAGCATTTCAGTGTCGCAATTCGTTGCCGACCACTCTGTAACATCAAGGAGGTGATTATCCGTAAGTATGTTGCTAAGACGTCTTCACGATGCAAGGCTCTTATGCAATTAGACCAGTTGTATGCGTCCCCCTTCACCTGACGTCCAAGAAGGGCCCGCTTGTCTTAGCCAAGACTGCACACGTTTCTTTACCCAGACAACGATGGGGTACATGACCTCACCGAGTCATACTTTTTAAAGACGAGTACAGATTCACTTGGGAGAGTTATTCAGGACGCGTGCTGATCTGGAAGGAACAAAACAGTTGATACCATCAATCCAACACAGTGAAAGGATACAGTTACCATGGTAGCACAAAAATAGTTTGTGCAGTGATCTCACTCTTTGATCATACTGATTTGCATGTTTTCCAGTGAGGAACTGTGACTGGTGTCGATATCGGGATGAGTTCGTTGATCCATATGTACTCCCATATGCTGGTGCAATTGGCAATGAATTCATTATGAGGGATAATAACACATGACCTCATCGAGCTGTAGTTTTTGAGGAATATCTTGAAGGTCTTGATTTAGAGTGAATGGAATGTCAAGCTGGATCTCCAGATTTGTATCTCAAACAGCATTTGATGTACTATAGTAGACCTGCTGCTATTTTAAGTACTCCACCAAGGTCTGTAGGAGAGCTGGGAAATATCTTACTCCATGTCTGGTCTTCGTTTCTCATTTCGGTAAATGACAATTTAATTGACATCATTGAAGATCTATGCTGCCAATGCATTCAAGCCAGGGGGGGGCTATATTCCTTATTAAAACTCTTTTTTGATATGTCTTCATGACATTTTACTACATAAAAATGTGTTTATTCTAAAATGTCCTAGAAAGGACTTTTCCAGTGAGATTACTTTTTTGTTCCAATTCATTTATGTGTATTTCTTATATAAACTTCTCAGTTGCAATGAACGCATATCTGTTTTGAGCACGTCATCTAAATTTGATGTTTCTACATTCATTCATTTGCAAACTAAACGAAAAAAACCGGTTGTTCCTTAACTTTTAGAGATCAGTGTATTTTATAAGAAAGACATTACATATAAAATAATAAAATACTATACCATAAAGGGAAACAAAATTAAAGTTTTCAAATAATTATGGTTTCAAAATATTAAATGAGAAAAGTGCCATCTCAAAGGTTGATCAGATTTCTTTACAATGGTTTAAAATTATGAATATATAGGGTGAATTTAACTGTTTCTATAGGCAGAAATAAGCAAGTTTAAATCTGAAACAATGAAACTGATAGATTTACTTAGGTACTAGAATTTACTAAACATCTTTTATATCAAAATTGCAAGCTCCAGAACAAAGTGACTAAGATTAGCTGGAGTTTTATCTTTTGGGAAAGTTGTGTGCTTTCGTTCAATATTGTTATTGGCATTTAATGGATATTGCACTTTCTACACTTGCGTCTAAGAACTATATTCTTCCAAATAATTTCATAAAAATGTGAATCTATAAGTTCAAATCTATGCCTTGTGAGTGTGTGTAAATACTTATAACAGATAACAGCAGAAGGCTGTTATAGGGCTTTTTAATATGCATCATGTATTGTTGCTTTGAAGTACAACAACAGGCCATATTCAAATATTATTTCCAATTGTCAACTGGAAAATTTACTAGCATCCTGTACGAGAAGTGTGCCTATAGAACGCAGAAACACAATGCTTACTTCTCGAAGTTTACAGTGGCATTGTGGTAGGACAACGCCTTTCGGAGTAAAAGGTTCCGTTCTTGATTACAACTACTTTTGAACAGCATGAGATGGATGCTGTGCCTGTGCATTCTGCATGCACATCTGTTGGAATGAGTACTTGAGAGTTTTCTGGGTTCCCTCATTTGGGAAACGTGAATATGGCCCACAGTCTGTTAAAAGTACTCCAGGAAGGCAAACTAGGCTGTAAATGCTGAAATGCCTTACTGCAGCCTTAGAAAGACCACAACGTGTTGTTAAAACGTTCACCACTCGTTGCATAGCCTCAGCTAAGTTTAAACCTGGAACTAGCTCTAGACTTTAGAAAATAAACCAATATTCTATAGAAACATGACTCGAAGAATTTAGCATCGATCAACCCTCTAAAAGATAAATAGATACTATATGATGGAGCTATTTGCTTTTCTTTATGACGGAGAAATTGCATGTTATTTTCGATTTCTGTTTACAACTTTAACTTGAACTGCTAATTTTAACGAATTTTGGAATTTGGAAAGCATGTGCACATATTTCACAATTTTTTTTATGAGAAGGAATCTTTATGTTGATCAAAGCATGACATGATATTTGATGCTCTGCTGGTGAAAATCCCTTAAACAAGAAAGAAACTGAAAAAATGTGTAAATTTTTGAGGTTGTGTTGTTTCAATTCATGATAATATGTTTTTTCGGGAGTCATTGAACATGTGAGATCTGTATAAATGTAATTAGGAAGAAATGATTCCTTTGCATATTACGAAAATTTTCAGATTTTTTGTTGTGGGAAAAAAATGTTAACTCCTGCACCGACTGGTATGGCTGCCCACCACAGGCAACCAAGTGGTCATGGAATACGGAAAAAAGTTCAAGTAAGAATTTAAAAACTTAACGCTGAATTCATTATTTTAACTTTCAGGAATAATGCAAGTTGGTTTGTAAGATATTACAGTGATTTAAAACTCACCCTAAAATAAAAAAATTTAACTGAAACGTTTCATTAACGTTAATTCTCTGTAATTTTAAAAACTGCGCTGTAACTTTTCAGAGTTAAACTTAGAGAATGAGCAATGCTTGCTTAACTGAGTGCAGATCTTAATAATCAAAGGGGATTACAAAGCTCAGTTGGCTCTTAAAATTTAACAAACAGATAACGGGAATTTTAAAAGGATAATTAAATCTTGGTTCTATGATATAATATTAAGTTATATTGTTAACTATAGTAGTCACAAAATATTTTTTCATTTTATGATATTTTTGAATTATTTTAAGAAGTACGTTTTGGTGGAACATGAGTTTTCTTACTCCTTTCTTGAGGTATATGATTCATTCAATCCTTGGTTTGATATCACTGATACCCAAATATATATGGATGTTAATGATCTGTTTTCTGCATGCACGTGTCATGGAAAGACTGATGGTGATCCAGGATTCTTAATTATTCCTGCATTGATTGGGAATTGTAATAGAGCACACAATCTATGATATCCTCTTTAAACTATTATAGTTGCACAAAATACTTAATAATTCATTACTCTTTTGTTGCTCACTATGTGGTGTTAAAACTAATTCCTTTTAAAATCTTATTTTTTAATTTTCTATTTAGTTACTTAAAAATGAAAGTATCCTTTTAATATTTTATATAATATTTTTACTATGGGTTGAAATTAAACTACAGTTAGAATATTAAATTAAACCAGATTATTTATTAATAGAATAGATTTTCTTTCACAAATGTTAATTATATAAAATATTTTTGATTGTTCTTTAATTTAAAATTGTTTTTAAAATATTAAAAGCACAAATAATTTCACTATAACAGAATTTCTTTATTTGTCCCTTTTGAGCTATTAAAACTAATGTGTTGCTTTTATGATATTTTGTCCTCCATCTGAAGACTCCTATTTGTCCATTAAACAATTTCACAAAGCAAATATTATTTTTTGAATTTTCTAACTAATATAATTGCATTAAGTTTATAGGCATCTTGAAATATTGAAAAAAATATAAAAATATCATTATTAAACATCATTTTGTTTATAAAAATATTGAAAAAAGTACATTTATTTATGTAAATCTTGGTTTAATATAATTCTTACAAATTAATTCGATTTAAAATATCAGTAGTAAGCTGATGATTCTGAAATGTTTTTACCTCTGCAGGGATAAAAACAGTTTCATTTTATGTTTTTTAATTTACATTTTTAAATCTAAAATTTCTCAGTAATATAATCATTTAAATTATTTTATGAAATCTTTTCAGTTGTCAATTAAAATATTAATCAGCTCATTTTCATCAGCCTTTTTCTTTATTGCAATAACTAATTTTGTTCCAATATTTAATCTTTTCAATTAATGAAGTATCTTTCTTTTTTCTGTTTTAGAATAATATGTGCTGATAGTATCAAAATTTCATTATAAAGTTTATTATTAAATCATTGATTACCTGAGATGTTAAATTGGGTATCTTGTATTTTTAGTTGAGCTAAAGTTCTAGTTGCTCCATTTATTGTCAGAGTACCATAAGATATTATCTGACATAATATATGACCATTAAAATGCATATTGCAATATATATTTACATTAGGATGGTATTAAAAATATTTTAGAAATAGAATTTAATATAACTTTTTTAACATTCTCAGCAGTTTAAATTATTATGTATTATATAATAAAATATACTGCAATTTTAAAGATTGTTTTAAAACATTTTTAATTAAGCTATTTTCAATATTTAAAAAAGTGTTTTTTCTATTTTATTCATTTTATTGACATTTTAATAAACTGCTCACTTGTACTCTCTTGTACAACTGCTCACTGCAACCAGTAAATGATATTATTTGTGGTCAGAAATGCTTCTTAATTTTAATAAATGGAGTATGCTACCATAATATCACATTTTACATTTTTTATTTGTATTAAGGTAATTTAACAAAATCCTTAAACCACCAATTTACTTCAAGGAATGCATTGTTTTAAATAATTTATAATGTTCTGAAATCTGAATCATGATTTCTGATAGACATTTGATTTTTATTATTATAATTTTATTTTTGAGCATTTTATATTCTCATTTACTTAGAAAGACAAATTTACTTATTTGGCTAAAATATTACAGATTATTGAATTGTTAACCTATCAATTATCTACAGTATTTAATATTTTTGTCAATTATTTAATCTATTCCTTAAGTTTCTAGAAGTAATTAATAGATTTTGATTAGCAAGGAGTCAGAAGTGTTGTTTTATAAACAGATTTATCCTTGATCCTAAAGATTTGACATTGTGATATGACAGTATAGAATAGAAAAAAATGATTGGTAATTTATTTTTTTCTTTTAATATTGAAAAGTACACTTTGCTAAGCAAAATTGTTAGAAACATGAACTAATATCTTGCCAATTTCCTTAATATGTATTTCATCTGCAGTTCAGAAATAATATTGAGTATTTAAAAAACTGTTCATGATTGTGGCTAATCTTATGAAAGTTTGATTAATTTGTTCTTTTAATATCATGAAATAAATTATGTAAGTTTCTACATTTTTTAAGTATTAAATAAAAATTGTACTAAAATAAAGACAACATAGTAAATTATTTATTAGGCTGATGAAAATGTTTGATGACAAAATACAAAATTTTTTTGCCTAAAATTGCATGCAATGTAGAACAATTAGTTATGACATTTAATATAGAATAATCAGTTATTTTTATTATTGTAATAAGAAGTAAAATAAATTGTTTCTATTAAAATAGTTTAATATTTTACCCACTTAACTCTCTCTTTTAAATAAAAAAAACAAACAAAAGTTGATAAATAGTTCATAAATGAGCTGAAAGAAATATATTACACTAAATTAGAAATTAAGCTTGATAAACTAATTTATTTGCATTTATATGTACATATAATAATGATTATTAAGCAGAAATATTATAGTTCTGAATATCCATTAGGTAATTGTAAATCAATTTTTCTACAAACCATACCATGTGGAAACTGCAAAGTTCTCTCAATATAAAAAATTCATTACACACACAGAAGCACAGAACTTAATAATTTTTCCATAGTCAAAAAAAAAAAAAGTTATGTTTCTGACTTGATTTTTAGAAATAGTATGTTTAAAATAAAAACATGTTTATATTAAGACATATTTGAAGTTATTTTTATTGTATAATCCTCTGAAGCAAGATCATAAATAATTTCTCATATTTAAAAATTTTATTGAAATTTTTGTAGAGTATAAGTAATTATTGAATTGGTCAGGGGTTAATATTCTATTAAAAATTAGTGTTAAGCTGGAACTAAACATTCTTTCCTGTGAAAAACAAAATTTTCTTAGTAAGTTTAATGTCTGTTTTAGCATTTTAAGTATGAATTTAATATAAGATTTAAAAAATAGTATGCAAAAACAAATATTAAAGTAATTTTTCATTTTCAATAAAAAAATTTTCTTATACATGTGGCAGAATTTATATGCTTCTGAGTTTTCTTAAATTATTTTTATCATAATTAAAATCTCTTCCAAAAGTTCAAACATTTTTCATTTTATCAAGAAATAATAAGATCAGCTTGAAAAATGAGGAAAGAACTCTTTTATATTCTTATTTTAAGTAAATACCTAATTGATATTTACGTGAAGTTTAACTATTTTATATTTTAAGTAAATATGAGTTTGCAAAACTTTTTCTTATTGAACTTGAACAATATTTTTTATTTATTCTAGTTCAATGTAATTTGTGAAAACTTTTAAATAGTATAATATTTAACCAAATACAAGCATTAAAAAAAAGAAAAGCCTCTTGTTTTAATTTAATATCTGCCTTATTATAAAAGTTACACCAAAAGATTTGCGAATGTTGAAACATTTTTTCTCTAAATCTAATATTTTTGATACAAATTAGTAATTATGAATTAACTATATGTTTCTAATATGATTTTCATATTTAACTTACTATAAAATTAGATCACTTTATATTAAGTACATCAGGAAAATGCTTGTGTTGTATATTGGCATACAAGTTTTTACTTGCATATTTATGTTATTTGGTTCTAAAATTTTTTTATTGCTAAGTTAATGGAAAGCTGTAAGAAACTTATTTCTAGCATAGCTATTATTTTTTAATGAAGGAAGAGAGATTGTTAGTTTCTCATAAATAGGTTGTTGATATTAAAGTTGAAAAATTTATTGCAGATTATGAATGTGGGTTATGAAACTTGAAGGATTGGTTAGTGAAGCAAAGCATGTTTGGAGCATACTTTATTATATTTTTAATTATTCATTTTTGTAAATTTTATTTCCAGTTATGTGTGTTAACCAATGAATTAAAAATATAAATTAGATGATGAATTATTTTTAGTTCCATTCAAAAAGGATTTTATCTTTAAAAATAAAATATTAAACATTCAAATCTGTCCTGAAGCTCATTTTTTAATGATTAATGTATTTCACTAATTTTACTAGATAAATTTTCATTTTCAAAAATAGCAAAAGTTTTATTGAAACTGAAATTTCAGTTCGATTTTTTAATTCTATTGACATATTGCTTATAGAATGGAAGAATTTTTTCTAAGTATAGTACTCTTTTTCCTTCAGTTTTATTTCTAAAAGAAGAATAACTGAAAAGTTTTTACAATAAAAGTATTTGATTTTAATGTTGTTACACAATTAAACATGATAAATTAAGCCTCCGCGACGGGGGGGCTATCACGCTCCGGGTGCAGCTTGCAGAGGGGCACCAAATCATTTCAAATATAAAACAACATTTTTCAGAAAATTTCAATCTTAGTTTTATTATAATATCAATTTTATTCGGAGAAATAATCTTTGCATTTTATAATTATTGTGTCATATCCAGGGATAAATAAAAAAAAGCTCCAGAGAAGAATCAGATTTGGAAAAGAGAAGAGGTTGATGAAAAATGGGGAAGGGCTGTAGGAGCTCACCGTAAACGAAACTCTTATTCATATATTTCTTTATTAATAATAATTTTGCATGGTTTAGTTTCTTTTAAAAATTGTGTTCTTTTAACCATGCTTTTGATTTTCATTTCTTAATCAGCTAGATTATCGCTTTTATTTAATTCTTTTAATCCTTTCATTTTTAAGTTTCATACTTTGCTTAAAGTTTGATATTACTGTTTTGTACTAAAATCTTGTAAATAACGAAAATATCTTAATTTTTTCATATAAAATTTCTGGAATATTAGAGTGGTCAGTTTTTATGCATATGAGAGGTTTATATTTTAGTATAAAGCTGTTAACCAAATTATTTGTGTTAATGTTATATACAGGGTAATTTTTGGATCTGCTAACTCTGGGAGATAACAGAAGAATAAGCTCATAAAATATACCTTATTTTGTGATTACACCAAGATTCACAGTGCCCTTTATGAGTCCTAATTGTTATACAGGTTGTCTAAGTTAAGTTATATACTAAAAAAAGTGATAATAATAATAGTAACAAAGCAATCAAGTTTGTTTTATTCAAAATTAAAAAAACTTTAATGAATATTATTTCCACTGGATCCCTCTGGATGTAATAGTTATTCAAAAATTCAAAACGTAAAATTTTTTTCGAAATTTTAATGTTTTGAAATATTATTTGACATGCTATTTTTAATTTCTCATAAGAGATTAAATCATTTTATTTAACAAGCAGTATTTCATTAATATTTTTAATTTTCTTTTATGATAAAAAATAAGAAAATTTAATCTTGTTTTGACTCTAATAACGTATTAAAAAATTATTCACAAAGAAAAGAAAATTTCATATAATTTAAATATTATTAATGGAAACTTGTACTAATGTACTAATAATAACAGAAATTGTCAGATTTTACTTAAGTTATCAAGAAGCAGTATAGAAAGATCAGTTTCAGTTGTTATTGTGACTTTGTGAAATTATATTATCCATTGTCCCAAAATAAAAATAAAACCCTTATATATATTTTTTTTATATCAGGCTTTACTATAGCCTTAGGCTCGTGAAAAAATTCCTGCTGAAACGCGTTTTACATTAAAGGTTCCTTTTGTCCAAAATATTGTGTCCAGCACCTGACTGACCTTCAAAGAAAGGGGGAAAATTTTTCATAAAATAGCACTACAGTATGCCATGTAGGGACTTGTCTTCCTGGAATCGAAACGGAGGGGATCGAGAACTAATTACTTAATTCTAGGAAAACACATAAACTTTCTTTCCTTTTCATTGTTCACACAGTTAGTATTTCTCTTCTTCCCAAACGTCGCTTTTCATTGGAAACAAAAATGTAAACTTTTGAAAATCTAAACTTTTGACATTTAAAATATTATTGCTGTAAGTTGTATTTTCTGTTTATTATGTATTCTTTCGATCTGAATATTTATTTCATATTTTTGCTGGTATAAATATTTACTAACATCTGCTTGCAGTGTTTTGAAAATTAATTATTAAATTACCTATTAGTTGAAACTATTCATTTAAAAGTAATTTATTTAATGTTTAAATGTTTTTGTTTGGGGAAATAATTTTTATTTGACTTTTAATTTTGTTGGCTTTACATTATAGCCCCTTATATTGAAAAATTCTTTTTTCAAATGGTAGAAGTTAAAAATCTATAATTTTTTTCTCTTTTTTAAATGTTTTTTTTTCTTTTTTTGTATGCTTAATTATACAGAAAACCTTTTACTTGAAAAATTCATTCAAGAAATTTATAAAAAAATCGTACATATTTCTTGTTCTACATTGTAAAATTTTAAGATTGACTTTAAATGATATAAATTTATTGAAAGAAAAATCTTTATGCCATTGCATGAACAGCCCTTCCAAAATATTTCTTAATAGAAATAAATATTGGTTTTAATAAAAATTAGCCCTTATACTTTAATAATAAAATATATTTTAATATCTTAAAAAAACAGTTTTATTTAATGCCTTCTTCTTCTTCTTCTTCTTAGAATTGGGTTTGTATGTCATTGGGCACCTCTGCTTTTATCAGCATTTTGTACCATTAACTCCAAACCCAATGCTTCCTAGTTCCATTTGCTCGGGTCACCCACTTTATTAATAAAGTCCGATAACCCTTTAATGGAGTCTAGGTGTAACTCTCTAGTATGGATGACGCCTAAAGAAGTTAATCTAGGGAGAGCAAGAGCCTCACATTCATAAATGATATGCTCTGCCGTTCCTCTTGCGCATGACATTTCCAGCAGATAAGGTCTTGCTGAAACAGTCCCATCTGGTCAGAAAGTCAGACATGCTAGAGATAGCTTCCCGACTTTCACCAGAAGAAGATGGTTTAGAGGTCATTTCTACCTCAAGCGAAGGATTTATAACTGCCCCTTTACAAGAGTGCCTCTGAGTTCCCTTGTCTTTTTCAGGAAGGTCTACTTCAGAGGCTTCACCTGCAAATGCAGAAAGGTTTGTTATTACTTGTGTCTTTTCAGCCACAAGATAACAATTAAAAAGCTCAGGTAATATAAGTCCACCCAGCATTGCCTGAGTTACTGGGCAAGGCAAAATACTCTAGAAGTTCGCCAGGCAACTAGAGGCTCCGTTAAGACACCAATACCGCGGTGCCAATTAGCCCTAGGCACGGAACGCATAACACCAGGGTTTACGGGAGCTGGTTCGCGGCCTCTTATTCAATATTCGAGGCTATCCTGTTATTCCTACAGGACTTTCGGCTATCCACCACCTGCCTACGCGCCTGGTGGCTAGCTCAAGCCCCAGAGGGGTACGCATACCCCCTGGTTCCAGGTATTTATTTAATGCCTTAAAAACAGGAAAAATTTCACTACTATGATAACTGATTGAGAAAATTTCTTTAAATAAAATTAGGTGATATAACAGTTAAAATATACTTTTTTTTCATCTCAGCACTTGTAAATCTTGATAATAATTTGAATCAATGAAAAACTTGAAAGAGCAATATAGAGTGCATCTATTTTGAGAAAAAAATATTTTTAATAACATAATATATATTGTTTGGCTGAAAATTTCTGATTATATAAAATATACATAATTTTACTTGAATTTATGTGTTTTGATTTTTGAACTAAGAAATTTGCAAAATATTTTTGTTGAACCCTGATCTATTAACCCTGATCCTCTATTTTATTTTAGTGTATTTTACTGTTATAATAAGATTGAATAAGTGTAATACTTTTCTTTTGACAATTTAATTTCTCTCTTTATTATTCTAAGTAAAATTCATTATAAAATAAATAGTCTGTGGAAAACATATTTTTGTAAAACACAATAAAATATTGAAACTTATTTTTTGTAATTATAGAGAATTGGTTTTTGATTTTTTTAACTCATTTCTTGATCAACTTCCTGCATTACCTTTATTTTAAATATCATTTTTATAGTATGCAAGTTTTTTTTATTAATTTTTCTGTTAATCTGTCTATTATGTTTTCAGTTTTGCTCTGATCAGTGAATTTGGTTCTATTTATGAATCAATTTCCTATTAAATTATTGCAATAGTATTTTGTAACACTTTTGCTCAGGAAAAACTTAGGCATTTTATTCTAAACTAAGAGTTTGGATACTTTCTGAAAATCAAAATATGTATATCGTGGGTATTAAAATGAATTCATTAAATCAATAATTCCTAAACGATTTTAGTAGTGACACCTTTTTTAAGCTAAGATTTTTCCACAGTGCTCCTCTGATTAGGATTAATTAATTAGGTAAATTAAATAAAATATCTGCATTAATAAAAATTATTTATTTGTTATTCATTTAATTTATGCTACATTAATAATTAGTATGATGGATGAGCTGTCAAATTTCTACAGATTTTTTCAAATTGTGGAAGCAAACTAGGCACTGCTACTTTAATTTTTTTTTTATTTAATTTTTGCTAGATACTTGGTTTTTAACACATTGATCACCAGAAATCTTGTTTTGTGTTAATACAATGTCAAAATTAGAATTAAAATTTGCTTTATTATGTGTAAAGGGATGTTAATCTTTCATTGAAATGCAAAATTCTGTCATCAGTGGAGCGGAATTTCATTTTTAAACATGTGTAACTAGACAATTTAGTTGGAATTTCTTCTGCAGAAGTGAATTCCAAAGGAGTATATTGTCAAGTAAATATAAATTCCATGCAAATTTGTTGAAATTTTCTGTTTGAAAATATTTTTCAAACCACATAATTAGCTGTGACAATCCTCTTTAAAAATGGCATAGCTTGTCCTTTTTAGACCTTGCTCCAGGAAACCCAACCAACCATCTCTTTACATTTTTTAATTTTATTTTGATATAAATAAAGTGTTGATTTAAGAAAATAAATTACTGCTCTTTTTTTACGTGAAGGCTGAAATTTTTTTGATTGAAATTGAGTGAGATTCTTCATCTTCTATTTTGGGTTTGTCTGATTTAGGGCACCTCTATTTAAAAGCATTTGGTACCAAGTTCATCAAACCCAATTAATCCTAGTTCTTCTTTTTAAGGTCTCTCTCATACTTTGTTTATAAAGTCTGACAATCCAACAATGGAGCTCTGATGTAACTCTTTAGAATAAGGACTGGCTAAAGTAGTAAATTGAATGAGGGCAAGGGCATCATACTCATATATAATAATAGTGTGTTGATTTCACAATCCTTGTTGCATTTCCTGCATTTTGGTTCTTCTTGAAAGAGTCCCATTTTACAAAGGTATTTTCTGAAATAAAAAGTGCCCAGTGATGAAATCCACAATTGTTTATTTCTGTATTCTTGGGAACCTGAAAATTTCAGAGGCAATTTTTACAGAGGAACTGTTAATCATGCTTTCAGCATATTTTGGTCCAGGAGTATTATGCCAAACTTTTCATTTTCCGTTCCTCCCACTTAAGGATGATCTCTTTTGCAGTATTCAAATTGATGCCACAAAAGGAATCCATTCCTAATGGTTTAAAAAAAGATCCCTGTTTTGCAAGATCATCAACACTTTCATTTCCTTCAATTCCCATGTGTTCTGGCACTCAAATGAGAATAATCTTATTACAGGTTGCCAGTTCTCTTAGAAAGGTATTACATTTCAAAACAGCTTTTGATTTAATTTGGAATGAATTAAGAGCCATTAGGGCTGCTTGATTGTCTCTAAAAACTATGGTTGTGTTACCATGGTAGTATTTTCTTATGTTTATCTGTAAACAATACTAGGTGATAACAAAAACCTGAGCCTGAAAGATGGTGGCAAACTCACAAAGGCTAGTAAAGAAATTGGCTCTTAGTGATACACCACAAACTCCCAGTCCTGAGAGATTACTTTTCTTTGATCCATTGGTATACCAGATTAGATCATCATGTTTAATGTTAACCACGTTGTTATTCCATTCTTCTCTTGTAGGAAAGACTACCTTAAATGGTCTGTCAAACGTGCATGTTTTCGCCATGGTGTCAGAGTGCATGATGAGAGTACGATGATACATTTTTTTAGTAATACTGATATGATCTTTAGCTGTAAGTTTGTCATACCATTGATTTTGCAACTTCGTTTTGTATGCAGTTATTCTGGTAGTACTGCAGATGAAGATGTCCAAAGGAGTCAGGTCCAAAATAATCTCCAGTGCTCTGGTAGGTGCTGTGAACATTGCACCTGTGAGGCACAACTAGGCCAGTCTTTGGAGACTTCTTCAGCTGTCTTTTACAGTTTTCTGTTCCACTTTGCACCGCCTAATCACAGAAACATATGTAATAATAGACCTGGCAGTGGCTGCAGAGTGAGATTACTGAATTCAGCTTTGAAAAAATATTGCCTAAGTGCTGGTTTTATTTTAAAAAAATTAGAAAAACATTTGGTATCATTGTGTTTTTTAAGTATAATAAAAATTTCTTGCTGCTGTTCAATAATCTGTCATAAAACATTCTCACAAGAGCTATCATACTGTACTGTAGTACAAAAGAAATAAATGCTTGTGTCCCATATTGTCTCATAGTTCTTCAAAAAGCCTTAGCTACATTTAATGAGTTATTGCATTTGCAGCACATTCTAATGTAATAAAGTGTGAAGCTCAAGTGCTTTAAGTGCTTCTTTTTAAATAATGTATTAGGTTTATAGTCCATCAAAACTTTTATATGCAGTATGCATTATGGTTTACCTTCACTAATTTTTTCTATTGATTCAAAATATGTCAGTAAATTCTAAATTATTGTCTTAATGCAAGACATTTTTGTTTTTTATTATTCATGAAACTGATTGCTGGTGTATCTACTTTGTCTACAACTTCATGTTTATTATTATTCGCAAAATGTGTGCTCAATCATCAAAGGTACAAGGGCAAAAATCACATAACTATAATGTATTTTGTGTAAGTTAATTTTATTATAAAATAAAATTAAGTTTGACTTTTAGTTTGAAATTTTTTGTAAATAACTGTGTATAATAATTTATGAAAGTTTAACTTACACAAAATTGTTTAAAACTTAATTTTATTACAAAATAAAATTAATTTACACAAAATTGTTTCAAACTTAGTTCCTTTCATGATTATCAATAACTAAATTATTTGTCTAACAATTGAATATCTATAATTATAATTTTCAACATGTATTATAATCCAGTTTGCTAGAATGGAGAAGATGTTTTATCATTAAAAATAAATTAAAAAATTACTTTTTAAAATTTTTGGATATTATTTAGAAACTAGAACGTCCTTTAAATTACTCTTAAGAGTTTCAACATCTTCTGAATCAGGATTTCTGGTAATAAATGTCAAATAACAGGTATTAAACTGAATTCTATAACATTTCATCTTGTACTGAGTAATTATTACAATCAAGGAAAGTGAAATCAAGGGCACTCCCATATTACAAATACTTGACATTTAATTAGATTAATTAATGGTGAAATTTTTTGTAATATTTTATGGAAGAAACTTGGGGAATTACAAGTGTATTTGTTAATAAAACATTTGGAAAAGCTTATTTTATCCTTGCCAAGAGATTATGGTGTTCTGTTAACGAATTACTAAAATTAAATTATTAATTCTTGTAATAGTAAAATAAGATTCCCTTTTTTGAAATAAAAAAATTGATTATTTATTTAATCAGCTTTTTATGAAAATTGGAATTTATTAATTTATTTATCAATCATTTATTTTTTATTGTAGGTATCATTTGTCATCCGAGAAGAAATTGAGAAATATCATAGATCAGGAGTCAATTCTTTACAATATGATGGTTACCTTGGTCGCTTGTATTCAGCTGGACGTGACTCCATAATAAGGATATGGAATGTTCGAAACTTGAAAGTAAGATTCATTTTCACATTTACTTTAACTATTTAAAATCTTCTCATTTATTATTTGATAGCTAACATTTTGTATTTTCCCAGACATTTAAGTTTATAAACAGAATTCATTTAAAATATTCAATATCATATGATAACATGAAATCATTAGATGGTTATTATATTCTAACTCAAGCTACTATTCCATTCTCTTCTAACATGAACTATTGTTAATACATTTAGTTTTAATAAAAGCTCCCTGATAAAATTTCTCCATGAGTCTTGATAAAAGCTTTTATTTGTGTGCTTGCTGCAAAGTGCAGACATTGTTCAAGAATGAAATTTAACTACTTATTATATATGTTAAAAATACTCATTTCCAGTTATTGTGGAAAGCAAATTGCTTTTTGTAAACTGCTCTTCAAATCAGTTGTTGACAACTGAGACCTTGTTTTGAAAAATAATATAACACTCTCATTACCACATTAGATTACATGAAATTTCTTAAGGTAAATTTGACTCAGACTGATTCTTAATATTAAATGTCATTGATATATCATCTACTGTGATTTATCTTTGTTCAAGAAAATCCTGTGGTTTTATTTTAGTGAAATTTATTAATTGATATTTTATATCAGAGTTCATCAAACTAATTAACAATAAAGTTATTTTTTAATTTGAAGATACATAACTAAAATTTCTTATTTTGAAATTTGTAAAATGAAAATCTCATTTTTTTGACATATGTAATGGTGAGATGTCAGAATATCTCAGGATATACACTCAAGAAATTTATAATAAGGAATTCATGTTAAAATATGATTCGGATTATTTTTAATGTTAATAATAAAATACTTCCTCTTGTTTTCAAATTAATGTCTTATTCATAATCACTGTTAAATGCTTGATTTCCATTATTTATTTTGTATGGTGTTTTATATTCTACGAATGTAATTGTTGCTGGTGTGTACTCTTTCTTAATTCAAAATTAAAACATTTCACTAAACCATGTTTTTAAATAGAAAATTCTTCAAATGCTGTCATTTAAATAATTACAGTTTTGACAAACTGTACTCTGTTTCAATTTATTGAATTCTTTTATAAATATGTATAACCAAAGATATGAAACATTTTCAATGAATAGTTGAAAAAATCTTGTTTTCCTGCAATTCTATTAGATATAATATTCTTAACATACCATTGCATAATTATGTTTGAAACGGTTTGTGTCACACTCTATAGTCACTTTTTCAATGCAAGAGTTAATATGACTGTGACCTGCAGTTTAAAGAGAATTCAAAACAATTACAAAATCTCACTTTCAAAATGAAATTCAAACCCACGAATTTGTGAATCGATATGTAAACTTTATTATTGTTGCTATAGTTGAAATAACTATATATTATAAATTGTAATGTTGGAAGTAAACCACGCGCAAAATATTATGAAATATTTCTTAATAGTTAATGTAACTAAAATAACTTAAGAAATTTATTGGTAAAAAAATTATTGTGTTTACTAAGAAAACTATCACACATTTATTGAAATTACATCATTATTTTGAGTTTTCCACATCTACTATGAGCACAATGAGTACTAATGTTGTTTGCTAGAAACTAAGAATTCGTAAGACGATTGTTGTTGCACCAGCATATTTCCTGGTACCTAGCCCTGAGTTGGGCTCTACCAGTTAGATAGAAACAGGTGGGTGCAGTCTTCATGACTTTGAATTAAGGACAGTTCTAAAGTAATCCAGGCATAAAACATTGGAACAGAATTTTAAAATTAGTAGGTTATCTTTGTTATACTAAAGATAACAGATTAGAATTATCACAGATAAAATCCTTGAGTCCAAAATGTTATTCAGATTCCAATTTTGCAGCGAATAGAGATGATAGAATTTCAATGGGGGGGGGTTATATACTTTTTATCTACAATATTCCCATATCATGCAAAACTTTTAAGCAAAAATGTATAAGCTTATTAACTATAGAAGCAGAATTTGTAACTCTGACTGAGGTTGCAAAAGAACTGATGTGGTTTAAAATGTTCTTGTAAATGAGTCCTTAAATCTAAATATTGAAAATCTTGTTCTTTATTCAATGATAATTTATATGCTATCAGTTTTTCAAATGTTCCATTTAAAAATTATAGTACTAAATAACATTATATACATTATAAGAAATTTAATATATGATAAAATGTTTAATTTAGAGTATACTTAGTCTAAAAATGATTTTGTAAACATATTTACAGAATAATCTACCAGAGAATTACTAAAGGTTTCTAAAGCAATATTTCTAATCTGAGTTTTCCTGCATTTATATATATATATATATATATACATATATATATATATATATATATATATATATATATATATATATATATATGGTGATTCTAAATTGTTTTTACAAATTAAAAGGGGTGATAGTACCCGTCCAAACAAGCAATAATTGCATAAGAACATAGGATCACATTCCACTCTGAGAGGCAGAAAAGAGGAAAATAGAAACACATCAAGAATCTATCACAAATTTACTGTATGCATATTTCCACAGAGAAGAAGCAGCATTTTACTCTTATTGGTTACCAGAGGAAGCCAATCAGAGTAGACATTGTCCTCTAAAAACACAATTAACACATTTGGTCTGACAACAATGCCCACTGTACAACCCCTCGTAGACACCAGCAGAAATTTTCTAGGAACATCTGGGCAGGTATCCTTTGTGATTACCTGGTAAGCCCTTACATCATGCCAGATAGTTTGACTGGTGCAACATACTTTATTTGCTTGGAACAAGTGCTTCCAAAACAGGCTATTCCACTCCCCAAACTTAGAGACATGTGGTTTATGCACGATGGAACCCATCCACATTTTTCCATCACGGTCTGTAACTTTTTGAATTCCACATATCTTGTACGATGATTGGACATAGCAGATCTGTGGCTTGGCCTCCTCTCTCACCGTACCCACTGGATCTTTTCTTCTGGGGGCACATGAAATCTTTAGATTACGAGACGCCTGTGGACTCAACTAAAGATCTCGTTGCTAGAATTTTTGGGGTAAAATTAATGTGGCACCAGGAATTTTTGAGAGTGTGTGCCAGTTGCTCCTTCCTCAGTGTCAAATGTATACAACAACACACTTGGGCAGCATTTTCACTATTTGGTGTGCGGTTTTCACAAAACAATAAATATGATTGTGAAACTTTTGGTTTTATTCATTCTCTTACCCAACACTGTTGAAAGTGTTGGGCAAGCACGGTCAGCTAGGAATTCCTCTTTTCTGCCTCTTAGAGGGGAATGTGACCCTATGTAGTTATTACTTGTCTGGATGGGTACTATCACTGCTTTTAATTTGTGAAAACAGTTTAGAATCATCCTGTATACACATACATGCATGTATACATGCATGCATGCACACACACAGATATATATATATATATATATATATATATATATATATATATATATATATATATATATATATATATATATATATATAAATTCAGTTTCGTGAAATTGAGATTTACTTTGAGATTTTTTATGTTTGAATTTTTCTACTTAGCCTAGCAATTGGAATTTTTGTAATTTTTAAATTAAAGTTTTTGCATTGTTGAAATGAACTGTATTTCTTTAAGACACAGGAATTATGATTATTATTGTTTTTTTTTACTTTTTTTGATGTGTACTGCCAATTGTTAGCCATATTAAATATTTCTTAAACTTGAGATTATTTTTCATACTTAAAAAAAAGAGAAAAATATTCTTATTTGGTCAACCTCCACTTCTTTGGCAATTTCCAAAAGCAGAACTAATTTCAGAGGTTACACTGAAATTATTTACAGACTGCCTTGTAAAAATAATAATAATAAAATATGAACTTATGTTTACCCCGTTTCAAGTCACGGAGGAGAAAGTTTGGATTTTCTTCTGCTTTCAGCAAGACTTGTATTTTGTTGATCTTTCATGAGGTCCAATATTTTAGCTGCTAAATGGCTTTTTTTCAAAAATATTTACCTTCCAGGTTTTAGGATCGGCTAATAAACTAATTATTGGAAGTGAGCAGTGCTTAATCTGTATATTTAAAAGTTAGTGGCTGGAAGCAGGTATATGTTGTTGTTGAACATTAACGAATTTTTGCACAACTTTTAACAAGCTGGGCATGCATAGATTCTTTTTTTTTTTAATAAGACAGTCAATTATTTAAAAAAAAGTTTAATATCTTAAAATTTTAGCTAAAACTCAAAATTAAATGCAAATAACTCAAAATTGTAATTATCTGTTGTAAAAATGAGATGATTGGTTAAAAATCAATGCACATTTCTTCATATATATAGCTTATTCCATTTTTCTATCAAGGTTTGTTATAATGTAACTTTTTAAAGGCTTTAAAAACCTTTCTTAATATTTTATCGGAAACCTTGTTGAATTTAGTTGTTTAAAAATTGTTTGTGATCTTGAAAAGAAAAATGAAAATCTTTTTCATTTATTTAATTGATAGCATGGGTATTAAAATATATTTTAAGATTTCACAGGTAAGGTTTATTTGTAATTTACATTTGAAAAAATTTGTTCAGTAAACATCACATAAGAAACGCATGCAAAGTAAAATGCAATCTTAGAAACAATTTTTACTTTAATTTTAATGAGGAGAAATCTGGCAAATGACCGCTTTTTCTGTTCCAAAACTACATTTAAAAAAAATTTCCCCTTATTTCGTTGTAGAAAAGCATTTTTTTTTTGGTCATAAAAATACCTCAATCTTGTTTGCCATTCATCTTATTTTGTAGATAGTCACAGCATTTAATCTTTTTTTCTTATTTGATATTTGTAAGTTTTTCATTCAGATTGTCAAGTATTTAATGTGCAAATTTCATCTGAGTGCACTTTTAAGAAATCTTGAAAAATTACAAACAGAGCAATGGGAAATATGAGGAAGCTCATAGACTCAAGTCATCAGGTGAATTTTCATGAATTCAATTTGAGTAGTTTCTTTAATAAAGCTTGCCTGTCAAAATGATCTAGATGCTGTTTTTTCTGCAGCAGTGTTTCATGGATAGATTTTCTAGCCCATTGAACCTAGTGTCGATTCCATAAGACAGTTCCAAGTCATGACCTATCCTTGCAAAAGTTTTTTCCTCATATTTTCATTTGAAGCTATTGTTTTATACACTGATACATGGTTTATGAAATAAAAATTGCATTGGATGAAAAAAATTCCAGGATTTCATCATCAGTAGTTTTCCATGCTTTAAAGGATTTATGTTTCTCCTTTAAAAATGCTGATTTAACCTTAAAATCCATACTTTAAATTAGAAAAACTTTGAAATAAATAGGTGATAAGAAGTAAACATAAATGAAAGATGTGTGAACATGAGCTTGCAAAAGAGAGTTTTCAAAATTTTAATTCATAAATAAGAATTAAAGTTATTGCATCTTTGGTACCATGTTAGGATCCAGCCACAAATTCCCCTAAAATCATGATTGTTCATAAAATAGAAGCTTGTAAAATTGAGCATCTACTGTATAAATTGTATACATTTTATGTGTATAACTGTATAAATTTACTGTTTAAATTGCTAGTTTTTATAGATTAATTTATTTCATAGTAATAATTTTTGACTGAAACGCAATTATAATTAGTGAAGAAGACTGAATTTTTTAATTTAATATTAATTTTTTTAATGTAAATTTTATGAATAATTTCTTATTCAATTTAGTGCTTAATATTTTTATATATGTGAAAAAACTTATACTTTTCAAGTTTTTCCTTAAAGATTTGCTTTTAATATATATGCAACTTTTCTTTTTCACTTTAATTAAATTTTCATTTCATTTTATTCATTTAGAAATTATTGGTAAAAAGTTATTTCAATTATGTTTGATATGCTATAAAAATACAATCAAATATGTAATTTTTTGTTTTTTTCATAATTATATTTGTATATTTAAGATGATTATTTATTTTAATCATATAATTGGTTTACTCTAGGAACCATATATTCAATCTATGGAACACCATACAGATTGGGTTAATGATATTGTTTTGTGCTGTGGTGGTAAAAATTGTAAGTTTTTTTATCATGTAATTTTTGATTCTGAAATTGTTATTTTTATCTATACTTATTTCTAGATATTATTTATTTTACTGAGTCAAGCTTAGAATTTTTCTTCTCAATATTGGATTTTACTACTCTATGAGCCAAAAATATTTTTAAAATGAAACTAAATGTTTTCAAAATATATTTTTTTCAAAATGTTTTGTAAATATTTTGAAATTTAAAAATGTGTCAAGAATAGGAGTCAGAATACTATAGTAGTGCATTCTGTTACAAAAAACGCATTATATTTTTATTTCGCTAGTAATATTTGGTTGGCGTGTATGAAGTGTCAGAATTTTAAGTGAATATTAAAATTGCATACTTCTTTCAGAAGTTGTTTATTTAATTAAAATATGCTACATTTACTTCAATATACTTTATCCTGCAAGATTTTAATGCATAATGCATATTTTAAAGAATTATTGATTTTTAGAATCAAATAATTCTGATAAGGAAAATTTTCTAACTGCCTTAATTTTCTTATTGATTAACTCATAAAAACTAATCTGAATGTTTGAAAATAGGAAAATTAGTTGGGGAAAGACCAGGTTGAATCAATTAAGTTTTATAATTTTCATATTGTTATTTTTCAGTCATTTTATTGAATGCTTGAAACTGAGCATTATTGTGGCATTGCTGCCATCTCTACTGATTTTATCAGAAAACTCCTGATTTTTCAGCATTTCTCCTGATTTCCCAATAATGTATGAAAATTTACTGATTTTCGGCAATTTCAACGAAAACTTAAAAACAGCCAAAATTTTGCCAGAAAAAAGGTTTATTGAGTTGTTTTTTAGTAGCTTAAATAGTCAACAGCTGGTTCACATAGGAGTTTAAAGGGACATGGGGATGTCTATTGATCAGACAGAACTCCTGTGTAGAATGCATATATCTACAATATAAATTTAAACTAATTCTAAATCTGTTAGTCTTTATATGTAGATTATTTAATAATAAATGGGTTATTATTTAATTTTTAATTTAACTCAAGAGAAAGAATAGTATATTAATATTTTAAATATTAGAGCTCAATCTAACCCAGTATCCTCAAACATGGCATGACAGTTTGCACACTGGCAATGCATATCTACAAGCATTGAACCTATACACATTTTTGGAGCACTGCCATTTATTTAAATTCCATAACAAAATTACACCTTCAGGCAAAGCCTGCCTTTGTTTTCAATGAAAATTATATTTCTTGGTTATATAAGATAAAATTAATGTATATTATTTAACAAGCAGTTAACATGATTACAACACTGTAACCAGTCAAAACACAGATATATGTTTTTATAAATATGTCCTAACAGTCATACATTCTCAGAATGTATAAGCTAAAGAGTAAAATTATCTTTTTTTGCGGTATTACCATTTTAAACATTTTGTTTCAAGCAAAACTGTTGCTAGTAGTGTCTCCTGATTTTTCCCCTCAAAATCAATAGAATCTATTGATTTTTTTCTTTAAAGTTGGCAGGTATGTTCTGAAGATGTATTGGCCTATGCTGATTAACAAGTGATGGCTATGTAGTTTTCAATTTTTTTCAGTTTCATCTATGTACTAGCAGTATTTTTTAGCTGTAATTGTATGCCAAGTTAGAAAGGAAAATAATGTATAATTTTAGTCTTGTTTCAGCAAGCTATGTTACCATTTATTGATTTTTTTTCACCTTACCAATTTCAGAAAGGTGTCATAATATTGTATGGTTAACTTTCATTATGGTAGCAAACTACCTTATAGATACTGTTCAGTTTATTTCCACCTATGTTTTCAGATCTTTATTTTTTACTTACATTTTTTGTTTTTCATTAATTTCATTTTAAAGAAAACAGTATTCTCAAATATTTAGCTTTTATTAAGTGCAGCTTTTGCAGCATTATTGCTATGTATATATTCATAAAATAATTACATTAATGAGTTAAATTCTTATCCTTACTACTGATCTGACAGTAGAATAGTTAACAATTTTGCCTTTGGTTCAGATCTCACATTTATTTGGCTTGTATATTTTTACTGGTTTATAAACCACTTTAAACTGTAGGTCCTGTTCAAACCTCTTGAGCAAAAATGGCCATTGAGTGAGAATTAATCCAAACAAACAAATCGTTTTTACAACTTTCAAAACAAATGACTAAATTGGAATGCTTAGTTAAATCTTTTGAAAATTTAACTCTGGTAGAGGGGACACTATGACTAAACAAGGTTATGCCAAAAATAAAGCCATAACAAAAATAAGTAGACAAGCATTCACATGTAAAGAAAAGGCAACATTTCATGTGGCTCAACTTAATATCTTAACTCATTTATTTTTGAAATAGTGTTTTTCAAATAATTATAATTTTTCCTTCTTGGTGTTATTCTGCACTGTTACAGAAAAATTTCCTTCATTTCAAATAATGTTTTAAATTAAAATTAACATGTTTTTCCTCTCTTTTTTTTAATGCTTAGGTTTCAAATTTTTTCTCTCAAGATTTTATTAAATACACTTCTCTCTATTTTAATTTTTTTTGAAAACCATATATTTTGCTCTATGATATAAGTGAATTTCTAATTGGGAATCTATTATAAACTTTATATCACTTCATTTTGTTAAATATATTGCAGAACTAAATTTTTTTTACGTAATAATTATATTTTTACTTTATTTATTTTTTATTAAAAAATGAAGCATATGTTAGGATATTGCAAGTAATTTTTAAAATAATAATTTTTCTGCGAGTACATCAAAATGTAATTAAAGTAAGGCATGTCTTGATCATCTTAAAGAATTTGTTTTAAAGAAAAATTATTGCTGTTTTTCTAGAAATTATTAGCAAAACTTTGTTATTAAAAAAGAAGTATATATGATAAAATTGTGAACAAAATAACCACCACATTTTCATCCATTCCTTCATAATTTTGTAAAAAAAGTCATTTTTAGTCTCTTAACAATTATCCAATTTTTATAGAGAAATTACATAAATTCTCAACTATTTTGTGTCTAACATAAAGAATAGATGTATAAAATATATATCAAAATCATGTGTTAAGTATACTTTTTGCTATAATCTTCACTTTCAACATTTGTTATATTAATTTCTGAGTATATATTTTAAGTAAAAATTTTGCTCTATGTTTTATTCAAATAAAGTGATAATTGATTCAATTATTGTCTGGAAAGCAAGCTTGATAGACGAAACTTTGCAAAATAATTGAATCACATCACTAAGAGAATTAACAAAAAATTGATTTTATTTAATGTATTAAAATTTACTGATGAATAAGAAAGTAATTAATGTTAAGTGTTAGTTTCATTGAAGGAATCAATGTATGAGCTTTATTTAATACAAATATTAAGGAATTTTTATATTAAACACAGCTTTTAATTTTGATTTAAAATTAAAATGCTTTTATTTATACATTTGTTAATTTCAAGTCACAGTAGCTTTTGTGTGAACTAATAAAAAAGAAAGAAAATTCTGTTTGCTTTGCCTTCTGGATTTTTAATTTTTACATTTGAATAATAATTCATCTGTATTAAGTAAATCAAGTGACATCTTCAGCATCAGGGTGTTCAATATGGCAATATGGCAGAGAAAATTTCCTCCCCTCAAGATCATTGTCAAAATTGAGGGAATTCGTCCTCTGGTTGTGCCGTCTATTGGAGAAGTCTTTGAGCAAAGACGTACTTTCACCTTCGTGGTGCTCTGATTAAATGAAAGATGCACCCTTCTGGCTTATTTAAACATAGCCATCAGCTAGAAAGCTTGGTTTGTCCAAGTGTCATAACTAACAACAACTACGATTTTTTAGGTGTTTCTATATAGATATTTGAATGAAAGGCATATATTTATATGAAGACTTTATTTTACTTAAAAGCATTCTTAAACAGCACCATTGTTTCTATTATGCTATTTATTTTGTTATATATTGCAAGAAGTGTGCTTGCATGAGCACACACTCTGAAATTGCAACATTCTGGATTCTTAAACTAAAGATTGATAACAATACCATATATTTTGAATTTTTGCACTAATTATTTTCTTTTGTTTTCATAAACTAAACAGATATCCGATAACAGTTTTAAAAATGGTAAAGATTACATTTTGTGAAAAGGCATCAATAATTGTGAATTGGATGCATAATATTTTATTGAATATTTATAATTTTGCATGCTTGTATTTCTTTAAATTGAGTAGTAATCACTTGAATTTGTACAGTGAAAAAAATCAGTTTCATTTTTCCGTATCATGGCCATTCTTTAAAAAGTAGCTTTTGATGTTGTTGTTAATTTTTTTATTTCTTCATCTCAAGAATGTTTCAATACTATTGTGATTATTATAACAGTTGATGATTATTTAAAACAGAAAAAATTCTTTTACTTTAAAACATAATATATTTATATACAAAATATTGTTTTAATGTATGTATTATTACAATCACTGATGTAAAATCGATTATGTTAGAGAATTTATGTTCATTGTGTGTGATTTGTATGAGTTTTAAAAAAAATTGGATTGTATAATTTGTTGTAAGAATGAATTTTCTATATTATGTTTTTTTTCATTGTTACATTCTGAAACATATGTAAATTTATTTGTACTTTATGCAAAATATTATTGTTATATGATTGAAAATTAATTGCTTTAATTTGTATAACTACTAATCAATTTTATGTTAATTCCATTAATGGTTTGTATTAAGTCATACCCACTAGTCAAAATTATTTAAAAATTTATTTTTTAGTGATTTCAGCCTCCAGTGACACAACTGTAAAAGTGTGGAATGCTCATAAAGGATTTTGTATGTCCACTTTGCGAACACATAAGGTAATTTTTTATGTTACAGAATTTAATTTTTATATAATTTTGTATTTATTTGCTAAATTAAAATAATTTTTAAAAAAATTGCATTTTCTTTTAAACTATATAAATTGTAAACGAGAATTTCTTCATTCAATCAATTTTTAAATTAAGTTTTATTAACCATGTGGTAGTTTTAGTATTCACTGTAATAAATAAAATACAATTTTTTTAGCTTGATAAAAGAAGAAAAACATCATAGACAATGATTACAGATTATATAAATGTTAATAAAAAAGTTTAATTTTCATTGATTTAATATTTGAATACTATGTGTTTGCAAATACAAAGCTTTAATACAAAATTTTAACAGTGATGGGGAACAAAAAAAATGATATATTGAATTAGTAATTTTTGGATTGACCATTTTAAATTTACCTTTTGTTTTCTGTAAATTATAATTATTATAAAACTGACATTCATCTGAAAACGCACACACACAAAAGCCTATAAGTTACCCTTTTTAAATAATCTCTGAATAATAATAAACAATAATAATATTTCTATACATAATAAAGTTTATTCATATTATTTATGTTGTGTAAAATAAATAACAGGTGGCATTGGAAACTTTTGTAACATGGCTGATGTATTTCAACTATAACCAGTTTTGTCCAATAATGTTCAAAAATGAATTCATTCCCTCAGAAAGATATTAAACTTATATAGCGTCATTTCACATTTTATTTCGATCTGAGCTTCTCGCTGTCTTGTTCTTAAAATATTGAAGTTCACACACATATTTTGCAATGTGAAAGCAAAATCGTCTAATTTACACAGCAGATTTTAAACTAAATGTTTTAGAGAAGGCAAATGAAAAAATGGCAACTAATGTGCTAATGTAAAATGAAAAGTAAAGCATGTGCATTACAAAATAAAAAATGTATCCAATGGGCAGTTTGAAAATAAACCACTTCTTTCATTTACTTATTAACAAAATTAATATATTTTATTTTAAAAAATTTATAATGACTAATATGTAAATATAAGTAATTTTTAATAACTTTCTGATAAGTTATAAAAAACTAAAAACAATAAGTTTTATAAGGAACATGTTAGAATTATTTCTCTTTGCTATTGATTATATTCTTTCATCTCTGTTTAGCACACTTGGATATGACGGCTCTTTGTCTAAATGGGATCCAATGGGATTTTTTTTCTTAAGAAATGTTTTCTGTACAATTTTTATTACATTTTTAATCATACTGTTCTTATATTTTGGATTTTTTGGTGAAAACATTGCAGATTATATGCTGTTATGGATTATTCAAAACTCTTGTGGATAATATAAAGGATGAAAAAAAGGCATTTTAGATTAGATTTAGCTTTAAAGTAGGGTAGTCCTAAAAAACCTAGAATTGTGACTAAGGGCTTGTTGTGCTATATCCTAAAAGAAAGTCTTTGTTTAAAGAGACCAGTACCTGAAGTAAATATTTAACAGGAATGTCTTGCAGCTTTCAAAGTTTAATTAATAGCTGTACCAGGCATTTAAATCTTTGTTCGTAAAAAGTTTCACATTCATATAGAATATATATTAAAGTTTCCTCTATATATTGGTAACCCCTGCAAGTGGTATAATCTAATATTCCCATTATGGTGAGATGTTTCTTAAGGTAGTAGAAGATCCTCTTCTCTCCTTAAACCATTTCTACTGAGTTTCAATAACTTTTCGTGTTTTATTAGGACATTTAATGTTCAATAACTTTGCTTGTCTTTGATTATTGGCATTATACCAATTCAAAAACTGTTGTTTCCTGAAGAGGTAATACACTGTCTCTGATCAGTGTTTCTGAAATATTAAGCTCTGGTTTGGGACCAGAAAAATGGGATGTTGATCCAACCCTCATCAGCTAACTGATTACCAGGAACATAAGAGTGCCCACACTCCCACATTAGGATGAGAGATTATTTTTAGCTAATTTGCACAGAGTAAGGTAATATTCCCAGACAAGATAAGTTTAAGTAAACTTCTTGAAAAACCTGTAATGCAGCTTGATTTTTGGAACAGATAACTATTCTTTTGGGAAAATAGCCTCTGTCCAAACATATTCTGCTGCACATGAGAAGGAAAAAAACTGTTTTTGTACAGTTGTATATTTTCTCAAAGGGAATGGCAAGTTTGTGCCATTAGCTGGATAGAAAATATCAGTCCAGTGTTGGAATTCATATTTGAGCCATCAGTATACCAACTCTTTAAAGCTAATCCATCCTCTATTTCATGATCAAGGAAACAATTTTAAATCAGCCAAACAGTTCTCTGAATACTTGTGACAGGTTACCCAATAGTTATGATCCTCACTGAAAATTAATAATCCCTACTGGAATCAAAGACCATTATCTCCATAAGTAGGACATCTATTATTATTGGATAACAATTTTAAATAAATGTGGTTACTCCTAGCTTTAATTAAATGACAGCTATCACTAGTTTTTTTTCAGGGAGCTTCATGTTAATGGGCTATATTCTTATTTACCAAAAACTTGTGCTCTGCTCTCCATCTAATCCAGAAAAGTTCAATTATAGTGGTGTTACCAAAGTTCAAATGAGTTTTATCCAATTGCAGTACACTTTTGTTTGAAAATCAGTTGTCATTTATCCTGAAACCAGATGATAAATGTATGTTACTCTAAAGATCATAAGTTGCATGTAATCTATTCTAAAATATCACTAAATGTCACACATTAATAGGTGAAAGCATCTTGATCTAGGCAAAGATTTCATTTGAATTTCTTGCACATCTACTCGTGTACAAACGAAGCTGAATGATAGCTGCTGACATTTTCTTGAAGTCTTAGACACTATTACGAGATTTTATGCTGCAAGCTTTTCAATTTAATTTGAAGAAAACATGTTAAGCTGATAGTTTTGAAAGATTTTGCTTCATAGTAATTAATTTTTCCTAATTTAGCTGTAAAAATTTCTTTTGTATGCCTTCAAACAATAGATATATGGCCAAAGCTTACACATACTCTGAAAATCTTAGAAAGAATTGGTGTAATGTGTTGGACTCTCCTTCAATAAGTAGAGCTTGTACTGTACAAGATCCATTCCTGGTGATTCTTTTTATTTTTTGTCTAATAGTGAGGACAACAAGCTAAATGACTATTTTCCTTCATCTTCAGGATCAGAAAGTGTGAAATATGGCATTACATTTAAATTTTGTATTTTCTTTTTTGTTTTGTAAAAGTAAACAAATAGAATTTAAAGTATTGCTCTTCTTTTTGCCTATACACCACATAATTGCATGCACCTGTGTGAAAACTATTGGCACAGGGGAGCAAATAAGTTGTTCTCAGCAAGTAAGAGACAACAATGTTGATGTTAGATAGTATTCATAGATGTTGACTAAAATAAAGATCTAGTTCAACGAAAATTTATAATAATCCAGTTCAGTCAGGATTAGATGTAATATTTAGATTTATGTGTGTGAAGTAAAGAGTAATCACCAATGAATTGTCTGATGCAATTAGTGGGGCGATTTTAATTGATTCTTTTTCTATTTGTCTCTCTCTTTTAAATTATATAAAATTCACTGAATATTAATATTTAAATATAAAATTTTTAAGTTAAAATTTACTTTCCATATCTTGTGTAGTAAAAGTTGCTTATTATTATTCCAGTAAAAAGGAATGAATTTGTTTATCATTGAAATAAAGTTTGAAGTAAATAATTAAATATGGCTGATAAAAAGTTTCTTTTTACTAACCAGTATTCTGGAAAAGCCTACATAGATTGGCATTTGTGTGGTTAAGAAAAAAAACTTAGTAATTTTGTGGAAGAGTTTTAATCATTATAACCTTTTGTAATATTTCAATATTGTATTGAGGGGTAATTTGATCCTATTGAAGATAGAATAGATTCTTTTTATTTTAAATTTCTTTCAAATAGACAAATTTGTTTAATGCTTATGAAAGTAGTTAATTTGCTTTTACTTTCTCATGGTAATGCATCTGTTGAACATGGATTTCCTGTGAACAAAAATTTGATGTTAGGAAATTTAAATAATCTATATATTTGGCTAAGTGCATCATTGATCATTATGTCTGAAACATAGGTGTCAACATTTTAATAATTAGTGAAGAGCTACTTTGTTTTACTGCTGGTACCAGGAAGAAGTATAAATTATTCTTAGATAAATTAAAACAGCAAAAAAGATATATATATATATATGTATATATATATATATATATATATATATATATATATATATATATATATATATATATATAACAGAAGGAAAGCAAAAAGCATTTCTTGAAAAAAAATGAACTGAAAATCAAAATGAAATGTTTAGAAGATGCAGATTTTCAAGTTTACAAGTGTCAATTTTAATTGCTGAAGAAGCTGAAATAACTGGTAAGTTAACATTAATTGCAAAATCAAACAATTGTTGCTGGGGCACTTCAGAGAAGTAGTAATTATTACTCTGTATTAAAATGAATTAAAAGACAAATCTTTGAATATTGAAAGTTAGCATTTTTTAATTGCAATATTGTGCCTGTATAAATAAAGAAAAAATATGAAACAATATTGAATGGTTAAAGAAAAAGGAAAGTTAAGAATATGAATGTGAAATTGTATTGTTTTAAAAGACTTAGAAAGTAAACAGAAGGCAAAGTTAAAATTGCTTTTATTAATTAGTAATTGAGGGAAAAAGTCATCAGGGAAACTTAATCTGATAGTTGCATTGCTTTTATTTGGAATAAGTATATTAACCCTTTAACTTTCAAGTTATTTTGATGATTTCAGTACACAAATTGTCACTTTGAACAAAAGAACTTCTAACATCTAACCTTTGAAATCTTCAGTAAAATGCTCCCGTTTATTGAATTGAGAGCACATTAACTTTTCCTGAGATATAGTCGGGTTTGACAAAGAGATGAATCTCAAATAAATGTCTCCCGATATATATTCGGGTGTAACAATACAATGCACTAAAAAAAATTACCCCGAGTAATGCTCGTGTGCGACATTTTAGGACACCAGTTCTGTGCCCAAGATTATCTCGGGCATGACAGTTAAGAGGTTAATTTAAAAAGAGGTTGTTATAGACATCTTGAAAAACTCAATAAATTAATAGATAATAATCTAATGATTTAAAAACCCAAAAATTATCCATTATTTTATATACTGTATAATTCAGTAATGTAAAGAATATTGATTATTTAAATACAATTTTTTCTGTTATTATTCTATTATAATATCTGCTGTAAATTCATTGAAGGCTTTTGAAATCATAAATATAATTCTAATTTAAATAAAAGGTATTCATATTAATTTTTAGTTTTATTATTTACAAATATAATTGAAAAATTTTGCATAAACATAATTATGTACATTAAGAGGAATTTTTAAGATAAAAAAATTATTTAACATGAATCTCGATAAATGCTGGACATTTTTTATTTGACTCTTGGAAAACTCCTTGAAATTGATTCTTGGAAATCTGTTTTAGAAAGGAGGCGCAAATCTAATAATGAGTAAGTTTTTGATCCAGAAGTAGATAGCGTCATTAATTTTCTTTTTAACAAGACATAATCGAATGGTTTCAGTAGGTACCTTATCAAAAGAACCTTTAATACAAAAAAAAAAAAAAACAGCTAAAGCAAATTCCACAGCTTTAAAGTTCTCCAAAATGATAAACAGGCAGCAAATTGTTCTGTCAGTGGATTTGCCTGCTTGATATGTGTATTGAGAGTTAGTGGATTATCAATAAACCATACTTCTCTGATGTATCTATCAGCTTTTGAATTTCATTTAAAAGAAAACATTTTAAGCTGATATTTTTGAAATATTTAGCTTCATAGTAATTATCTTTTCTTCTAATTTAGCACAAAAAATTTGTATGCCTCCAAACAATAGGTATATGGCCAAAGCTTATACATACTCTTAAAATTTTACAAAGAATTGGGGTAATGTGCTGGTTTCCTTATAAAAGTAGAGCTTGTACAATGCAAGATCCATTCCTGGTGAATTATACGATGGCATCTAATGGCAAAATTATAACTTATGATAAAAAAAATGGGCATGCTGTAACCCATTTTTTATCATAAGTTATAATTTTTTTTATCAACATTCTATTTAATTCTCCATAATTTGATGTAGAGAATGTAAAGGCGAGGTTCCAATTACTTTTTTAAAATCGGGAAAGTGAACTCTGAACAATTCAACCAGTGTCTGCCTCCCGTATGCTACAAATTTACGATTTGGAATTTTAAGGATATTTAGTCATTATTTTAATAAGTCTTTTGCAGTAGCAGACATAGTGTTTAGGTCATGACGGTAATTTTTCCAGGAATTTATTTTAGAATTCCTGATAGTTTTAACGGAATTGGTCAGTGTAAGTTTATATTTCTGCCACTATCTATTTTTCTTAGCATTCTTAATGAACTACCTACATTGTCTTTATAATTTACTTTGCTCCTTAGACCACCAACTAATTAAACTTAGCAAGCAAGCTTTACTGATTCTACAATTTTTATAGTATTCATGGAGAATGGGATGTTGCAACTCATTAGCTTCCAAATCATGGTACTGAAGATAACTTACTGAAGTCACTATCTCTGACCAGGACTTCCAGGCATTTTTTGTTAGAACTTGCATTGGTGTTTTTTTTGCGATCCTACCTACCACCTCTGTTCTGTTTGCCTTTGAAACAGAAAAGCTAATGTATTGGTGGTCAGATAAGCTTTATTTATCAAACACTTTCAAATCACAAACCTTTGGACAATGATTTTTGATGAGGACCTTATCCCTCTTTATTAGGACCTCCAACTGTATAGAGTTGACTTTCCGTTTGGGATGTTTGATGGAATGAAATCCATCCTTCACAATGGCTGTATAAAACATTTAATATCCTGAACAAAAGTCCCAGGAAGATGGTCCTCCCTTGGCTTCTTTAAAGCTGAAGGGATAAGGGGTTGAAACCTCAGACCTAAGTCTTTTTGTTCCTCCTGCCTTATGAACAGTCTGATCCTACTGCTTTTACTTTTTATGATGTCTTAAATTGCAACTTTCAATTTTTGTGGGAACTACCAACCACCAAACTGTGGTCTCTGTGTGCTCCTTAGTGGCAAATCTACTTCATCCAACAAGATTACTGATGGTCTTTTTTGTGCCAGGATTCTGTTCCTTTGGAACTATATTATTGGCTGATTGATTATTACCAGAAGGTGCAACTGATGCTTTAGTATTATTTTTTTGATGTCATCCATTATATTTACCTGAGAACTGAAAGGAGTATTACCTTCACCACCAGCAGTCACTCAGCGCATGTTGGAAGCAAACATCTAACTAGGTCTTGCCTAGTTCTCTGAGGGACCTGTTCATGACACCATAACCCTGGTGCCATCGGCACTGTCCCTAATTCTTTGGATTTGGTTACCTTTCTGCATTAGCTATCACAGCTGCCTTCACACCATAGGTGACCCTTACCAGGAGCCGAAAACAAGTTTAAGTTCTAGAAGTACATCGCCTGTTCTACATATGTATATCCTCATTCCACTTTAAAGTTTCAGAATGAAATTTTGAGATTATTTATAATTCATCATTTTTTTTCTGAAAAATTATCTGCTCTTTAAAAAAGTAATATCCAAAAATTGTTTCAAGTATCTATAAATGTATGTCAAATAAAGTATATTTAAAAAAAAATTTATCATTGCTGCATTATGAAAAAAAATTAAAATTATGCTTTAAATTGAAACCATTTCACTTAATTAACAGTTTCCTATTGAATGATACATACACATATATGATTTTAAGTAAACTTTATTTGCTCATTTCTGAAAATATTTCATTATCCATGGGTGACTTACAATATATACTTTGAATACCACTGTATCAAAGCTTGAAAATGACTTTTGTTTCAGAAAAATTAACTTGGCTTTAGATGTAGATTTTTCTTGTAATTTTCTTTCAAAATTTGCATTTATTTTTAATTTTGTGTTATCTTAAGAATAATTAAAACTTATATTTTATAAATTAATTATCTGAAATTTTTTTAAACAAAGCAGTTTTCTTTTTTGCACTCTGATATTTATGAATTGTACTAACTTTTTATGCAAGTAATTATGTTGGAGTGTCTACAGATTGTGTTCTTAGTGGTAAAGAGAGCAAAATTTGAACTTCTGCTGCTGTACTTCTGATAAGAATCAGCTGCATCTCTGATGGAGAAAATTGAAATTCTATGATAATATAATTGGATATGATGTGTGCCGCAAGTGCTTTTTGCAGTATGAACTTATAGACATTTTCAAATTGTTGCAAACAAAGAAATAAATATTATGCACAAATTTCTTGATTCTTAATGTGTAAAAATGTTCAAATATTTATAAAATATCTATTTTTTTGTATCCGACTAAATTTCAACTCAATTCTTATTTGATTAAGGGCTTAAAGATTGCTTTAAAGATATAACAAAGTTTTATATGTACAATTAAAGAACATGTATTTTTAATTTGTTTAAAAGTCAAAAGTATTTTGATAGCATCAATATTTTGATATAATTTTTAATTAAATTTCATACTTATGTCTGAAATGGATATGGTGCAAGCAATTAAACTCGCATGTAACTTTGTAATTCTCCTGTAACTTTGATTTGTACCTAACTTTAATTTTGTGTTATAACTTTTGATAAATTTAATTTAGCTTTTTTGATTATGCTTTATTTTCCCCTCTTATCCGAACATTTCACTGACCAAGTAGTCTAAAATGAGCTTTGAACAAGTGCTCCTATGAAACTTAAATTTTTTTAGTACTGCTCTCAGCTGATTTTTATCTTACAGTGTAAAATGTTTATCTTACAGTACTAAGGCAGATAAAATTTCTGGGAAATTGACTTTCTAGAACAGTGCTGTTGTGTCATGATGGGAAGGGTGATGGAATTTTATTGTCAAAGAAGACATTAGCTTTCTCCCCCAAGAAAAAGCCGAGATGGCAGCCAAATAGTCAGCACCTATGTCTTTGGTTCCACAGTTCGTGGGTTCGAATTTCACCTTGGGCATGGATGTTTGTAGTGGTTCGGAATCCACTTTAAGCCATAGGTCCCGGTCTAATTATCCTTCGTGTGCGAAAAATTACCGTTGAGCGACAAACAAACCCCCAAGAAAAAGTAAAGGAAACTAAAACAAATTTCTTGGAAATAATCTGTGTTAGATTCTTAGCTAATATTGTTGGAAAAATCCCCTCTGCTTTTTTTAAATCTTACATTCATTTATTTCTTTTCAAAATAACCAATTTAAGATTGAAATATTACATACTATTCTCTTATTACCTTGTTGAATTATATTATTTATTATGGTTTTAAAATACGGCTATCATTGCTGTTACATTCAGAGGAAATTAATAAAAAATTCCTGGAAATATTAGCTTAGGAAATTTCAACATTATGTAAAAATGAATATTTGAACTGTAAAAACTGATATTAAAAAAGAAAAAAATGTTTAGTCGAAAATAATTGTATTTTGAGAAAATAATAGTATTTGTTAGTGTAGACATTTGAAAGTCTTCGAATTTTGTGTGCTCACAACTGGTAGCAAAAACATTCTGAAAAATCAAAATAACTATACAAATGCTGACTAGCGCACAAAAATTTTACATTTAAATGCAATCTGTAAACTCGCTTTAAAAATATTTTTCTTTTAATAATTGATGTGTGCTGCTAAATTCTTGAACTAAGATACTATAATTGGTAAATTTTTTGAAAGTTATTGAATCTACTTAAAATGTGTGATTTTTCTTGTAAAGATATACAGTTTAAAATTCAGATAATTCATTTTTCATTATTCTATATGTTTTGTTTAACACTGAATTTTTCTTGCATTTAAGTAAGTTAGGTGAATTTATTAGCAGTAAAAATAATAATTATAATAATAATATCAAAGGAATATCACATGAATGATATTCGATTGTAATTAGAAGAAAGTGATCTAACTAATCTTGTCTAATATTTTAGAGGTATTTATTTTAATAAATGCAAATTAAATTGATGTATAAAATCATTTTCAAGATCATTTATTTTATTAATACTGAATAGTGTTATTGTGTTATATTAACTGCTTTATAAACACTGTTCATTTAAATTTTTTTATGTAACACACATCTCCTCAAAATATATATTAAAATTTTTATTTGGAGTTATTTAAAAGATTTTAGGCTTGGTGTAAAATTTCAAAATGAACACACAAACACTTTGTTAAAGATAAGTGCCACCAATGAAAATAAAAGAGCAAATCCAACCATGAAAATGTACTTCAAGAAATCATAATTTTTTGGACATTTTTTGTCAAGCATGCTGCAATTGCCCCTACCATTGACAAGGAAAGTTTGAAGATAATAAAATATTAGTCATGAAAAATAACTAAATGACGTTTTGACATCTTAAAAAAACGTAATTACTAATGAAGCAGGTGTAAGATATAAAAATATCTAATTTTTAACTAATAACTAGCTATACTGAACAAAATGTGCATTCCAGATAATTTGTGAAAAGTGCAGTGGAAGCTTAGATGTGAAATTTTTTTTGTCATGTTTTATAAAGATAATTGTGATAATAACACACAATATTAATCATGAATTTTGAAATTTTAATAATTTATATTCCTAGATGTTACATTTTTATTATTATTTAATAATAATAAAAATGTAACATCAAAAGTTTAAGAGGAAAAGTTGATTGCTCAGTAGATATGGAGCAGACTTACATAAATAATTCAAAATACACATCTGTTCAATAATCTATGGATCAAAGGGAAAAGTTATCTGATTTATAAACTCATAACATACTGTAAAGAGTATTTGTGCGAGGAAAATTTAATATAGTTGTTTATTGTGGAAAAATTCATTTCGGGAATATTTGTCTCCCATTACTTTTTGGTTTCATGTTTTTGTATTATTATTTTTGTTATATTATTATTAAAATTATAACAAAATATTTTATATTTTTGTTAAAAAGTGACCATGTGAAGATATTGGAATTTTTTCATGTGTGGTTTATGAAAAGTATAAATCCTGGTATATATTGATATAAATGAATGCATAAAAAATATTGCATTTGAATTTTTTTGGTAGTAACTAAGAACAGAACTGTAAGAATACATTATTGGATTTAAAAAAAAACATTTTTAACAACAGTATGATAAATACACCAAATATAAAATAATATGAATTTTACTTTTCTACTAACTAAATGCTTAGCAAGATAATTTTGCATTTAGGATTATGTTAAAGCATTAGCATATGCTAAGGATCGTGAACAAGTAGCTTCAGCTGGATTGGATCGTGCTATATTTTTATGGGATGTGAACACTTTGACTGCTTTAACTGCATCTAATAACACTGTCACAAGTGAGTACCATTTAGCCTCCTGTTTCAAATCTAGTATTTGACTGATATGATTATATACATCTGATCATATTAAATGAATAGCTTTCCAAATCTTTTGACAAAAGTATTCATAACTTTTTAAAAATATATAAATTAGAATTGTAATTTCTAGCCTTTTAAAAGTATGTAAAGGATGTAAATCATTTAATGGGTCAGGTTTATTTTTATTGAATATTCTATAAGAGATGTTTATAGCTTTCTTAGCTGAATTTAAATTTGAATATTTTCATTAATAAGTTTTTCATATAAAATACTGTTAATCAATTTGAGAAACATAATTTAAAAATAAATTATTTTATTGCCATAACCCATTGTATGCATTAACTCTTGTAAATTTCATAAAAAAAATAATGAATTAGTATATATTAAAAGGTTTAGTGGTTCTTTATATTAAATAATTTAAAAAGCTATTTATGAATATTTTAATTATAATTTATGGCTGTGTTTTTCTGTGTTAAATTGGTGTGAATTATGATTAGACTGCTTCCTGAAAGAGGTTTGTGCTTATAATTTAGAGTTGATTTATATAGAAGTATACTATATGGCAATTTTGTTAAGTTCTTGTCATTATTAGTACTAGTGAAAGCGATTTAATTTTCTTTGTCAATTTCTAATATGCAAGTTATGGCAATTTTAATAGAACAGTTAAGAGAGGGTGATTATATCACTGACACAAAAACGTATATATTACACATAACTGTATTTTGGAGGGTTTTTCAGTAATCTATTATAAATATATTTTTCAATGTATTTTATTTCCAACCTGAAATAAAAAGTACTTGTAAAATGTACATATATATGGTGATCATATTGCCTACTAGATCCTTTCAATATACTTGCACTTTTTTATTTAAAGTTGAAATGTTGTAGGAAAATTTTCTATTTCAAATGTTATTTATAAAAAGGATTATGTCATCATTTAAAAAAAAAAGATTAACTCCCTTTTATAATAGATTGAGATGCTTTATATTGATTATAAATTTTCAAGCTATTGGGTTATCTTGTAGGGAAAAAAAGAACAGGGTACTATATATCTTATAATTAATGAGACACTATATAGTTAGTTACTTAGCATATAAAACTTGCATATTCTAATTGTCAGCTCCTCAACATTAATCCAGACAATTTCTTTTTGATGTACAGTGCATTGATATGATTATATAATTTGCAAAAATCAGTGCTATAATAAGTTTAATAATTTAAGAGAGTGCTTTAAAATTTATTAATAAATGCTAATGTACTGTTATTTTAAGCCTCCTAATTTAGTTTAGCTTCCTAGTCCTAGTTTTGTTTTGGTTTTCTTGAATAGCTTCCTATGTGCACTTTAGTTTTTATAAATCAGATTATGGAATTCAGGAAATATTTAGTTTCATTTAACAGATATTTTAAAAATTTCTTTAATTTATAAAACAAAAATAAATGTGTGTAATTTGAAATATCGATTTGTGTTTAGGTAATTGCTATGTTTTAAATAAAATTATGTGACAATCTTAACTGTAAAATGTGAAAAATGTTTATTGAACCTGCTGTATTCTAACATCTTTGCTGATATTTATAAGATTATTTATGAATATTTTATTTTAGTTTAATTTCGTATTGTGTCTTCAAAGAGATCAATAATTTTGTATTATCTTGTATATTTATTCATATGCAGCTATGAAAATTATTTTGTTGTATATTTAAAAAATATGAATTGATATTAAGTTTGTATTTTAAATAGTAAAACGTGAATGTTCAAGAAAAAATTATAAGCTGATTGTTTGCTATATTTTTTTAAATCTTGGCTTTTATTTATGGAGTAAGTTAATAAAGTATTCAGAAAGAAAGCATATATTATATGCAATATAAAAGTTCAGTGATGCTATCAATACATTTATTTGAATTAGTGTCTGAATTTTTTTTATTATGTAACCGCTATTGATCAATATTATGTACTGAAATTGGCTGTTTTTTTTTTTATCTAACTAGATGAGAATTTACATAAATTGTAAAACTATGTATCAAAAATCTTTATTTGTTTTATTTTCTCACATTTCTTCTTTACTGTGATATTTTATAAAAGCTGTATGTATGTATTTATATACATATATATATATATATATATATATATATATATATATATATATATATATATATATATATATATATATATATATATATACAGTTTGTCCACTAAAGTCCCTTGCCACCCTCTTAACTTCGGAACGACTGCTACTATATTTATAAAAGTGGTGTCTAGGTATAGTAAAGTAGCCATGCACTACTGAATAAAACAGACTACTGCACCACCTGGTGCAAAACTGCGGAGTTAGTGTTCCTATCTCAAAAACGGAAAAAGATAGAGAGAAAAAGTGAAGTACAGAGTTGTAGAACATCCTCTATTTAGTATGAAAAGATACCTTGTAGGCATTAATGTGAAGAATACAACAGTTAAAATGCATATTTGTTGTTTCGTGCTGTGACATGACAAAACGATCTAAGAAAGGGGGAAAAAATAGTTATAACTATATACTTTATTTAAGGTGTTGAAACTTCTCATCGTCAGCTGCACTGCTTAAAATTAATTTAAAATTAGGGTGGTTCCAAAAGAACCTAGCACAGCGACCATAGGTCTATTGTACTAAGCTGCACTGCTTATTTGGATCCGCACTTGAAGATCACGATGGATACGTTGGAACAAGCGACCGTAATGTGTCGTTTAAGGTCCTGCAATTTCTGTGGAGGGGTGGTATGGACATGTTGTTTCAACTATCCCCATACAAAAAAGTCCAGTGGAATTAGATAAGGAGAACGTGGAGGCCTTTCTTCGAAACCGCCATACCCTAGTATTTGGTTGCCAAATTTCTTGACGAGGTTCTGCTTCACTGGAGATGTCTTATGAGCAGGCGCGCCATCATGTTTAAAATATAGATTCTTAAGATTAAATAATGGCAGGTTCTCCACAAAATTGGGTATCACCTTCTGTAGCAATTGTAAATATTGTGCACCTGTTAACGTCCCATTGTAAAATATTGGGCCTGTCAGATTGTTATTGTAAATTGCACACCAAACGTTAATAGCATACAGCATTTGATGTCAAACGTCGACGAAAAATTTAAGATTTTCCAGCACCCAGTAATGGATGCTTTGCCTATTTTACATGCCATTCCATGAAAAGCATGCTTGTTCCGTCCACATTATATCTGCCAAGAATGTTAGCTGGACCTGTATCTGATTCATGACGAAGTTGCACCATGCATAGCGTCACTTGGCATCCCTGTTTACTAAAACCTGTTCAGGCGTTGGTCAGTATGGATAACCTCCTGATTTGCTTAGGATTTTCCAAACCTAACTTTTGGAGAGACCGCAGTGTTGACTGAACTCTCTTGCGCTGCATTTCGGATATGTGAGGGCATATGCTAATACCTCATTCGATTGAACTTGCCGTCTTACCTTAGCTGGTTTGCCAGATCGAGGTGGACTTGTAACGCAACCTGTCTCCTTAAGCGTTTTGCAACAGTTAGGATGATTTGATGAGAAGGATGCCGGCCTGCAGGGTAATGTTGATGGTACAACCTTGCTACTGATCCTGGCTTGCCTCGACATTCACCGTACAGTAAAACCATCTCACAATACTCAGTTTTGGAATACGCTGAGTATTCCATGACCATGAGCATCAATATACAATAGCCCCTAGAAGATGTCTTTTTTTTAATAGCTGTCTCAGGTGAACAGGTGTGACGTTTCTTTTGTATTTGCATACTTCATACAAATTGTTGGAATTATTTTTAATACATCCGTTCTTCCCATTTCAAAATAAAAGTGAAAAATGTAATCACGAAAACGGTTTTTTGTTTTTTCAAGTATGCACACGTACGATGTGCCATGTCACAGCACGTAACAACAAATGCGCGTTTTAACCATTATATTCTTCCCATTAATGCCTACAAGGTATCTTTTCATACTAAATCGAGAATTCTCTACAACTTGGTAAATCACTTTTTTTACCTATCTTGTTCCGTTTTCGAGATACGAATGCTAACTCCACAATTTTCCACTAGGTGGCGCGGTAGGTGCTTTCATTCAGTAGCGCACGGCTACTTTACTATACCTAGACTCCACTTTTATGAATATAGCAGCAGCTGTTCCGAAGTTAATACTTGTGTATAGTCTATGGATTATATTAAAATTTCAAATTTTTCATTCCATATATTATATGTCATCATAGATAAGTTTAGAAGAAACTTTCTCCATCAGAGATGCTTAATATTTTGTTTTGTAAGAAATGCTGTTTATGTTCTGTAAAATGAATAACAGCTATGAAAGCTTTCACAACTCAATTGACATATTTTATCTATATCTGTGTGTCATCTCATTTTCAAGAACAAATCTAGTCCTTTGGCAGGATATTTTACAGTTACCGTTTGCTAGTATAATTTCACATTCTGTCTTGATCTGTGCTGTTTCATCAAATATTCAAGTTCATGTATTTTCATGCTGGAACAAAAGTGTAAGGTACACATCAAATTTTAAACTAAAAGTTATATAGAAGGCATACAAAATAGCAACAAGTATGTTAATGTAAGGTAAACATAAAACATGCTCAATGTGAAAGCTAAAATGTATCCAATGGGCAATTTGAAAATAATAGATTTCTTTCATTTTATATATTAACAAAACAAATACATTTTTTTAAAGTAAACATTGCCTTTTTGTTTTAAAAAGTTATTAAAAATTAAAAAATGGTAAGTTTTACTAGAATTTTCTTAAGATTATTGCTCTTCACAATAGATCAGTGCCTTCATCTCAGGTTTATCACACTTGGTGATGAGATTTCTTAATATAGGATCTAACCAGATGTTTTGCATAAGAAATACTTTTTCTATACAATCTATTTTGAATCATACTGTTTATTTTATATTTTTATTTTATGTTGCTTTACATTACTATCAGTATATATTTTGGATTATTCACTATAAAAGTTCAACAGATTATACTATGCTGCAGATTGCACACTATTTTTTTTAATTAAAAAACACCTGTATATATATATATATTATGCTGTTCTAGATTATATACATCCAAATTTATTAATTCTTTAATCTGGTTGTAAAAAGGTTGATTAAATTTTCTAGTATAACACTTATCTGCCTGTAGAAAATTTCACATGGGATGATCTCTGTTTAAAGAATTCAAGTCATTGTTACTATACTGTAATTTTATAATTTAAAATAGTGTTTTAACCATCATGTACACAACAAAATAGCAAAAATAGGAAAAACTTTATTATCACAGCAATTTACAAAAATAATACTAATTTTGATTTATTTATAAACTTTAATAATTATAAATAAAATTACTACTCTTGTCCCAAATAAGGTAAATGACCTCATTGTTATACTCAATGATAAAATAAAGATTTGACCATTTTTTTTAAAAGTTCTCTTCCTTCATTTTTTTTATTTTCTTATTTTTATTTTGGTTTACCATTATGCTTTCATTGAAAGAGCATTGAAGTTTCTGAATTTCAAAATGTATAATGAACTCAAGTAGTTTAGTTTAAAATCTACTTTACAAAACTTGGTTTTAATTATAAATAGGATGCTTAAAATCACTTGTTACAAAATTCATTTAAGGATATTAATAGACATTGTCACATTAAAATTTTCTAATTATCAGAATTGTTATAATCCAATTTCACTGAAAATGGTTACAATTTAAGAAAAGATTAGGAAGTAATATAAAATTATATATATATATATATATATATATATATATATATATATATATATATATATATATATATATATATATATATATGATTCTTATAAAGTTACACACATACTTATTTTATTTAACAGAGTGAATTCAAATGTATTTAAGATATACTGTATATTAAATTATTTCTTTTTATTATTTCATTATTGAAAAATATCTTTCATGTAAACAATGTTGGAAGCAAAATGTATGGGTTTATGTATATTGGGACAAATATCTCTATGTTATTCTCTCTAACAGTTCCTATTGCTATTAATCTTGTTTTTCACATTAGTTTCTTTTGCCATAACTGATAATTTCCAGCATTACAGATCTGAAGAATATTTCTTTTTTGTATTTGTAATTTATTTTTATCTACAGGTTAGTCTCTGTTGTGATAAATTTTTTATTTCTCTAGTAATGTAATTTTTAATGTAATTAAAGATTTTTATAATGTAGAATTACGGCATCCAGAAATTGATTAAAAATTGTTTTCTTAAAATAATCTTTGGATGATTCTGATGGAAAATTAGAATGGTGAGTCTTATCTTGTTTGTGTCAAGAGAACAAATTTATATTTGTTTATTATTTGCCTTGAAACATTTACCGATTTTTGAAATTCTCAATTATTTCTGATGTTCTCAAATTATTTCATGTTCTCATAATGTATTGTTACACAGCTGAACAAAAACGATGAGATCATTAAAATAGATTGTAAAATCTTTGATAAGACAAGTATTCATCATCATTCATGGCGCGCCAGCCCAGGATGGGCCAAGGCCTTCTGAACAAGTTTCTTCCAGCCACTTCTACTGACAGCCAAACTCCTCCAATTTTTTGTTCCAAGGACCCTACAGTCTTCTTTGACTGCATCCACACATCTCAGCTTTGGTCTTCTTCTTACGCTGATGGGTTTTGCAAAAAAAAAAAAAATTCCCTTAGTGTTTTATTGTCCTTCATTCTTATAACATGTCCAACCCAATTGAGAAGGCTTACTTTAATGTGATGTACAACGTCTGGCTCCTTTTACATTTGATAGATTTAAGAGAAATATTAGAGAAAATATTTTTTCCATCAAAAATTAAGTATTGACAACTGAAATCCTCATCATGTAGGTATCCTTATAATGTGAAAAATGTGGGAGCATCTTTTGGGATACATCCTATCTCTTTGTATCTACACAGCTGAATTGTTGACGTTTTTGACAATTTTGAACAAAAGTGTTTGTAGTGGCTCAGGGTATACTTTAGTTAGTTGGCTCTTTTCCAATTTGTGTGCAAAAAGTAGTTACAGAACGTCAGTTAAACCAATTATCCTTCAAACATTGAGCTTGAGGTGATTTCTCAAATATGTTAGAGAATTTACCATATTTTTCTCAAGAGTTGTCAGACTCAATTATTTTGTTATCTTCATTATGAAAAGTTATTTAGCAACAGGGAGCAGAAGTTTTTTCAAACTTATTATCATTTATAATAGTACAATAAAATAATTTGAGAAAAATCAGGTGTTATATGTTTCTATTTGCCCCCTCCTCCTAAGCGTGATACTATATCTACCAATCTATCTATTGATTAGTATATATAGTATATACAATACTGTTTTTGTGTTGAATTTTAATCAGCCAATTTTTATCTTTTATTAAATGTTTTGTTTAATAAAATTATTTGAAATTTAACTTTCACAAATTCTTTTACATCTCTTTTAGCTTCTTCTTTGTCTGGCAATAAAGATAGCATATATAGTTTAGCAATGAATCCATCAGGCAATGTAATTGTTTCAGGATCAACAGAAAAAGTTTTAAGAGTTTGGGATCCACGGTCTTGTCAAAAAATGATGAAATTAAAAGGCCATTCTGATAATGTGAAAGCCTTAGCCATCAACCGCGATGGTACTCAGGTAATAATAAATCAAATCTGAACTTCAAATATTTTAAAATAATTTGCTTTTAAATAACCATGCAAAGATAAATTATGCATAGCTAAAAATTAATTATTAATATTTTGGTAATATTGTTGATATTTATGTATTTTAATATTACTTTTGTTTATATTATTTAATCTTGTGTAATGATTTCATTTTGAATATCATGTTTCATAATTATTTTTAATTTATTGTATTGTATTATTATATAAACATAAATCCTACACACTGTTTTCTGAATTTTAACCATTTAATCCATAAATAATCAAGAGTAATTAAAAGCACTAAAAAAAAAAGACTTCTATATTAAGTTTTACTGGTCAGATTTTAAAATTTTTTATTGACTTTTGTGGAGTTGGGCCACATAAACTCAAATTTTATGATTTTGAATGAAACTCATCACATGTTTTAATTTATAGTATCTTTTGCTCCTAATTCTCCAAATTGGATTTCTCATATTTGACCTGTTTTAAGGGGTCAAGATATAAAAGCAAGATAAAGCAGCTATTTATTTCTTCCAAGCAAAAGAAAAAAAAAATTGATTTAAGTGGTTAGAAACTTATTAAATGTATTAAAATAAACCTTTTAAGGACATGGCAAAATAAATTTGCAGTATTTGGAAAATTTATTTTCTGATGACTATGAAAATGGACACAGGAATATGTTAATAAATGCATCACTTGTCTCTGGACCGTGTCTTGATTAAAGTGGAACAGTTGTATACAAGCCCTTGTTTACTATTATATATTTAAGGAGTCATTTGGCTTTTAACTGTCCAACATTCTTTAATCATTCATTATCTTATCAGCTTTTGTAAATAAATAAAATAATAAAGAAATATTTAAACTTACTATGCCCAAACCCTGTTATTTGTTATAAAATTATTGCTGTCTGTTTTATAGTATGAATAATATTTTTATTTCCTTAAAATTAAAGCATTATTTAAATTCGTAATTTACATACAAAATGAAATTTTTTGACATTTGGGAAGCAATTAAGTACAATTGACAAATTGTTTTTTGTATTTATTTAAGGTTTAGTCTTCCCAAATAATAAACATTCCATCAAAAAAATTGCAAGATAAATTTTAATACATTTTCAGGACCTCTGTTGTGATTAATCTGTATTGTGTATAAGTAACTACAATCTCTATCATTTGTGTTATATTAATGAGCTCTGTTTATCATTCTCTGAAACTTATTATTAAATTCCAAATATTTTCATTTTTCTTGAATCTTCTTTTGGCTGTTTTAGAAAATATGGTTTTATGTGTGTAATTGTCAAATCACATTAAATGCACTTATAGTTCTTGGGAAGAAATAATATGGTAACTAAAACAAATTTCAAAAAAGAATTTCGAAGTTGCACTTCAGTAAGTTGACAATGTTATTCATCCAAATTTTGCAGCTTTTTATTTTCAAATAATTTAAATAAAATATTTTTTATATTTATTATTAAAATACTCTTTTATTCTTATATAGAATTTTATTACATTATTTATAACTTTGTTTTTTTTTCTAATAATATTTATATAAAAAGAAATGTCAATTTATTGCTAAAATTTGAGCTTGAAAATATAAAAAAATTCCAACTTAATTATCTTAAGATAGTGATAATTATTTTATAAAATTAATTTAAAACACACTACGAACATTAATATAAAAATGACTGTAACATTTATTATGGTACTCAAATAAAGATTCTACAATATTTTATTTACATACAAAAGTAAATTTAAATAATTTGCTTAACATATTCTAACTTACAAGTTTTTCCCATTTATTTGGTCCACCTTCCAAGTTTGGAGTGCTTGGAGCAAATTTCTAAAATATTCCTCCACTTTCTGATTAGAGATATTTTAATTATCACTCACCTGTCCAACATTCTCTGAAAATAAAACAATAAAAGTATAATAAATAATAAAAGCATAATTTCCAATTACTTTTTGCAATATTTAGGAAAAATAAAAATATTTAAAAAGCACAGAATAATTTTAATTACAAAAGTAAAGATTAATAAATCTAATTTTTGTTTTTGTAATTATCACATGTATTTTCTTTATATTTATCTATAACATTTGTAAAAAAAAACAATATAATTTTAACTGAAATAAATTGGGAATTTTATGTTGTAATAAATATAAGAAATTTCTATTATACATTTTAGTGGTATATGCTTTACTGTATAAACTTTGCGATCAATGCTTTATTATGAGTCATACATATTTTGTTTTAATGATATAAAAAATATTTTATTATTTGTGTTCCTCATTATTTGCCTCATATTTGGTATATTTCCTTAACATTGTACAAAAATGCCAGTTTTCAAAAATTGAGTTTAATATTAAAAAATGTGCACTTATTTAACATTTAAAAGAATAAAATTTATTAAGTAAACAATATAATGGTAAAAGGTAAACAATAGTTAATTTAAATTACCAAAAGAGAACCACCAGGATGTTCATCAATAATAGCAAAGGTTAGCATTTAGGAAAAGATGGCAAAAATTGAGTTGAGTAAGTTATGAAACAGCGATTCTCAATTACTATTTTTTGGCACTTTTGTGTGCTGCCAAGTTTTAGTTATGTGTATAGTAAAAATTATTATGCTTTTCTTATTGCAAGCAAAGTAATAAATGTACTGTTATTCTTGTTGTACATATTACATTATTTTAGTCGAAATTATTATCATAAACTGTTTTACACAATGTATTTTAGGTAAATAAACAAGTTTTAAACCTATCTTTTTTGTGTGAGGCTGAATTGATGCATTAAAAGTGTGCCATGACAAAAAAAAATATGCTGAGAATCACTGCATATAGAATATAGAACTTAGAAAAAAAAAAAACCTTCATGTATAATTTTTGCATATATAAGTATCAAAATCAATACATTAAATGTTTCATTACATTATCTGTTAGAATCAAGAGGACCCATCAAAATTATCTTTACGTTTAGAATATTTTACATTTAAATTTACAATCAAAGCAAAACAGGCTAAATAGTAAAATAGTGGAAGTACCGAATAATCAGTTCAGTAATTCAAAGTGCTGATTTCCCACCTTTAGTGTGAATGCATATTAGTGTCGATTTAATTTAGAATTGATCTTAATGCTCAAAAGAATTTGATATTAGGAAAATTTTTTAATCTGTAATCCATTTACTTAATTACAATTTTATCCCTTAAAAAAGGGGGAATGGAAAAAGGGTTATTATATGCATATTGATAATTATATATACTTAGTGTCATTTAATGTAAGTATATATATGAAATATACAGGGTGATTATAAAAAAACTTTGCCAACATCTGCACTTCTAGCGTCCATTCTATTTAACCGATCAAGATGATATTTCAAATATAGTTCTTTTGAGATATGCGCTCGAGATTCTGTGAATGGCAACACAGTGGCTTTCGCGGTTACAGTTATAGTGACAGAAACTCAAAATTTTCAAATGGCAACGTCTACTTTTTACCATCACAAAATGTTCAGCACATGCGAAAACCCTAAATAGCGTTGAAACGGTACCGATATGTCTAAAAACAGACGTGTTCTGCAAACACAAAAAAGAGTTCTGAAAACCGGCCAATAAAACACTATCTGGGCAGACGCAATAAATTTGCATGTGACAGAGTCAAGAAACCAATCTCAGAACGCCGGTCGCCAGATATTCAGCGTAGGAAACCTATAAAATACCAAGCGGGTATGCGAAGTCGTCATTCGGGAACTCGCACATGCCGACGATATGAGTCTTCCTAGGAAAGTTCGCGGTGAATTGATCAAACTCTATTACCAAAATGGGATGAACGCTGCGGAAGCCTTGCGTGTGTATTGCCGCAATCATCGACAACGACGCGGCCCATGTACTCTGCAAGCTCTGCGTGATTTAGTGTGGAAATTCGAAGATTCAGGCTGCACCTGTGACAAACAGCGCTCCTGACTGCCAACTGTTTCTGAGGACGTCATGGAAGTGCACCATACAGTGACTGCAGGACACACAGAAACCACAAGAGGCATAGCGCGCGTGTTGGATATTCCGAACTCAACGGTCCGCAAGCTCTTGCGCTCGGTACTTCACATGTTTCTCTATCGGTTCCAGCGCGTCCAGATGTTGGAGCCGGGTGACCCACATTTAAATTTACAACAACAACACCGACCACAACAACAAATTTACCACAACAACGTCTGGACTTCGCAAATGCATTTTTGTTACAATATGATGCGGATAACGACTGGCCACTTCGCATACTATGGACGGACGAGGCGCATTTCACCTTAAATGGCAGCATTAACACAAAGAATTGTGTGCACTGGGGAGAGACGAATCCTCATGCTGTGGCGCCAGTACCATTATTTGACGCCAAAGTGACTGTGTGGTGCGGCATTACAGCTACATTTGTTCTGGGCCCGTTCTTCTTTGAGGAAACGACCCCGACTGGCCCTGCAACATGTTCTGTAACGGGCCCTCGGTATGCAGCCATGTTGAAAAATTATGTCTTACCGGAGTTGCGTCGGCTGAATGCACTCAATGACATTGTTTGGATGCAAGATGGCGCACCTCCACATATAGCGAGGTCAGTTAAAAGGCTCCTGGATCAGCATTTTGGTGATCGCATCATCTCACGCTATTATCCTTTTCCGTGGCCTGTGCGATCCCCAGATCAGACGCCTATGGATTTCTGGTTTTGGGGCTATCTCAAATCCAGAGTTTATCTGTGCAATCCTCAAACATTGTCGGACTTAAAGGATTCTATACGGCGTGAGATTGGAAACATCCCTCGTGCCATGTTGCATGCAGCGACATTGTCCACCGTCTCCCGCATGCAATGCGTAATTGCCTGTGATGGCACTCATGTGGAAAATGTTTGAAATTAATAAAGATTTTTTTTCTCTATGTGTTCTCATCATTGAGCAGTGTCTTGTCTCTGTCGTATGCATTATTCCTCCGTGCGCCTTGAAGAACTGTTTGTATGTGTATAACACGTCGGTTTTCGGATATATCGGTACCGTTTCAACGCTATTTAGGGTTTTCGCATGTGCTGAACATTTTGCGATGCTAAATTGTAGGCGTTGCCATTCGAAAATTTCGAGTTTCTGTCACTATAACTGTAACCGCGAGGGCCACTGTGTTGCCATTCACAGAATCTCGAGCGTATATCTCAAAAGAACTATATTTGAAGTATCATCTTGATCGGTTAAATAGAATGGACGCTAGAAGTGCAGATGTTGGCAAAGTTTTTTTATAATCACCCTGTATATACTTACATTAAATGACACTAAGCAATGAAAAACCAACATGTATTCCTTTTGATAGTTGTTTTGTTAAAAATAGTGACAAATAATCAAGCTAATTGAAAGCAATTTAATTAAATTGCATAATAGAAATTCTAAACACATGACTTTAAAAATTCAATATGATGTTTTAAATTGAATTTCTTGCTTTTTCAAGATAATAATAGAAGAATATAATCAATTTATATCATACACTTTGCATTTTTGAGTTTAAAATATTATATCCCCTGAAATAATTAAAATATAAAAATTGTTGATGAAATATGTATAAATGAAAATCAAATCATTTCTTATCTTAAAAATTTAATACAAAGGTTGAAATAATTAATAAACATTAAAAAAGCAAACAATTAAAACATGAAAGAGTGCAATCAATAAATTTTTGTTGGTATAAAGAACTGTTTATAATGAAATGGCGTAAAGTACAATGAAACTTTTCCTAGTAACTATGCAAGTAATTTTAATATGAAAATCATCTTGACACCTTTTTGATACTGGTCTCATCATAATTAAGTACAGGGAGCAGCAAGATAACTCTCTTATTTTATATTGCATTAAAAAAATATCAAGCATACATTTTTATTTATTTTTGTATACAAAAAATACATATTTAAAGTTTTAGTTTACTTAGTTTTAAATATCATTTTGAGCAAGTGATGCCTGCCATTGGCAATACACTGCGTGAACCGATTTCTGCTGTTCTTATCACTCTCTCCAGCACATTGGCAAATATGTTTGCCACTTCTCTTTGAATGTTTCTTTTCAGCTCTTCCAAGATTTTTGGATGGTCAGTATGGGTATGTAGTATTAAATAACCCCTCAAAAAGAAATTACATAGAACAAAATTGGGAGAACGTGCTGGCCACTCCAAATCGTTTCTCATTGAAATGAAGCATCCGAAAAATATGCCTGTATGACATGCACAGTGTTCATTAATCCAATGAATGATTGTGACTGAACTTCGATATCACACAACTTTATGACCTCTCTGATACAAGACCATGCTAACCTTATTCAATTTACTACTTTTTGTGTCATTGGAAATCGAAATAAGAAAGTTAACTTGCCCCACCTTGTAGTATCCTAACTTACAAATGAAGTAGGATTACAGATATGTAACATTTATAAAATCAAATCAATTAAAAAATTTTTCTCTCCATTTTAAGATAACCTATCTGCAATCATGAGTCATTCATACAATATTCTATGCTGAATTTCATGAACTGGAAATTTTAAGCTTTTTTTTACAAGCGTTTTTCAGATCTATGGAAAAATTGCTGCTGATTAATTTATGATTTAAAAATTTTGAATAAATGTATTCCAGTTTTTATCTAACAAATTTACAATCACAAATAATTTACATGAAATTGTACATTAAAATTTAAGAAAATGAAATTATATATTTTTTACAAATATGTTTTGGATAATAATAAACTATGTAAGTTTTACATAACTTTTTATTTGCTTAGTTTTATTCAAAGAATGATATTTATATTAGAAGTGCAATATTATTGAGAATTAAGTTATTGATTCTGGACGAGTTTCCCTAGGCTACAATTTAAACTACAGAGGGGAGATTTATAGAAACCCTATAAAAGCTTGAATGCTAATGTATAAGAAAACAAAATGTGAGTCAGAAAGCATCAATAAATAAAGCAGAAGTTTGTTACTTTAAGAGAAATGTTGAACTGTATTTATAAACACATAATTTAAAATTTCATGACTTTTTGTAAATAAAAATAAATCTTGTTGTTCTCAATGGTATGGAAAAATATTAAGCATGAATATACATTAAAATAGATATTGTTCATCATAATTATACCACTTAGCAGATGTAAATTTTAAAAAGGAAATGAATAAAATTGATTCATCATATTTTTTACAGCTTTTACTCTTAAATAATAAGAGAAAACTGCATTAATTTAAAATAAAAATAATCTTACTTTTAAAACGTAAAATGAATTTTATAAATAAATTTGATTTCACTTTCATCATCAGTAAGGTAAAGTAAATGGATTTCCAAAATTAAACAATACAAAATCTGTTATACTTATCAAATGCTTCATAAATGACTTCATGGTATTCTTTTCATCATTAAGAACAGATTTTTTTAATTTGTGTAAAAAGCTATATTTGTTAGCACTATAATATTATAACATGGTTTCCTTTCAAATGTACAACTGAGCAGTTTGCGTATTCAGAAACTACAAAATATGTAAATTAAATTAAAAATTTTTTGAAACACATTTAATTACTTTTTTTAACATTGTATTCTTACTCATTATATTTTTCATTAGCAATGAGAAAGCTGATTCATGTACAGAGTCCCCTTGGTTCTAATACAACAACATTCTTGCCTTTCTCAAGAAATTATAAAATCATTGATTATAACCACTTCTTAAAACAACAGGGAACTCCAATGTTGAGATGTTGTACCTGGAAAAGTTGAGTGTTTTTCAAGGCAACGAAATTTAACATGCTTGCTCTAACTGGTTTTTGTATGTAAGCCATGATTACAGCTGCATATATACCTTAATAAATAGAATTGGCTTAGCGACTTCTGCTCCATGGCATCTGTATTCTGTTCTATTCATTTCTTGCAAATCAAAGGTTGTTTGACACTGGTGGTTTTATTCCACTTATATATGGACAACAATAAAATATATGCTCAGTTTGCCTGTGTTGGGTATAGGATAAAAGAGAATGTTTTAAGCTCTAGAATTGATTAATTACGTTGGAAAATATGAAAGTCAGTTTAAAATCAAATTGTTCATTTTGTGTATTTTGGCTTTTTCGATAATCGAATTGGGAAAAAAGAAATGTACAAATATCTTTAAAGTACAAAAGAAATAAGTCTATTAATGTTAATATATTGGACTTATTGCAATTTTTTTAAATGTTTGCAATCTAAATTATTATGCTTAATTTATTTAAGTAATAAAATGTTCATGAAGTTTACAAATACAATATTTTAAATAGAATTTTTTATTAGTTTGAAATTTTATAGTGAATTTTGAAATTAGATTTAACTCTGAAATCAAAACAGATAAATTTTTTAATTACTTCTAATCTCATAATATTTCTACATTTATCAAATATGTGAAGGGAAAAATGCAGCAGTTAATTTATATTTTTATTGAAATAAATTGATGAAAACTTTATTATATTTCAATTTTTCAATTATAAATTTAAAATTTGTATGAGCAAATATTAAAAAAAAAACATAAAATTATAGAAATTAAATATAAAATATGTAATGGAATAGCAGCGGCTAAGTTGCTGCAATTGACAACATTCTTTCATGGAAATAGTCAATCTTTAATTTCACAAATACTTTAAACAGTGATATACAAGTTTTTAATGCATAGAAATTTTTCTCACATGCTTACATATTTTTTCAATCACAGAATTTTAAATGATTTTAATTTAATACCAGAAAATTTAAAATATGAGAAACTATTTAAAATATGAGCTACAGAAAATTTAAAATATGTGCAATACTAAAAGTAAACATTTTTAATATTATATTTTCAAGTTTATATAAATTTCGAGTTTGTGATAACAAAACTATTTTTTTAAGGAATTCATAAGGATTTTAATAAATGACTATTACTAACGAGTTCTAACTGTTAAATACATAAGTACCCTGTTATATGTACAACAATTTTTTTTAAAAAAGTTCTTCATTATTTAAAACAAAAGCAGATGTTTGAAGAGAGCAAAATATGCTAGATTTAAAAACAATGTACTTGTATGAGATAAAATATGCATGAGCTAATTATTTCAATCAAAAAATACAATAATTTATGAATAAAAGATTAAAAAAAATAAATAAATGATAGAATACTTTTCAAAACAAAAGCAATTAAAGTTCATATGAAATTCTTTCTTACACAATTTTATGATCATAAATGTTACAAGATCCTATATTAAGGTTAATTAAAATAAGCATATAAATTGTTTTAAATAAAATATTTTTAGATAGATTTGTTTTGTAAGAAATAAAAATCTAAGAAATAAGTTTAAGACTTGTAAATACTGAAAATTGAGCATTGGAAAATCTATTTTCCTGATAACATTTACCTATTAAATATGAAATATAACACATAAATGGAATGAAAGAATATTTCTGTGCCAGACACAATTTTTTTCCTGACATAATAATGAAACTTCCAAAACTAAAATAAATGAAAATCAAAATTTTTTTTTATCTTGTTAGCATGTGATCAATAGTTTACGAAGTTTTTTTCTGTAAGGAATTAAATAATTTCAACATATGGTAAATATATCATTCTTGATTTAATAACCTTTCTATCATGATAAAAGCATTAACAATAGTATAAATGTGTACTTATTTTATAATTCTTATGACTCACTGAAACAACATTGAATTCTCTATCATTTTATATACTTATGGCTGTGTCAAACCTGTTACAGTTTTTGACATACTGTCAGGCAATATAAAGAATGAATAGAGAAAATCTATTTTTTGCCAAAAAGTAATTTTTAGCTGTAAAGATTACAAAGTTATTTAAAATTTATTGATATCTCATTCATAGATACATTGCTGTGCAGCCAAGCCCTAGATTGTACCTTAATGGGTTTAGAATGCTTGCCTTTCCCCAAGCGCCTCACAATTTTGAACCATGGTGAGGTGATGATGTTTTTCTTATTTTTTTATTGCAGGACTTTCAGGAAATATCTTTTTGCAAAACAATTCCCTCTCGATCATTTCCAGTGAAGGTTATCATAGATTGCCAATTATGTGATACTTTTATGAGGCACTGTCAAAACTCAAATATGTTATTGATTCAAATTGGGAGGTATTTTACGTAACGACTAGTGAAGATTGCTCAAGACAGGCAAATTTATAGCATATTTATTTGAGTATATTGTGAAGTTAAATACACATAAAAAATAGTCACTCTGAAAACTTTTTGTCTTAATTATATATCATAGATTAAAAGTATGATTTTTATCTCAAAATATTTTCTTTCTATATGACTTGTTTTTAGAATTAGTTTTAAGTAATAACTTATTTAAATCTAAGTTAAGTATTGTTTCTTTTTAATGTTTCAATTTATATGTTTTTATAATGCACATAATAAAGATATTGATATAATGACTATTTTATGTAAGTCATGAAAATTCAATCATCGTGCTAAATTCTTTAAGTTTTTGCTTCAGTAGTATAAACCTTTTTTTTATTAAATATATTGCAAACACTATTGTAAGTTAATTTTTTAAGCATATGATATACTGTATAAATTATTAAAATGTTAAATTTGTGGCTTAGTGCTTATCTGGGAGTTCTGATGGTACAATTCGTTTATGGTCTTTGGGACAACAAAGATGTGTTGCTACCATTAGAGTTCATGATGTTGGTGTATGGGCTTTGCAAGTATGTTTTCACTCTCTTTTTCTATTTCTTTTAGAATTTTAATATATTTTTATATTTCTTTTTCAAAATTTGTTTATAAAGAAGGGTGACAAGATATGTTTCCAATGCTTTTTCAAATATTTTCTTTTATTATTTTGTTTCTAGTATTTACATTGAAAAATAACTAAAAAATAATTATTTATATTTTCGATAATAACTGAATAATTATTTTTAATAACTGAAAAATAATATATTTTAGAAGGTTAATAACAAAAATTTTGATAATTAAAATTTAGTAATTTTTAGAGCATATTTAGAGGTAACTAATTAAAAAAGTTTATATCATGTAAGACTTTTTAAAGATTAAAAAAATTTTGCATTGCAAAAAAGTGTGCATGATACAGTGTTATGAAAGCACTTGTTTTACCCAGTACACTATTAGTAATTTGGTTTGAAGTTGCATTTAAGTTTTTCTGAAATTGTATTATACTGCTGTTACACATTAATTAAATTTATAATTTATTAAGAATATTTTTTCTCTATAATACACCATCATCACTTTGTCCAAAAATTCTGTAAATATTCTAATTGTTCTATTTATGATTCCTTTTGAATTCTAAAAATTTATATCCCAAATTTTGGGGCATTGATATCTATAGATATATGATATTCTTATAATTTAATGAGAAATTTTCTTTTGTAATTTATTTAATAACAAATATAGCATTAAAACAGCAACTAAATGGTATTCACATGTTCTACTGAAATGTAATTTATTTGGTAATAATTGAGCTATGGTAATGAATATTATAATCAAAGTTAGCCGTTATCAATCATGATTTATTCTTTGTATTTGTCTATTACTAAGTAATTCTTTATTGAATTAACTGTTAATTTCTAATAAGTTCAATTTTATATATAGCAACAAATTAAAATCTTTACAATTCTCTATATATTTTCATAATCATATAACAAGATTTGACTGAGTAATTAGCATTTTATGATTCATTGTAGCTCTAGAAGTATTTATTTTTGTTTAATGATATTAAATCGTTTTTAAATCTTAAAGCACTTGAAAGGTAGTGGATATTTGTTCAATCAATTCTTAAAATTCCATTTTAAAGCTGATTATTTTGCTTAGTTGTAATTACCTACAAATAAACTAAATGATAAAGTTAAAACTAATGGCTTATCAATTATTGAAAATATATGTTTTTATGAAATTATTGTAGGATATGTTATGAGATTATATTCTCTCATTTTTTATGATTTTATTCAGTCTTTTTTTAACTGTGAAGGCAATCTTTCCTATGAATTCAGTTTTATTTTTTACACATATCTGATTAAATTTTAGTTTGGATTTCAATGCAGTTTAAACAACATATGCTAGCAAAATTTCCGTTTTGCTATGATTTTTTTATGTTTTCTCTTTATGTATTTTAATTTAGAATCCATTAGTAGAGAACATTTCTTTATATTTGAAAATATTTCAAGTCTAAATAAACAATTACTTGAATTGAGTAATGTATTTTTGGAGATTATTCTCTAAGTATTTTTCTACTGTCCAAAAGTTTAAATAAACAAGAAATTTAATTTGTTTTTGTAAATAAAATGATGTAATAATGATACCTTGAATATTTAAAAACAATAAGAAATGAGAAACTTAAAAAATTAGATATAAATTTATAATACTTTCATAAGGTAGGAATATAATTTCAGCTATTCAATTGTATTTTAAAAACAAGCTTAAATACTTCAAAATACTTCATTTCCCAAGTAAGATTGGTTTAAAATTTCAATATAAGCTATAAATACTGAGGGTTTGGCAGTTTTATAAATAATATATATTTAAAACATTAAATTAAATATGCTCACTTCTAAAAGTTAAGCACGGAGAGGAAAATGCCAATCCGAATTAAAGAGAATGCAATTCACTGCAGAGGTAAATGGAAGTATGCAAATATGTTTGGTAACAGCCAATCGCACTTTCATGTCAAGAAATATGTAAAAAGGGCAGTCATTTTATAAAGGTTGACAGAAATTGATTGTAAGTGCTGATAGAAGGTTTAAAACTTTTGTACAATTTGTTTTCAAGACATGTGCTTCTATAACTTCCAGAAGACGAATGGAAGATTCTGATCACTGGCGTGCTGTGGTGCACATTGAAGCAGGACAGTCGATCTCAGATGTTGCTCTTTTCTTCGGCATTCATCATTCTGTAATTTCACGTTTATTAAAACAATTATCAACAGTACTGTATCTGCAGCTACTGTACACTGAAGATTACATATGAGTGGATTGTATACCCAGGTACCCTGAGTTTGTATTTGTCTATCCGTCTAATCAAGAGGGGCATGATTAAAGTAGTGCCAGGAACATGTCTATTGGACTGTGACTGGTGCAATCTCATGTTTACTGATGAGTCAAGATTTGCTCTGGAGCCAGATAACAAGTGTATAAGGATATGGCATGAACAAGGAACATGCAATCAGCCCCAAAACATCACTGAACAGCACTCATTGCAAGGCGGAAGCATTATGGTGTGGGCTGGGATTTCATTAGGATACCGCACCGACCTGCACATCTTTAAATGGGGTTCTGTGACGGCTGTCCAGTATCAAGATGAAGTCCTAGAATCCACGTGGAGATTGTACGTTGCAGCAGTTGGCCTTACTTTTTTTTAATGGACGATAATGCATGTCCCCATAGAGCTGACATCGTCAAGGATTACCTGGATAGTGAAGGGATTCCACGTATGGCGTGGACAGCATATTCGCCCAGCCTTAATCCCATTGAAAATCTTTGGGATGCTCTCGGCTGTGCTGCATCTTCACGTTTTTCACTTCTGGTCACTCTTGTTGAGCTGGAAACTGCTCTACAAGAAGAATGACTATTGCTTAATTCTGTGGTGGTTGACCACCTAATTGAAAGCATGGTCACAAGATGTCAACTTTGTATAAAGATGAGGGGGAATCACATACCCCATTAATGTCCTTTTTTTCCATTTTATGGTGTTTATTTTCTCTTTATACATAATTCTGTTTAAATCTCCAGTATGTCATTATCTGATAACTTACAAAAATTTAATATTGTTTTCATTTCTGTATATAATTATTGATTTTATTTTATGCATAAGTATATATGCTACTTTCCTGCCGAATTTTGTGTCAATCAAAACAGTATTTGTTGAATTTTTTTGCATTTTACATCTTCCTGCTTAATTTTTGGAAGTGAGTGTATATATGTTCTCAGTCATGCAGTCACCCACACTTATGCTCACATTCATTTATAAAAAAAAGAACAAATGTATATAAAGGATTTTGACTTAGACAAAAATTCTAACAAAGATATCATCAATATTTCTATATTCTGATATATATATATATATATATATATATATATATATATATATATATATATATATATATATATATATATATATATATATATATATATATATATATATATATATATATATATATGTATATATATATATATATATATATATATATATATATATATATATATATATATGTATATATATATATATATATATATATATATATATATATATATATATATATATATATATATATATATATATATATATATATATATATATATATATATATATATATATATATA